>CM055403.1:168053343-168069343 GCA_029228625.1 Pseudolycoriella hygida
AAGGGGGTGTGTTTTACTATTTTGCCGTTCATCGTAAGGTCTAGCTTTCGATTAGCTTGCCGGTTATTCAAGTGGAATAAACAGTGTACCGTTTTCCCCACGTTGGGTTTGAGTCGCCACTGTGTAAAGTAATTCGACAGGGAGACCAGATCAGCATTTCATGCAATTCATCAAATGTTTCCGCTTGGTATGCTACTGCAATGACGTCACCGTAAATAAACTTCCCAGATTGCAAGTGCGGGAGGTCCATCGTGTAAACGCAATATAGATAGCTGGATAGAACTGAACCTTGTGGGAGTCCGTCATTCAGTACTCTCTTTCGACTGGATTTACCATTGATTTTCACGTGAAAGCTCCGGTCGCTTAACATGTTCATTATTAGCTGAAGAGTATTACGGCACGGGATTATTCGACTTAACTTGAGCATAAGCCATCGTTTACATATTGTGATCTAAGAACACCACTCCTGTTTTGTCTTTACCTGGCGCGGTGCCGTTTTCTAAGTGACCCAGTGCTTCTTCAACTTACTCTGTCGTAACAGGGGCCGCATAACAAGTAGAGAGTGGACTTCGTCCGAGGTTTCGAATATATTCTTTTTTAACATATGAGTATGAGTTCTGTTCCTTGTCTACGCAGCCTTTCGAATTTTATTTAAAATTCCCGAAAATAGGCCCTGGTATAATATACAATACTTTTAGTCAGGTCGGGGATTGGGTAGTTAGATAGGGTAGCGCCTGATTGCATATAAACGGAGTGTGGTAGTCCGGGTCATATGCCAGGCGTGTAACTGTCTAACTATCAAGTGCTCTTTTTACGTCCACGTCGTAGTCCCCGGGTACTGATTCGGTAACGAATTTGCTAAACTTAAGAGTGCTACCTGAAGGTCTGCCTACGGGCCGGATGGGAAATTATAGTAGGTTGAGCGAGTGGCTAACGACCTCTTCTCGTAAAAAGAACCAGTTCAAGAATCACCAACACAGCCTCGGATACCCTTAAGACAACACCAACGACGACCACAGCAACGATCAACGGACAACGATCTATCACTTGTGACTTGGAATTTAAGAAGTCTCTTTACGAGAGGTGCTCTGCAGAACACGCTTGCGGATATGAATAAATACAATATTCAGATCGCAGCAGTGCAAGAAACCAGATGGCTGGATAGTGGAATACACACTATGCCCAACCATTCATTTTACTTCAGCGGACCAAGCAGCAATTCTCAATTCGGCACAGGCTTTATCGTGAACAACGGCGTCGATCATTTAATTATTAACTTTGCACCAATCAGCAAGTATATGTGTACACTGAGAATAAGATTCTTCAATCAAACACTTTCGCTAGTCAACGTCCATGCTCCAACTGAACTAAAGGATGACGAAATCAAAGAAGCGCTCTATAGTGAACTTGAACGGTATATGACTCGTTACCAACCTCTGACGTTAGAATTATCCTTGGTGATTTTAATGCTCAGATAGGGAAAGAACAATGTTACAGAAGTGTAGCTGGGTTACACAGCCTACACTCAACAAGCAACAATAATGGATCCAGACTAGCAGGTTTTGCTTTATCAAGTGGAATGGTTATTCGCAGCAACGGAAAGATATATATAAAGTTACGTGGAACTCGAACGATAGAAGAACCAGCTCCCAAATCGACCATGTGCTAATCGACAAAGTTTTCAGTGCAAACATATTGAATATAAGAAGCTACCGTGGAACCCTACATGACTCGGACCACACTCTTGTCAAGATCAAATACAAGTGTATGTGGCCACGCAGGAATGTAATAAACATTAGCGGTCGCCCTAAATTCAATCTATATAAACTGAAATCAGATGAAACCCGTGCACAATTCCCAGAGAAATCGAACAAATACTGAACAACCAAAACACCGATGCAGACACGAACGAAACAGTTCGACTAACAACAGATTCCCTCATCGCTGCAGCGACGGAGTTGCTTGGTAAGGTGACTGCACACCGAAACAACGATTGGTTTGATGATGAATGCTTGAAAGCAGTTGAGGAAAAAAGACAGGCGCGTAAAACATTGAAGTATTTAGGCTCCTTAGGAGGAAAAAGATCGAAAAAATGAACGAGGAGATTAGCAACCTGGAATACATGAATAGGAACGTTAATGCTCGAGACTTCTACAGGAATGTGAAACACCAAAGAAAAGGGTTTCAAGCGCAATCAATCAAAGTAAAAAACAAGGAAGGTCAAATACTTAGCGACAAGGAGCAAATTGCAGGAAGATGGAAGGAGTATTTCCAAGAATTGCTGAACCAACCAATTCCAATTGGTCATAGGACCACTGCACCTTTTTGTGGAACCATTTATCGAAGACCCCTCGTATGAGGAAGTGTTAGCTGCTATAAATAAACTGAAAAACCACAAAGCCCCCGGGGAAGATAATGTTCCGGCCGAATTAATAAAAAACGGAGGACCACTACTATGGAACCGAATGCACCAAATTATAGCCAGGGTGTGGAAGGACGAAAAGCTACCCGATGACTGGCTGATGGGTCTACTGATACCAATTCACAAAAAGGGAAGCAGGTTGGATTGCGAGAACTACCGAGGAATATGTCTTCTGAATGTAGCATACAAAATACTGGCGGCTATTATTTCTGACCGTCTGGAAGTCTACTCAGAGAATATAATTGGAGACTACCAAGGAGGGTTTAGAATAGGCAGATCTACCACAGATCAACTATTCTTCGTCAGGCAAATCTTGGAAAAAGCTTGGGAATACAACATTAGTATACATCAGCTTTTTGTGGACTTTAAACAAGCGTATGATTCAATTTGTCGAGAGGTGCTATTCGACATCTTGGAAGAATTCGGCATACCAAGGAAGCAACCAAATGTAAAGTCCTCATCCAAGGAGTTTTATCAGACCCATTCAATATCGAAACAGGCTTAAGACAGGGGGATAGACTATCAACAATTCTGTTCAATCTAGCGCTGGAGAAGGTAGTTAGAGCGATGTCGATAAACTGGCGTGGAACATTTTTCACAACATCAAGACAGCTGGCAGCCTTCGCAGACGATGCAGATTTGATAAGACGTGGAATCCTAGCGGTAAAGGAAAGCTTTGTGGAGATGCAAACAGCGGGAAAGGAGATTGGTTTACTAGTGAATGAAAACAAGACCAAGTACCTTCCACTGGATAGACAACTTGGATCAAGGATTGGACAAAACATTACAATGAATGAATTCAACTTCGAAGTGGTTCAGTCGTTTAAGTACCTCGGTTCGATAGTCAACACAACCAACGATATAGAAGAAGAAATCCAAACGAGATTATCTCAAGGAAATAGGAGCTTCTATGCACTAAAACACCTGTTCAAAAGCTCTCTGCTGAGCAGGGCGACAAAATTCAAACTCTATAGGACAATGGTGAGACCAATCGTTTTATACGGATGTGACACATGGACACTGACAAATAGACACGAAAACGTACTCAATGTATTTGAGAGAAAAATGTTACGGAAAATCTGTGGTCCCATCCAGGATAACGTTTGGAGAGCAAGGAACAACAGGGAGTTGAGCGAACTATTTGGCTGCGAAACTATTGTTGGAGCGGTAAAATCTTCCAGACTTAGATGGGCAGGACATGTAATAAGAATGGACAACGATAGAGCAGTGAAAAGAACGCTAATAACAAACTGTGAAACGATTGGAACCAGAGCCAGAGGAAGACCGCGCAAAAGATGGATTGAAAATGTTGAAGAGGACGTCAAAAAGCTACGAATCAGCAATTGGAAAAGGGTAGCTGAAGATCGACAGCAATGGCGAACTGTGGTGCTGACAGCCAAAACCCAGTTGGGTCAATACGGCTGAATATGTATGTTTAGTCAGGTCATGAGCTCTAGAGCATATACGAAAATAAAGTTTTTTATTAAGAAAAAAATGTCTCTTAATGCATACTTTAATGGGCACTAGCCGCAAGCTCTGAATACAGAGGCTTCTTTCTCTACTCCTAGCTAGGCTCCTAGTTCTGTTAAATTGGGGACAAAATTAAAAGAAATTATTTTTGATCTAATCGTCCGCTACTCAAACATACATAATCTCTAAACAATCGAATTGAATGTAAATTTCTTCTACAAAGAAAATGTGTCAAAGAAAGTCAAATGGGTTGTGTAGAAAAAACGGGACTTAACCTAACAATAGTTTTTATGTTCAAAGTTTGTGCTCCAAAGAAATGATGTCCAACTTGAAAGCAAATCTCAAACAAGAAATATAAATTAAAAATGAACAGCTTGTTCCATTGTACGTATAGGCAGTGTGCTTTATGTTAAACTTTTAAAACTTTTAAAAATCCTCTTTATGTTACATATCTCTCGCTTGTCCCTTGTTTTCTTCCTTGAAATTAGAGAAAACATAAAAACACAAATAGAGCCATACGTGATTCAAATAAAAAAATGGAAAAAGGGTTTAGCTAAATATGAACTTGGCATAATGTTTTGGGATATTCCCATTTCTGTGGTGATAAATCCTTGAAGTAATCTCTTAAAATGAGTGACGTCTTACAAGTGAAAACATAAAAAAATTACCTTCCAGTCACGTAACGCTGAATAAAATAGGATCGCATTAAATCAGGAGGTAGTCTTCTTATTTATGTAGTCTAGTTACAATAATTTTGTTTATGGCATTTGGGTAAATAATCAGAAACTTATATTCGTGAATGTATGTGTATAAAGGAAATATTACTGGCGAATTTCGTACGAGCTTGGAGATGAATAATAATCAATTGACCGCTAGAAAAATAAAAAGAAAAAAATATTCTTAGGCGTGTGATATTTTTGTAGATTCACTAAGTAATTAACTTGACATACTAACAACAAGTACAGACAGCACACAGCTCTGAGATTTATTTAGAAAAAATTGTTGACAGACATGGAAATACTGTTTTATTTCTTCTTAAAAAGTTCCATGAAACGCTCAAATTTCCCATTTCTATTTTTTGGCGAAATTTGTTGTGGAAGTGTTGGGGTGGTTGTTAGGTTGTTGTATATTTGATGTATTACTTACTTACTTAACCCATTAAGGGTCTTGGCCTTCTCCAACCGGACCTATCCTCAGCTAACGTCTTCCAGCTGGTTACTCCCGCAGTTCTCAGGTTGGCAAAAGCTGCATCGCACCATCTGGATTTTGGTCTGCCTGCACTTCTTTTGCCTTCCGGTTTGGTGATAAAAAGTTTCTTCGGGATACGATTGTCGTCCATACGCTGCACATGACCAAGCCATCGTAGTCTGTTAATTTTTGTTGTTCTAACTATGTCCGGCTCTCCATAAAGCTGCATAAGCTCATGATTAAATCGTCTGCGCCATCTGTTCATATTTTCGTCATATACTGGTCCGAAAATTGTCCGCAGTACCTTTCTTTCGAACGTGAGCAGCGATTGTTCGTCTTTCTGAGTCATGCACCACGACTCCGACCCATACGTAACTATTGGTCTTATCACAGATTTGTACAGTGCGCATTTAGAGTTTCTGCTTACTGATTTGGACTTTAAAATTTTTATCAGGCGGTAATAACTCCGGTCGCCAAGAGTTATCCGTCTTTTGATTTCGTCCATGATTACGTTGTCAGAATTAAGCAGAGATCTTAGATATACGAACTTGTCTACCACCTTAAATGTGTGTGTGTCAATTGTTACGCTTTGGTCGTGTTGTCGATTCGATGGGGAGACAATCATGTATTCGGCCTTTGTGTCATTAACCTTCAACCCGAGGTCCGTACCTTTTCTGTCCAAAGCCGTGAACTTTTCCTTAACAGCTTCCTAAGTTTCCAAGATATCCAAGTCATCAGCGAAGCCCAGCAATTGACTGGATTTGGTGAAAATGGTGCTGCTGGTGTCGATGTCCATGGTTCTCACTGCTGCTTCAAGGGTCAAAATAAAAAGCAGCGTCGCGAGCGGATCACCTTGACGTAGTCCTTCCTCAATGTCGAAAGCGTCCGACAATTTGCTTCGGATTCTTACTCGGCTGTTAGCTCCATCCATTGTCAACTTTGTTAGCGAGATTAGTTTTTTGGGAACCCCTAATTCCTCCAGCACTCTCCATAACTTCCTCCTGTTGACACTGTCGTATGCTGCTTTGAAGTCTACGAACAAATGGTGTATTTCCACGTTGTACTCCTTACACTTCTCCAAGATCTGTCTAATGCTAAACAGCTGGTCCGTGGTTGAACGACCTACACGAAGACCACCTTGATATTCACCAACAGTAGATTCCATGTATGGAAGAAGGCGTTTGTATAGAATATTCGCAAATATCTTGTAGGCGATATTCAAAAGCGAAATTCCGCGATAGTTGCCACACTCCAATTTGTCGCCTTTCTTGTACAAAAGGCAGATGATGCTAGTCTTCCACTCTCCCTCCCAACTCCTCGACATTCCAGATGCGCTTGATGAGCTCGTGCATCTCCATACATAATGCGTTACCACATGCTTGAAAAGTTCTCCAGGCATGTTGTCGGTTCCTGGGGTCTTGAAATTTTTGAGCTTTAAAATTTCATGCTCCACTTCCTGTAGCGTTGGTTCTGCAATATGTGGCTGCGCGGTCTGAAATGGTAAGTTGTTGTTGGTGTCGTTTCGGTTCGGTGGTCTGTTCGGGTTCAGCAGTTCCTTAAAGTACTCCGCCCATCGTCTGATGCACCTTTCCTCATCTGCTAAGACCAACCCATCCTTGTCCTTGCACAATAAAGGTTGTTGACTGTAACCTTTCCTCGATTCGTTTACTTTCCGGTAAAAATTCCGCGTCTCTTTTCGATTACCAAACCTTTCAATTTCGATTAAAACTTCCTTGTCATGTTGTCGCTTTTTTCTTCGGAATAGTTTTTTCTCGAAATTTCTCTTCGAACGGTACTCTGCCATGCCAGCTCGAGTGCATCTATTTAGATATCTCGCTCGAGCCGCATTTTTGTCATCCAGTGCTTTTCTGCATTCGTCATCGAACCAGTCATTTCTTTTCTTTCCCGTTCTCGTTCCTATCGTCTCTGCTGCGGCTTGCTCTACGTTTCGTCTAATTTGATTCCATGCATCGTCTACGTTTCGTTGTTCGCTTTCCATTCCGTCAATAATTTTCTTCTCCAAACTATCCACATATTGTCGTTTGATATTTTCGTCCTGCAGTTTCTCGACGTTCCACTTTTCCAATGCCGGCTGTCGATTGTGTGAAATCGAAACTCGAGCCCTAACAACCACCTTTACCAAGTAGTGATCTGAATCGATGTTCGGTCCCCTACAACTTTTGACATCCAAAACATTTGAACAGTGACCCCCATCTATGAACACGTGGTCAATCTAGTCAGGTGATACCCATGTCGCTTTGTGGATGTCTTTATGTTCGAAATAGGTACTGCAGACAACCATGTTCCTTGACGCTGCGAAAACAATTGCCAACGTTCCATTTTCGCTTGCCTTTTCGTGGAGGCTATATTTACCAATAGTGGGACGGTAGTAGACTTCGCGACCTATCTTGGCATTCAAATCCCCAAGTATGATTTTGATGTCTCGATTCGGTGCTCCATCATACACTGTCACCAGTTTCTCGTAAAATAGCTCCTTCGCTTCATTATCTTTTTCCTCCGTTGGAGCGTAGACGTTAATAAGAGTAAAGTTGAAAAATTTTCCTCTTATCCGTAGAGTACATATTCGTTCGTTGACAGGAGTGAAACCAATCACCGCGTTTCTGGCTCTACCGAAGACCATGAAACCTGTTCCGTATCCTCTTGGGCTGTCGTTGCTCTTGCCGCTGTAATAAAACGTAAAGTCTCTACTGATCATAGATTCCTTCCCAGGCCATCTAGTTTCCTGTACTGCTGTAATGTCAAGTTTAGTCGCCCTTAGCGCACTAGTGAGTGATCTCAACCCTCCTGGCCGTAACAGAGTCTAACATTCCATGTTCCTAATTGTAAATCGTTGTCCTTTTTCCGTTGCCTAGGTCGTTGCCGTTTATCCTGTCCAATCCGAGGCTCTGTTGTTGAATTCATAACATATTGCTTTTTTTGAGTGTGGTATGGTGGCTAGCCACACGCACAACCCACTAATTCGATTCCCCTCTGACCCGTGGGCAAGTCATCAGGTAGCACTCTTAAGTTTAGCACAAAACTCCGAAGAGAATTGAGGTCCCTACTACGACGTGGACGTAAAAAGAGCACTTGATAGTTGCTGTATAGTTGATGCAAAATTGAAGTCTAGGGCCCGTTCATAAAGTATGTCACGCTCCGAGGGTGGGGGTGGTTCGGCTTCGCGTGACAGTGTGTGACAGCGGGGTGGGGGGTCTACAGGCCGTGTTACGTCACGCGAAATTTTTGAAAATATTTGGCTGAAATTTACATTTTTCTTTAATTTACATAGAATTCTTGGATGGAAGTCATTACTTTAAGTAATTGTAAATTGTCCATCATTTTGACGTTAAAATCGAAAAATGACTCACCCTCGCTATCTTTCTTTTTTAATTCAGAAAATGAAAATTTGCATTTTCCTATAGTTTCAATATTTTTACACTTTGCGCTCAAATGATCAGGTCTACCAAATCATTGTTCTTTATGAATGGATTTATGAAGGCGCATTCATCTATTTTGCCTAGCCGTATGTTATTTTTAGTCAGTAGCTTTAAAGTGTATACTATCTATACCTAGTTGAAAATTTATTATCTACGAAAAAAAATTGCAACGCGGCAAGATCCACATTGCAAGGGATTCGAGCTTTGGAGTAGCATTCGTTACCTTAACGACACAAGTGTGACAAGTGTGACATACTTTATGAACGGCTCCCTAGATGTTGCATAAATGATGTATAAGTGTTGGGTAAATGTTGCAATTGTGTGAGTTGTCGAACTGATGTTTTAGTGATGTCTGTGGAAGGGGCCATCCAAAAAGTACGTACGTTTGACGAAACTGTACGCTCCATATATTTTTATTTAAGGAAAGTCTCATTTTTTTTTTAAAGTGTGAGAATGTGTTGAAAATCATACACATGTTGTTCACACGTTCAAAATTGCCGTAATCGGTTCTGTGGGCACGAACAGTAAGATACTGAGATTGACGATTAACAGTCCCACGCAATAATCTCACTGGCTAATGGATCATCAACGCGTAAATCAAGATTTTTTTCTGAATAGATTCAATCTTATCAATATACGTATGATGATACGGATGCCAAACAACAGAAACATATTCGAGGTAGGAACGAACATAGGCAAAATACACACTCTTAAGAGCTTGTACGCTTCGAAAATCCTTGCAGATCCTCATCATAAATCCTAACATAGAATATGTCTTTGCAATGATATTTTGGACATGCTTTGAGAAAGTCAGACCCTCATCCATCAACACGCCCAAATCTCGAATTACTGCCACACGTTCAAACGGAGATGTACCAATCTTGTATCCGAATTTGATCGTTGACCTTTCGCGAGTGGAACGATATTGCACGACATTTGCTGAGCTCATTGGTATGAGACCAAAGATCAAGGCTATTGGGGCTGGAGTGCTATAGCGAAGGGAGCGAACAACACGACAGATTTTCAAATCATCTGCGTACAGCAAATAAGTGGATGTCGATGAAAACACCGTCGTGACATCATTCATAAATAATACGAATAACAATGGGCCGAGATGACTACCTTGGGTAACTCCAGATGTCACATGGAACGTGCGCGAAGTCCGACCCGACATTTTAACATACTAAGAGCAACCGATCAAGTATGAATTCAGCCATCCGAGAAGCCTTGAGTGAATACCCATGAGGGATAATTTATGAATGAGCAACGAATGTTTAACCCTGTCAAAGGCTTTGCTAAAATCAGTGTAAATGACATCTAGTTGTGCTTTCGACTCCATGACGTTGAGTGCGTGACTTACAAATTCAACAAGGTTGGTCGACGTAGACCTTCCTTTGATGAACCCGTACTGAGGTTTAGAGATGATGCTCCTAAATTCATCCATCAAAATGTCGCTGACAATAGATTCAAAGAACTTCCCGAATGTTGGCAAAATCGCCACACCACGATAATTTTCAATATTACCTCTAGCACCACTTTTGAAAATCAGCGTCAGATATGAAGTTTTCCATCTTGTAGGAAATTTCTCGAAATTTCTCTCTTGAAAATTGTCTGAAGCGGAGTCGCCAAGCTTTGAGAACATGCTTTCAAGAAGAAATGGGAAACGCTATCAGGTCCTGCTCTCTTGGAAGTGTTAACATTTTGCAGATGATTAAGAACGACGTCAAAACTAAGATCTAACGATCCGAGGTCAACACACTTCCGAACGTCAGAAGCAGCAGTAGTATTCACAGCAGTATCTGGCGCAAAGTGTTTGGAAAAAGTCAGCGAAAATTTCACATATATCATTAGAAGTGTTACGTTTTTAACCCGCGCGATACATCATTGAGGGATATCCAGTCGTATTTTTACACGACTTAACATAATACCAAAACTTGGACGGATCACATTTCAACATTTCTTCGGCTTTCTTCATATAACGATTATAAGATTCATCTTGCAAAGCTCTGAACTCATTTCTGATGGACAAAAAGATCAACTTAGACTTTACTTCACTAGAAGTACCCATACTGTCACGATATCTCTTGTGAGCCTTACTGGTCCTATTCTTAAGGTTATTGGCACGCTTGTTAAACCACGGAGGATCACACATTTTGAACACACGCTTCAGAGGAATGTACTTTTCAAACAAAGCCAGCTGAGAAAACATCATAAAAAGTATCCACTACGTTGCGTATGAGGGGAGAGGGTGGGATTTAAAAATCGTCATTTTTAGCGTACGTACTTTATGGATGGCCCCGAGCTAGTGTTTTAGTTTTCACTATACCTACACATAGCAATGCGAAAGTGACAGATGCAAAGTTTTCCTAATTCGGCAACACGAAACTCCATTCATAGCTTTCGATTTACGAATTGAATTCGGGGTTGCCCACGGAAGTGATAGTCTTTTTTTTGAACCGAACCTTTCGGTTGACAGTTCCTTGTCAACTATTCAATACTTGCTATTCAACATGAAGTTGGTTGCAATTTTGATATTTCATTCATAAATCTGTTAACGTTTGTTTTTATGAATGAAGTGGAAAATTACACCTAACTTCATAGCAAACGTAAACAATTTTATGAATGAAATGTCAAAACTGCAACCAACTTCATGTTGAATAGCAAGTATTGAATAGTTGACAAGTAACTGGCACCTGGATGAACCGCACAAATAGGGAGTTTAGCAATGAACTGCAAGAAATCTAACGTGAAGTTAACAGCAATTGCGAATGTAAGTAACTTTATTGCATTTATAAATTTACCAAAATCAGCTAAATTCATTGAAAAGTTAAAAAATCAGCTGATTTTCTAGCTTCGGTCGCAACTGCAGCTAATTTCACTTTTAATAGCATTTGTACAAAAAAATGTCACTAGGGTTGGGTTATTCGAAAAATTTTGCATCTGTCACTTTCTCATTGCTATATGTAAATCTATAGGTAGGTGTTTTAGATTGCAATTGCAGCTAGCTACACGTAAAGATCAAAACAAACGACTACCACGCCCCTGGCTATAATTGTCTTCGTTGCAATTACCTACAACCTACATTAGAAGCAACATCACTTTAGTTACTGGCCTATTCTACAGCATCTACAGGGGCTTCAAGTGTCTAAACGTCAAAAAGTCAAAATTGTCGATGTTGGAAAAACTTTTTCACTGCAGCTTAATTAAGATTTTTTCCATACAACAAAAATCTTACTTTTCTGACATTAAGTCCGTTGCAGCCGTTACCAGCGTTTCTAGCGACGCTAACGCTAAGGGGTCATTCATAAAGGATGTCACGCTTGCTATAAACTCCACAAAGTTCATATCTCCTAACTGGTCAGAGATTTTGTTTATAGTACTCCGGCTACCCCCCCAAACACCCCCCAATATTTGGGGGGTGGCCAAAGTTCTATAAACAGAATTTGCTGTCCTGACTGAGTTATTACCTTTTTATGGATACTCATTTTTTATAGCAAACGTGACATCCTTTTTGAACGACCCCTAAAGTCGAAAAATATTAGTGACGCTAGTCGCTAGTAGCGAGGCTTTTCAAAAGCTAGCGCGCTAATCTTCGCCAATGGTACAAATTTTTCATTACATTGAAATGATTAAAAAAATAAGAAAATTTCTGCGGAAATCGTCTGACCGAAAAATACATTCAGAAGAACTGAACAATCTTTCACTGCTACACAGTACAACTGTGCTGTACTTTACGATTCTCTACATTAGTAGGGGCGCATTTCGTCTTTAGCGTTCCTGCTACATTTGGACGAAAAGTGATTTTGCAATAATTTTTGTTATCTTCAGGAGTAAAAAAAATGAAAATAAGTTTTGAGAAAGGTCAAAGCTCAACTCACTTTTTTTGCAAAACAAAAGTTTGAACGTCGATAGAAAATCAGGCAAGCGATACAAGAATTTACTTACTTCTGAGACTTAACCTTATTTTTGATAAAAAATTCACAAAAAATATAAAATCCGATATTCCACGAGTCGCTTCGTCCCGCCAGACACCCATATTTGAACGTTCGTGCCAAAAAACTCAAATATCGGAAACGTTAGTCAAACTAGACATGACAGCCGTCGAAAAAATCACGGCGGCGGCTAGCCGACTGAAAAGGGGTCGGCGGCGTCGGCTAGACCCGGCTGAGCCGTCAGAAAAGTGTCGGCGGCGTCTGGGACTAGCCGCCGGCCTAAAAGTCTGGCGGTGGCAGCTAATCAATAAAAATCTAATGAAATTGTTAAAGTCCGTGTCTTAATATCAAACAAAGAAATAACAAAAGAATGTTCGCCAGTTTCGCTTTTTTCGTATTCCAATTTCCATTGTATTTCAAAATTATAAAACTCGTTGTGACGGTGTGAAAAGAAATCGTATTGCCCTGATTATGCTTTTGATTTTGCGGTTGCAAAAATTAGCACTTACGGAAAAATTTATTTGCATCTGAATAATTGAAGCAAGGAGAATAAAAAATTATTGAATTTAGTGGAGAAATTAGACGAAGTAAAGACCATCCATATTCTGACATAGTTTGGTGATATGAACATATAAAACAAAATGCCTGTCATCGTTTGGCATTAACCGAAATAAATGTAATTTGTTAGAAATATGAGAAGGGGCTGTCCCTAAATTACGTAGCACATTTTTTGCCACTTACCCCCCCCTCCCCCGTCGTTATCACACAGTGTAACAATCACTCGAATCACCCCCCCCCTTTTTTACGTAACAAAACTGAGGAATTTATTTTTTAACAAAATCTAGCAAATGTTATGACGTTCAACGTGGTATCTCATGATTTGTAAAACTAGAGAAAGATAACTAGAAACAATAGCATTGCGTCACCAAGTGGAAAGCATATAACAGATGATCACAAAAACGCTTCTCGTATGCGATTTTGAACAAATTTAATTAAAAATATTAGTTTTTTGTTGTAAAAGCGTTTGTTACGTAACATTTCTACAAACCCCCCACCCCCTCCCCTGAAGCCCGTAACAATCTGTCACAAATTCTTGTACTGTCATGTCTGAGTCAAACTCTCTATTTTATATTGCCCGAAGTCACAGTCAACGTGCACTTACGAGGATTTTCACTTACGTCGTCGCCGTGGAAAAGGTTCATCCTCTTTTGACTGTGTCCTACCGTCTCACAGAATTTTTATGAAACTTGCATTGTAATTGCAATAAAAGTGCAAATATTCTACGAGCTTTTTACAGTTGACAATAAAGTGCGATGCTGTATAATTTAGGCGTAACACGGCAGTACATATCGAACGTTCAGTCGTCATATGCTAATATACGTGAAATGATTTTCACTTTTCAGTAAATTTTTTTTTCAAGACGACGAAGTGGAAATCGGCATTTTGGCTAGTCGAATTTTGGCTGTACTCATAAAATATACTGTGGAAATTTGAATTCCCAATATTTAGAGTTCGTACAATTGCGAAGTTGCGACTAGCTGACTGATTAGTGTATCGCTAGTCGTTACTAACGAAGTGACTGACAAAATAGCTTCGCTACTAGCAGCACTAGTAGTGACCCAACTCTGCCGTAATTTGCATAAGAAACTTAGTGAATACTTTTTGAGAGAGAAAATATATGGATTTCTCTCTCAAAAAGTGATCAATAAGTTTCTTATGCAAATTACGGCAGAACTGCTAGCAACCTTGTGCTATGATAATAATGAAGTTGGTTGCAGTTCAGATAAGAGCAACGAAGTGAAAATATGTCCTAGATTTTCGATGAACTTGTAGTGAACGTCCTAGCTTTTCAAATTTAGTTTCCAAACCATGTTCACCTATGGCGGCTTGCGGCTTATGTAAACGCCGCGCCATGTAGATTGGCAGCTCTTTTCGATATGAAATTTTAAACTCTACGAAACTTTTAAGTCCCATTAAATTTCAAAGTACAGCTACGTGTAGATGATGTGTAAGACAGAGACTATTTTCGATAAAATATTTCTCGAAAAAAAAGTCAAGAAAATAACGAAAATTTTGTGAAAATCAGAAAAATATTCTCTCGAAAATAGGCTCTGCTGAAGGCGACAATTTTGACGGATCGGTCGATTGCTCTAACCTGGGAGAAAATTGTTATTTTGTCGTGGTTTGGTATAGAGAGGAGCGGGTCGACCAAATTTTTCGAAACCCGAAACCCGAATTGTTTCTAAACCCGACCCGGACCGAACCCGACCCGATTAAAATTTTCGAAACTCGAAACCCGAACTGTTTCAAAACCCTACCCGGACCGAACCCTACCCGATAATATTTTTCGAAATCATCCTTGATATCAACTACTTCACCATCAAAGTTCGAATATTCAAGATGTTGTCGAATCATTAATCCACTTGCAGGTGTATCGTCGACTACGTCATCAAAAACCGATACTCTCGACGTTCTTCCTGTTATATCAAATGTTGCCGTGTACTCCATGCTTAAGCCTTTAATCAAATCATACCACGCCGATATTTCTACCTGTGAGTTCGGTGCAATTCCAACTTCGTAAGACATTTGAAACGATTTCTCTTCTTTCGTGGACCAGTCTTGATTGGCCCCTACTTCAAAGTCGAAGGAAGTTTCAACTTCGCCTTCAGCCACGAATGGTATGCCTGCTTTGCCTTTGAGCTTTGTGCCAATTGAAAAACTTTGTGACAAGCCCCACGAAAACTCATTTGTAATTTTCTCTGACACTGTAACGATTCTGCGAGATGCGGCTGAATTATTGTTGTATGCTGTAAAACTATCGATCAAACTTTTTTGGCTTGTATGTTTGGCCAGCTCGTCGCCGGGGGGCCTAGCAAATCGAAAATTATAAATATTCACGTCAACTTTCAGGGCAGGAACAAATGAGAAAGTACATGACGATCCTGCATTGGACAGGTAAAGGCTCGATCGATGATTGTCAAGTGGACTTTGCAGCACATTATCTGGATGCGCTGCATCAAATCTATTATTGTCAATCTGAAAAGTATTTTTGGCGCAGCCCTCGTTATGTATTCCAAATCGGCCGTAATTCATAGAGCTCTTGGTCTTAATATCAGCTGTATCGACGAATAAATTTTCCTCATTATTCAGCGGCCAGAAAAAACTCAGAAAATTTTTTGAATCGACGTATCCTTTAGGACCGACATTTTTAATTGCAAGTGTTCCGTTGTATTCACCGTTCCTCACACTATCGAAATTCGTAGCAATATTCGGGGGTATTTCAAAAATCCAATCGGACGCTGGGTTGTCATACCATTTCTGGTCATCTTTGTTGCATACCATCCTCAATTCTTTGGTCTCCGTCGCTGACGACGTTACAAAACAGCCTGGCCGTATGCCATCATGCCATTTGTACAAAGTGTTTAGAAATACATCCGTGCCTGCGATACGCGTTAAAGGTTTCAGCGTTGCAGGTTTATTAGCATCCTGTATTTGTGTTCTGTAATAATTAAACGATTATGATGTGAATAAAAGTGTCAAAATAACTTCCG
>CM055403.1:168069843-168080880 GCA_029228625.1 Pseudolycoriella hygida
CTCCGACAACGGTCAGACCAGACGACGAGCAGAGGGTGCTAAGAATCCCTGGGTTACAATAGGTTGTCACCCCGGACTATACATTGCCACGTATAACACTCGAACGCTATCATCGAACGAAAAACTTCTCGAATTGGAGTCGGCACTGGAATGGGACATTGTCGGATTGAGCGAAGTCAGGGGACGTGGTGAAGAATGCTTGAAGTTGAAATCAGGAAGCACTTTGTACTACCGTGGAAGCGATAGCCAAACAGCGATGCATGGTGTAGGACTGCTCATCAGCAAACGCTGGTCGAACCGTATAATCCAAATCAACAGCATCTCCGACAGAGTCATCTATGTGCGGCTGCAGATAAATGCGATGTACAGTTTGAAAGTCATCCAAGCGTACGCACCGACGACGGATCACGACGACGAAGAAATTGAAAGCTTCTATGAAGATGTCTCCAAAGCGATTGAAGAAAACAGAGCTCAATATCAGTTGCTAGTCGGCGATTTCCATGCCAAATTGGGAAAAAGAGAAGACGTTGCAGAAACTTCGATTGGAACGTTTGGTTACGATCAGAGGAACGAACGAGGAGATACTTTGCTGAATTTTCTCCAACAACAAGGAATTTTCGCAATGAACTCATTTTTCTCCGGTAAGGTTCAGAGGAAGTGTACTTGGGCCAGTGCAGACGGCAGAACAAAGAACGAGATCGATTACATCATATCGAACCGCAAATCGATTGGCAAGGATGTTACTGTGCTTAACCGTTTCACAACAGGCAGCGATCATCGAATGGTGCGAGCCAAAGTCGTCTTGAACACACGGACAGAGAGAGAAAAGTTGGTCAAGAAAAAAGTCGTTTTAGACATGGAACGCCTGAAAGAACAAAGCGACGCATTTAAGGAAGCTATGGACAACGAACTGAACGGAACGAATTCACAAACTGCAACGATTGATGAGCTGACAGAAAGAATAGTGCCCTCAGTGAGAAGCTTCCTGGAAACCAGATGCCGATCTACATGCACTAAAGAGTCGAAGCTCAGCAAGGAAACGCTAGACCTAATAGCAGAAAGACTGGATTTGGTGAAAGGTGGAAAGCGAGACACTGTTGAATACAGAGACAAACCGAAAGCCATCAACAAGAAAATGAAAACCGATCTGCGACAATACAACGTGAAACTGGCCATGAACGCTATCGAAGCAAATGGGAATATGAAAGTATTACGAGCGAAACGGGCGAAACGGGCGAACGGGTACAGACAAATTTTTAAATTGCGCGATAAGGCGGGCGTCATACAAACAGATCAGGACAAGGTATTGGACATCGCGCGAGAGTTCTATGAGGACCTTTTTACGTCGGTTCGAGCCAAACTACCGACAGAAAGAGCAAAAGCGAGACCGGTGATAATGAACGTTGGTTCCGAAGATTTGCCGGACATAACGATTAACGAAGTACAGGCTTCGTTAGACGAAATGAAGAACAGAAAAGCTCCAGGTGACGACGACATTCCGATCGAAGCAATCAAAGAAGGCGGACCCACACTGCTCCAAATGACAACGGATCTGTTCAACAAGTGTCTCGAACAAGAGAAAATACCAGAATCATGGGAAAACGCAGTCATCACTTTGCTGCACAAGAAAGGAGACATCACGAAACTGGAAAACTACAGGCCCATCAGTTTGATCTCGCACCTCTACAACCTGTTTATGAAGGTGATAACGAAACGGATCACAAAGAAGCTAGACTTCTACCAGCCGATCGAACAAGCAGGGTTTCGTTCCGGATTCAGCACAAATGACCACTTGCAAGTGATGAGAAGTCTAATAGAAAAATGCAACGAATACAAAATCATCATCGCGATATGCTTCATAGACTTCGCAAAAGCGTTCGATTCGGTCGAATTATGGTCGATTTTAGACTCCTTGGACGATTGTCGGATTGACTCGAGATATACCCGGATGATAAAACATATCTACGAGCACGCAACGTCGTGCGTCAAACTGCATAAAACCACCGATAAATTTCGAATTGGAAGAGGAGTCCGTCAAGCAGATACCATTTCACCGAAATTGTTCACGTCAGCTCTGGAAACGGTTTTTAAAAAGCTTGATTGGAGTGAACTGGGAATCAACATAAATGGGAAGTTTCTGAACAACCTTCGATTCGCCGACGACATTGCCCTGACATCAACGACTCTGGAACAGATTGAAGCGATGCTGTTGCAGCTCAACGAGGAAGCCCAAAAAATCGGTTTGAAGATGAACATGTCGAAAACGAAAGTGATGACAAACATCGATGGTGCTACACCAATCAAGATCGGAGACGAGGAAATTGAAATCGTGAATTCGTACAAGTATCTCGGCCACGTCATGAAGCTCGGTCTCGACAACCAAACGGCTGAAATAAAGAGAAGGATCGGTCTCGGTTGGGCGGCGTTCGGCAAGTTACGGTACATCTTCAAGAGCAACATGAGCAACAGTCTGAAGAGGAAAGTGTTCGATATGTGTGTGCTGCCGGTCCTGACATACGGAGCCGAGACTCTCACGATCACCAAAGCATCAGCGAACAAATTGAGAGTTGCACAGAGGGCAATGGAAAGGGCAATGCTAGGAATCACACTCAGGGACAAAATGACAAATGAGTGGATCCGGCGACAAACAAGAGTCATCGATGTCATGACACGAATAGCGTCGCTCAAGTGGAATTGGGCTGGTCATATTGCCAGAATGACCGACGATCGATGGACGAAAACTATAATGCAATGGCGGCCACCAACGAAACGACCGATGGGACGTCCACCGGAAAGATGGACCAACGATATCAAAAGAACGGCAGGCACGACGTGGCAGCAAGTGGCAATGGACCGAAAAAAGTGGCGATCTATGGGGGAGGCCTACATCCAGCAGTGGATATAAAAGGCTAAGGAAGAAGAAGAAGAAGCATTGAATAATGCGTTCACGAAATCCTGTCCAATACTCAAGCATAAGGCGGGTGTGTCGGTACCCTACTATACATCAGAAGACAGAAGGCAAAGGAAAAAGGTGCGACAACAGTTCAACAGATGTAGAAATTCCACAGACAAATCGCCGTATTATGCAGAACTTCGCAAATATAGCAAAAATCTAAGGAAAAGGGAAAGAGAAGGCTGGAGAAATCAATGCAATGAGATCAGTGGAGTGCATGACTCCGCAAAAATGTATAAAATTCTTTCAAAGAATCCGATCCAGTCGGTAGGCTCACTACTCCTCCCATCTGGTGAATACACTAAGGATCAGGATGAAGCATACAAACACTGAGTTCCACTTTCCTGGCTGTAAATTAGCTGAGGAGACGAACACGAATTTCTCACCCACACTAAATGAAGGGGAGCCCAACAGAGATTTAACCGAAAGGATTATCACAGAAGAAAGATTGAAATGGGCAATTAATACGTTTAAGCCGTTCAAATCGCCAGGATTGGATAATATTATTCCAGCAATGCTACAACATTCCTTTGAACACTCTAAACATATTTTATGTGACATATTAAGAGCATCTATGAAACTAAAATACATCCCCAAACCGATGAGAGAGTCGCTAGTTATTTTTATTCCAAAACCAGGGAAAAGTAATTATTCTTTAGCAGAAAACTTTCGACCAATAAGCCTTACTTCATTTTTATTAAAGACCATTGAAAAATTGATTGACAGATACCTGAGAGATGAGCCCCTTAAGCTAATCAAAATACACGATAAACAACACGCGTACCAAAGTGGAAAATCTACAGAAAATGCACTTCATAACTTGGTTAGCAACACCGCGATGGCACTAGACGCCCAGAAATTTGCACTGGGATGCTTCATTGACATCTCGTTCGCGTTCAATAACGTAACCTATGCAGCTATTAAAAAAGCATGCGATCAGCATAAGTTCGACAGGGGAGTCGTTGGCTGGATAATGACCATGGTACTCAGTAGGGTCGTCATTACAAAATTTGGGACATCATCAATCACAGTCTCGGTATCAAGGGTTGCCCACAAGGGGGCGTCCTACCTCCGCTCCTATGGTGTCTAGTCATTAACGAACTAATCGGCATTTTAAACGACTTGAATATTCAGACTGAGGGCTTTTCAGATGACGTTGCTACTCTAATAAGAGGTAAATTTGTAAATGTACTTTGTGACCTATTACAAACAACGCTGAACATCGTCTCAAACTGGTGTGATGAAAACGAACTTACAATCAATCCAAGAAAAACTAAAATGATACTGTTTAATAGGAGAAATAAAGTTACTGGAATAAAAATTCCTGTTATAAAGGGGATACCAATAAAACTGGTAGAAGTTGTGAAATACCTGGGCATTCTCCTGGACTATCGACTCATGTGGCATGCCAATATTGACGCGAGAATAGAAAAGGCTCTAATAGCGCTGTGGCAATGTCGAAAAGCCTATGGTTCCAAGTGGGGACTCTCGCCTAAGGTCATGTTCTGGATCTACAGCACGATAATTAGACCTATACTGAGTTATGGCTCCTTCTTATGGAACCACAGATGCGAACTTAAACATGTACAAAAGAAGCTTAACAAATTTCAAAGGAAAGCTTGTATAGCTATAACCAGTGCCTGGAGTTCTACTCCTACTGCATCAATGGAAGCTGTACTAAACCTTACCCCCCTACAAATTCATATTAAAATGGAAGCTCTCGCCACACTAAGCAGAATTGCCAGAGACCGTGGAATAATAAGAGAAACCGATCACACAAGAGTATGGACCAAGTTGGTGAGGAAGGACCCTTCGATACTAATGCCCTCGGACAGAATTATACCGACACACAGGTTTGGTAGACAATTTAAGGTGAGTATCCCTCACAAAGAGCACTGGGTAGAGGGTCTTCCACTACCGGAGCATGGAATAACACTATATCCAGACGGATCACTGATAGGAGAATCCGCTGGGGCAGGCATCTTCTGTACAGAACTTAAAATTGGAAACTCCATATCTCTGGGCAACTATTCATCTATCTTCCTAGCCGAGGTCAGAGCAATACTAGAAGGATGTTTCATTGCTAGTGAATTGCACTCAAGAGGTGAAACCATCTCCATATGCGCGGACAGCCAAGGAGTCACAAAGGCACTATCAGCACAAACTTTTAAGTCGGCATTAGTATTAGAATGCTGGGAAGCGCTCAACAAACTTGCTCTATCAAACCACGTAAACCTCATATGGGTCCCTGGACACTCAGGTATAGAGGGTAAAGAAAGTGCCGATGAACTAGCAAAGATCGGGGCACAGTCCGGATGGATAGGCCCAGAACCGGCTAATGGCACTCCCTATAATTACTTAAGAACGAAAATACGATCGGAAACAATGCGGGAGTTTGTACTTCACTGGAACAACATAACAGGATGCCGCCAAGCTAAAAGTTGCATCACAATTAACAAGAATTACTCCAAGTACTTGATTAACGCTAGCAGAACGAGACTCAAAACCATCATCGGAGTACTGACGGGACATTTTAATTTCAACAAACACCTCACCAAACACCGTTGGCAAACGCACGGATCCAAGCTGTGATCTATGTGGAGACCACATGGACACAGCTGAACACTTCTTATGTTACTGTCCTGCTTTCATTAACGCAAGAAGAAAGCATCTGGGTAGTTACACAATTAGGTACAGCCTAATCAAATCTCTACATCCACAACACATACTGAGCTACATTACGAGCTCAGGTAGATTTGACAAAACAATAAACGTGTAGAGCACATAACATAGTGAGCACAATGGGCCCCCACAGAGGCCTCCGTGCGAGTTCTATCACGAATAGAACAACTATTTTTAATAAAAAAAAAAAATAAAAAAAATAATTTCTCCTTTGCAAAACTTCGACCATGACCTGGCCTTAAGGGAATGTTGACGTCTTAACAAAAACTGTTAGTTTAGTTGCTTCATACGTGTAACTTTGCTTTTCAACGCCACAAGAAGTTTCGAAGTTAATTTTACAAAACAAAAAGCATTGCGCACTACTACAGCAGAATATTTATGAAAGAAAAAACAAATTCTCATACTCATCTGATTGATCTCCATTAACTAGCGCCGCAATCAGAGCGAATGTGAAGATGTACCGAACAAATCCCATTTTGCAATGTCCACGCAAAACTGAAGCGGAATGAATTGTACGATTGCGCGTTCCGTTCAGGTTGTATAATTCAATTGGATTGAATAATCATTTAATGATTTGCTTATATAGGCTACGTAAGGTATGACCAATGTGACTCGCATAGATAACAATTTTTACAACTACATCGCAAGGGGGACAGTACTCCAAGTTTATTTTATGTTTATTTTATGTGGACTAGTGCACCGATAGTACACTTTTCAGGTGATGTATTTAAGTCTTAGATTAAATCAAATATTGCGTTGTTTCGAGTGGAAACACATTAGATCTAATGGTAAACTTTCCTCCAAATTGAATTGAAATTTTCTCATCGAGTGATTTTGGATCTCGACGCCTTTTACGAGCAGTTAGGGTATGTTGTTACCAAAAAGGGAAGTGAATGTGTGATTCTGTTGGGCGATTTTAACGCGAGAATAGGAAACAGTAAAACCAATGGGGGTTATGAAAGAGTAGTAGGCAAATTCGGGGAAGATGCTTTGAACTCAAATGGAAGGCGGTTGTTAGATTTCTGTGATTTCAACGGGTTAGCAGTAACCAACTCTTTCTTTAAACACAAATGGATCCATCGCTATACTTACGTCAATGATATTTTGGGTCACAAGTCAATAATTGATTACATAATTATTGAGCAGGACAGGAGGTAGGAAGTCAGGGACACACATGTTTTCAGGGGTTTTGCATTTGGCTCAGACCTCTACCTTTTGGGTACCCATCTCTCAGTTGGTAAACTCTGTCAGGCTAAAAGGAAGAAAGTGGTAGTTCGCAAGTGTCGTGTGGGAAAATTCAAGGATGAGAAAGTTAGGGCTCGTTTCACAGAAGGTTTTGAAGGGCTTCCTCCGGACTGCGGTGACATTGAGGTTGAGTGGGTAAATTTTAAGAAATTCGTTTTGGGTGCAGCTGAGGAATGTCTAGGTAATTTCTCTAGTGGAGCGCAGATATCAAAACGGTGGTGTTGGAGAAAAGGAGGCTGGATTTGATTTGGTTACAGGATAAAACGGAAGGGAAGAAAGAGGCTTACAGGGCGTGTAGGCAGGCGGTTAAGGCACTAGTTAAGGAGGCGAAGGACCTGGCGTGGAAGAACTTCGGGAAGGAATTGGAAGAAGCAGGTCAGGGAGGGGGTAAGAAATTCTGGTCGGCGATCAAGTGCATTAGGCGTGGTGGTGAAAAAGAGGGCTGCGGTAGCATTTGGGGTAAGGATGGCCAGTTAATTGCAGGTAATGGTGAAGTCCTGGGAACCTGGCGGGATTATTTCCAGGATCTGTTTGTCTCTATCAATCCGGTAGTAGAACTTGAGGGGGGAGCGGGTCTTAGCTGGGAAGATGAGGAGGAAATTACATTAGAGAAAGGTCAGCAAGTTGAAGGCAGGGAAATCCCCAGGGGTAGACGAAATTAGGACAGAATTTATTAAGAATAGTGGGCCAGGCGGGATTCAATGGCTTTGTAGGATTTTTAATTTAGCCTTGAAGTCCTCGGTCGTACCCGCTTCGGTGTTATTGCTCCAATCTTTAAGAAGGTCAATCCCAAAGTTTGTAGCAACTAGAGGATGATTTCGCTTTTGAGCGTGGTCGGAAGGTTTATGCGAGTGTTCTAGTAGATCGAGTTAGGGTTATAGTGGAAGAGGTTCTGGGCGAGGCTTAGGGTGGTTTCAGGTCTCTGAGAGGGTGTCAGGATCAGATCGTCTGTCTCAGGCAAGCTATAGAAAAGCTCTTTGAGAGGAATGTTGATCTATACTTGTGCTTCATCGACTTAGAAAAGGCATTTGATCGGGCCGAGGCAAAAGCTGTTTGGTGTGCTTAGCGAATACGGCGTCAATGGGAGTTTACTGCGTGCCATTAAAAGCATTTACTCCTGGAGCAAGGCTGCGGTAAGAATAGATGGTGAGATTAGTGAGTCTTTCGAGGTTAATGAGGGAGTTCGTCAAGGTCGTTGTCTCTCCCCTCTTCTTTTCATATCTCCTCATATCTCTTCTTCAATTTGCAAGGAAATGTGGAAGTAGGTCAAGTAGTCATGAAAATCCTGGCCTATGCGGATGACTTAACTCTATTAGCAGATAATACCAGTGATTTGCAGAGGAATATCGGCTGCCTGAATGTCGCATGTGAGGACTACGGGATGAAAATAAGTGTCAGCAAAGGTTATGCACATCGGCAAATCCCTGAAAGGCTTAGTTTGCAGTTTATATGGGGAGCAGTTGGAACAGGTTTCGGAGTTTAAGTATTTAGGAGCCATTTTTCCGAAGGATGGCAAGTTAGTTAGGGAATTTGAGGAAAGGAGGAAAATGGGAAACGTGGTTGCCAGTCAGTTGAGGGCGCATGTGTTCAACAAGGGAGAATTAAGTAGTGGCACAAAGTTAGATATTCACAGGTCAATCTTCAGGCCAACGGTTTTATATGGTATATGATATGAGGGTTCTAAGAAGCATAGCGAAGGTTAATAGAAGGGAGCAGTGGGATAACCATATCAGAAATGACGACATCAGGGAAAATTTAGGGGTTACGTCAGTGGAAGAGGCGGTGGTACGGGCACGTTCAGAGGATGGGTAATAGCAGGCTACCAAAGAGGATTTTGAATGCACAGGTTCACAGGTGTACGCCCCAGGGGTAGGCCAAGGAGAAGGTTTATAGACTCAATTAAATCAGATTTAGGAGTTAGGGGGCTTTCACTGGGCGAACAAACCATTTCCTTGGCACAGGATAGGAGGGTATGGAGCAGGGTGGTCCATGATCACTGGGAGTAAAGACCTCACGCCGAAAGGTATAAATGGTCTATAATGTTTGATGCTTATGATGATGATGATGTGATTTTGGAGAAACTCGCTTTGAATACTTGAAGTCAAAAACAGACTCATCCAAAACAGCTTCCTAAACACACTTTTGAGCACACAGCTCAGTGCGCTTTTGAATGCGCACAGTACATTGTCGGATGTACTGTCAGTACACTTTTTAATGATTTACATGCATCCCAGTACACAGTACACAGTACAACATTTAGGCAAAAACAGATTTGCAGCACCAGGCTGCCATCTACATTTTCAGCTCTACCACTCAAGTACGCAGCCTGGTGCTGCAAAGCTTTTTTTGGCAAAATGTTGGCAGGAGTAAATTTTGTATGCCATATAAGTTTCAATTTGGCACCAGGCTGCTGCTGCCACCTACATCCATAAAACAAAATTTTAAGTACGCAGCCTAGTGCCGACTTTATACGACGTATAGTGTTCATTATTGCCGTTACGATGACATTGAACGATTTTCGGCACTAGGCTGCCTTCTTAATTGTCAATCAAAATTATCAAGTCTGGTGCCAAGTTCAAAATTAGTGCATAGTTGTGTTCTCATTACACCATCCAACATTGTTATAGACACTTTTTCGGCACCAGGTTGCTCAGTCTGAAATACAGAACTTTTTTCTAGCGAAAGATTTGTTAAAAAACTAAACAATCGCAAAAAAGTAGCTCAACTACTAGATTAATAAAAGATGAGTGTAAACGGCCGTTTAGTTACTTTTTTGAAAATGACACATTTTTATCAAAAAACTATAGCTAGAAAAACATCGTTGTAAATCTGATCAAGTTTTCCTTTGGAAGCAACTTTCTAACTGCCATAGTTCTAGAGATATGTGCCATCCCTCCCAATTCTACAAGTGGTCATATCCCAGGATTGGGTAATTTTTTGATGACACGTGTTCTCTAATATTTTATTCTCTACAACTTTGCCTTTGTAAGCAACCTTATAACTACCATAATAAAAAAATACCCCGGTTAAAATTTCACACCAATCAAAACGACTTGTGGTTGACCAATAATTTTCACCGAGCTTCACAAACGAATTGTTCAAACCGTATCCCGGGCGAAGCACGGTAAACGTGCCAGTTGGACCCGTACGAAGTACGAAGGTCCTATACTTACTTACTTGCTTAACCGGCACTACAACCCATTAAGGGTCTTGGCCTTCTGCAACATGCTCCTCCAACCGGACCTATCCGCAGCTAACGTCTCTCAGCTGGATACTCCCACTATACGTTTACTACAAATTCAGGGCTCCCACACATCCAATATTTAAAAAATTATCCGTCTCCACTTTTTTTTCGAAACGGCTGCACCGATCACCCTGAACTTTTTTTTCGCTGAAAGGTACATATGTCCCATAATTCAAGTTCAAAGATGAGCAAACTCGATCGGGTATTTTCGGAAATATGGTCGGAAAGGTGTCCAAAAACATGGTTTTTTGGGGGAAGGTGAGACTTTTTCTCAGATATCTCGAGAATTAAGGCAGCTAGAAAGCTACTTTCTGGGACAGAGCTGCAGAGATCTAAATTTTAGCGAACACGTGTTTCAGGGTTTTCCCCAGAAACTTCTCAATCCCGAGATTTAGCCACTTCTAGAATTGGTAGGGATGATTCATATATCAAGAACTATGACAGATAGAAAGTTGCTTTCAAAGGCAAAGTTGCAGAGAATTAAATGTTATCGCACACGTGTTTCAGGGTTTTCCCGAAAAATGTCCCAATCTGGAGATTCAGCCACTTCTAGAACTCAGAGGGATAAGAACATTAGACAACGCGTGATTGGTGTCAGAGTTCAGAAAATGTACTTCGGGAGGGCTTTCGACATTACTTTGGGTAATTTCTGAGAGTCGTTTAAATTCTGATAGTTCTAAAAGAACTTGACTATGCATTCTGATGGGCATTATATTTGTGATAATAGTAAGAGTTTTGTACATCGAGGCTTTTCGCACGTGAAGGCTTTACGTACGGGTCTTTGCATATATGTTTGGACCCGTACGAAGTACAAGAGGTTCTATACGTTTACTACAAACAATTTTATTGTAACATGGGGTAGATCGAGATGTGAGTTGGGGTGATGCATTGATTATCATCTAAATATGACGAA
>CM055403.1:168090882-168120180 GCA_029228625.1 Pseudolycoriella hygida
GGCGAAATTAGAGAGTCTTTCGAGGTTAAAGAGGGCGTTCGTCAGGGTTGTTGTCTTTCCCCGCTTCTGTTCATAATTTTCATGGACAAAATCATCAAGCAGGCAAACTTGCAGGGAAATGTCGAGGTGGGTGAGGTAATAATGAAAATCCTGGCCGACGCGGATGACTTGATTCTGTTGGCAGATAGTACCACGGAGTTGCAGGGTGGGATTGACTGCCTAAATGCTGCATGTGAGGAGTATGGGATGAAGGTAAGTGTAGGGAAAACTAAGGTTATGCATGTCGGCAAAGCTCGGAAGGAGATAGCTTGCAATTTAAATGGGGAGGAGCTGGAGCAGGTTTCTGAATTCAAGTACTTAGGAACCATTTTTTTTTCAGAGGATGGCAAGTTAGTTAGGGAATTTGAGGAAAGGAGGAAAATGGGAAACGCGGTGGCCAGTCAGTTGAGGTCGCACGTGTTCAACAAAAGGGAATTAAGTAGCGAAACAAAGTTAGCTATTCACAGGTCAATATTCCGGCCGGCGATTCTGTATGGTAGTGAGAGTTGGGTTGACTGCGGATATCTCGTGCATGACCTGGAGGTTTCTGATATGAGGGTTCTTAGGAATATAGCGAAGGGTAATAGGAGGGAGCAGTGGGATAATCATATAAGGAACGACGACATTAGGGAAAATTTAGGGATTTCGTCAGTGGAAGAGGCGGCAAGGGCCAGTCGTCTGCGCTGGTTCGGGCACGTTCAAAGGATGGGTAATAACAGGCTACCGAAAAGGATCTTGGATGCACAAGTCCAGGGTGTTAGGCCAAGGGGTAGACCAAGGAGAAGGTTTATCGATTCAATTAAATCAGATTTAGAAGTTAGGGGACTTTCTCTGGGCGAACAAACCATCTCCTTGGCGGGCGATAGGAGGGCATGGAGGACGATAGTTCACCAATCTGGAGTTGCGACAGAAAGACCTCACACCGGAAGGTACTAACGGTCTATAAAGTTTGATGATGATGATGATGATGATATTTTTGAAGGGGAGTGCTTCATTGCGGTCCCGATCTTCTAATAAAAAGAACGTCTTTCGTTCTCTGCCTCCAGGTTTCCCTTGTTGATTTCTCTTGCCATTCGAAGTTAGGTTTGCATTGCTTTTTTGGGTTATAAGTTTAGTTCCTCGGAACTCTTCAAGCAGGTCGGACGTAGGGAGATCCACATGGGAATCTTCTTTTGCATTTCCTTTTTTGGCTCATAGAAGGCAATGCAAAACGACACTTTGCTTCATTTCCTCGGAACTCTTCAAGCAGGTCGGACGTATGTAGATTAGGGTGGTCCAAAAAAATGTAAGGTATCGGGCCCCAGCGCTTAAACGATTCTAAATTTGTACCTGACAAAAAGTGTCTATGGAGCCGACTTGATCTGAAGGTGGCGCTCAAGAGCAAAGTAGTAAAAAAATCGCGAAAATCAGAAGAAATGCTGCAGCTCTACTCTGCACTAAATTATCGTGGAGTAATTTTTTTCTGAAAGCCACATGTGTAACGTGTCCAACGGCACTTTACATGACATATTTGAGATAAAAATTGAATATTTTGCGGCCATTTTAGTGAGGTACGTCTTTACGCTTAAGAATTTTTAGACACTGAAAATCTGTGACCGACAATTTACAAACAGACAGACAAAGAGACAAACAAACAGACAAACTTTTAACTTTTATTATATAGTAATTTTATTGTAACATGGGGTAGATCGCGGTGGGAGGGGGGGGGGGTGCATCTACTATCGTCTAGAGATGACGAATCAGCAATAAAAAAAATGTCCGTCTGTCTGTCTGTTCGTCTCCACTTTTTTTTCCCAAACGGCTCAACCGATGAGCCTAAACTTTTTTCCCTGATAGGTACATGCCTCCCATGATTCAAGTTCGAAGATGCACGGAAATTCCTCATTTTGGTGTCAAATGAAAGCATTTGATGTCACAAAACTGGGAAAACATTTTTTGTGGAAATCGGGTCAGGGGTCTGGGCAGTGGGACCAATGGAATGGGCGAAATTGAGATTTTTGGCCATATACGAAAACAGTTTTTCGTCTATATTTCCTTAACAATGCAATATGGAGATTTACTGCCAAAGTCAAAGTTGTAGAAAATTAAATTGAGGCGAACACGTGTTTCAGGGTTTTGGTGATGTGTGGCACAATCGTGGTATATGGCCACTTCCACAATTGAGCAGGATGACCCAGATCTCCAGAACTGTGAGAGGTAGAAAGTTGGTTCCAAAGGCAAAGTTGTAGAGAATTAAATTTTAGAGAAAACGTGTTTCACGGTTTTAGGGAAAAGTGGCTTAGTCCTTGGATATAAGCTTTTGTAGATTTGAATGGTCTGAGACGTACTTCGGTAGGGCCTTTAACATTACCTTGGGTAATTTCCATGGATCTTTGAAATTCTTACAGTTATAAAAGAACAGAAAACGTTGGATTGTTTGCTTATTTGTATATTTACGTACGTTCGAGTCTCTTTGCCACATCTATTCTGATACGTACGGGTCTTTGGTTATGTTCTTAGATATTTTCAATTCCATTACAAAAATTGATAGTGAGAAATGGGAGTAGAGAAAAATACATAAAGGGATTTTCGTTGTAAAAATAGAGGTTTGTCAAACAACACAATTCATTTAGGGACCATCCATAAATTACGTACGCTTTTTTCAGTGTTGTCAGCAGATTTAAATCAACAATAACTATTATAATATTGTTGATTTAAATATGCTGACAGCACTGAAAAGAGCGT
Organism: Pseudolycoriella hygida; assembly: GCA_029228625.1. NCBI lineage: Eukaryota > Metazoa > Arthropoda > Insecta > Diptera > Sciaridae > Pseudolycoriella > Pseudolycoriella hygida. The sequence goes on from CM055403.1 coordinate 168,093,646, forward strand.
ACGTAATTTATGGATGGTCCCTTACCTCATTTCTGCTCTTTTTGATGTCATAGGTCTTTTTCCCAGAAAATCACACTAATGTACATTCACACTAGGGGGACGTTTTTCACAATTTTTCCGATCAGAAATTTAGTGAACGCACATTTTTTGTACAAAAAATTTCCATTTAGTGTGATTCGTTCGATATTTCACATTTTTGTTACAAAAATTCTAAATTTGCTAAATGAATCGGAAAATCTCGAGCATCACGGTGGCAATTTTGGTAACCGCTACCGTTTTAAATTAGGTATCTGCTAAGGAATGTAAGATAGAAATTTTTACTCTTCAGCAAAGTTGTTCAGCACAAAATAAGGAACAAGTTTGCCTTAGAAACTCTTGTTCTATCAATTTCATTTCGGAAGTGATGAAGTGTTTAAGCCACAATTCCTTGAAAAAATCTGTCTTGTAGGCTAAATTGTATAACTCATTAAAAATGCAGATAGACAGTTTTTGTCTTCAGCAAAGTTATTCAGTACAAAATGGGAAACAACTTTGCTGTAAATTCTGTTAATTCTGTACATTGTTCTTTCACGCATAACAGGTCATATCTCAAGAATACAACTTTGTGCAAAAAATGTTTCTTCAGCAAAGTTGTTCCCCATTTTGTGCTGATACAGATACGTTAATAAATTATTTATAATCTTTTTTGCAATTTTTTACTTACGTTTCTCTTTTCTGTTTTACTTTCCAAACAAAATTTGAATAGGCTCACATTATTGTTGTTCGAATTCAATACGTTGGCTGCGAGGAATTCAAAAAAAAAAATGCAACTATAAAGGCTGAAGAAATCGAGGTTAAAATGCAGTTTAGCGCCCTCAAAGGTAGAGATCAAATGGCATGTCCATTATGGATGGTCGATGGAACTACTATGGACAATGGACCCATCCAAAATTTTAGCGGTCCATAGTTTTCAAAAAGCGCGAGTACACGTACCTTGTCGTACGTGTTATTTCAACTTTTTGGTCATTAGGGGTCGTGCACATATGACGTCACGTTTGCTATAAAAAATGAGTATCCATAAAACGGTCAAGACAGCAAATTCTGTTTATAGGACTCTGGCTACCCCCCCAAATAGGGGGTGTATTTGGGGGGGGGGGCAGCCGGAGTACTATAAGCAAAATCTCTTACCAGTTTGGAGTTATAGACTTTGTGGATTTTATAGCAAGCGTGACGTCATATGTGTACGAGCCCTTAGTCTCTTGAAATTTTTTGTTGCCTAAGGTCTACTACTGATTTTCTCGCAATAAACTTAGCCGCGGTCACAACTGCACGTTGAATATTACTTTAACTTACTTTATTAACGAAATGTTTTATATAAGCCACACGGAATATAAGGCCGTTCTCAACGAAAAATTAGCAAAGAAATTGTCTAAAACATTTTACTTTATATGCGACGATACGTCTCACATTAAATGCCAGTTTTTGAGACGGAAGATGAGAATTTATTGCATTATTCTCAGTATTTATCCGTCTAGAAGGATAAATTCCACTGTCTAGGACGATAAATAACCAGCTAGACTAGAAATATTAAATTAAAAAAAATTCGTCCGTTTGAGAATCGAACACAGAATGCCCCGCATTCCAATCAACGATGCTAAAACCACTACACCACATGATCTTATTAAATACATGAATTGCGAATTATATTATCGCAGCTAATGTGATTCAATTGAAAACTCTCATAATAGTAGATTATGCACCTCTTGCCAAAATTGTTGTTTTGACGTGTGGGGCATTGTGGCCCTAGCCGAAGGCGTGGGTCATAATACCACACGTCAAAATAACAATTTTGGCAAGAGGTGCATATGCTATTTTATCTATCGAGAACAGATATATCGAGATAAGTAAATTTGCCCTAGAGGGATAAGTTCGAGGTTATCGTTCTAGATAGATAAAACGTGTTTCCTATATGCGTAAATGGAATCTCACATGTGAGTGTGTTTAATTCGAAATTTTGTTTTCGAATGCACATGCGCATATTTCAATTTCAATTTCAATTTCAATTTCAAATTATTTTTCAATTTAGAAATATAATTTTTACAAATAGGGAATTACCACTGTGCGCAGCACTTTTAAGGCTAAATTCCGATTTATACATTTCCCTTTAATAGGAACAAGAAATTTTTGAATTAATAAAAACAATAATAAAAAGTTCTAGAAATGAGTAAGAGTGAATAAGTAAAGAAAAAAATTGATTTAGTTGTAACAAATATATGAAAAATATGAAAAATATGAAAAGAGAAAGATAATTTATAAATATAACCTTTGGACTCAAAATAGGTTTGCAATAGGTTTGTTCATTGTAACATAATCTTCGGTTGTGTTTTATATAAATATTTATATCAAATGTGCATTTAGGTTCAAGCATGCGCGAAATTTTTTTTTTCACTTTCTTCTATCTAGATGCAATAATTTGATAATTTGAATATTTTGTGCAAGAAACAAACATAAAAAAAAGTAAAAAGAAAAAGTAAAAAAAGCGATCAGAATTGAACCCCGACACCTCATCTCAAACAATTAGCGCTACCGTGCCCTAGCTCGCTCGACCATCAGTTCTTGTGTTAAATGTTCGATGAATCGTCGCTATTAAAGTAAAATAATATACTTACACATTGTGGACACTCAAATAACCGTTCGCGTGTATATTACACACACTTGCTCGCCATCGCTCGCTCGTTGTGTGTGATATACACCTGAACGGTTATTACTCGCTTTCCACAATGTATAAGTAATCTTATATTATCTGCCTAGAACGATAATTTCCCACTTATCCCTCTAGTGCATTTTTACTTAATACTACTGGTAATTCTGTTCTCGGTAGATTTTATTATTAATCGTATGGTTATTTAAATTACATCTGATATCTATATATTCTTAATTCTAGTTTACACTCTTATGCCTAAGAGTATTTCATTTTTCTTTTTGATCTGTTGATATGTTCGATGCTATTGTTGGGAGGCTAACATGTTAACAGGTCCAGCAACCATAGTGATGTTCCTTTTGCGTTTTGTGCGATCCAATTGGAATGGCCATCATCATTCGCACCGTGTTCATTATCCCGCCATATTTTTCGTATGTGTTGTATGTCCAGTACAGCGCCATCAATGGAGGATTAGTGGGGATACGCCAACGTTCTTTTCCATCAATTTCTTTTTCTTACCTGATAAGTGCACCAAGTCTCCGCTGACGTGCATTGTATGCTGTTTGTGTATGCAGGATTGTCATATGCTTGTGACGTCACATATGAGCATTTTTATTTCTGTTACTTTCGTTGCTCCACAGCAACTACCCAACTTATGAAGCTTGGGTGAACTTAGGGATGATCATTTACATGTTTTTATCACAGAAAAATCCTATACATCCCGGGGACCGAACCCGGGTTTTCTGCGTGGAAGGCTAGTGCGTTCATACGTATTCGTATGTGTGGATAAATTAAGAATTACGTAATTGCATGTAACAAGCGACGAGGGTAAGTGTAAAAGAGACAGTCATAGTAGGCTGTGGAGTTATAGATTCATCAGTTTGGGCGGGTCCATTGCTGGTCCATGAAACACAGATCTGGTGATCCTTTGTTTCGTCACCCTCTCATCATATAAATCTCGGAAACCGCCCGGTCCCAACCAGAAACCTGTCCAGAGCCGCAGGTCCCACGCTCGATACCGTTGCGGGTTGAACCACATGACCTCCCAAGGTCCTAAGCCTCAGTGAGGAGAACTTCGGGCATTCACATATTATGTGTACCCCCGTCTCCTCACCTAGGCCACAGGAGCAATTGGGATCATTGGAGAGCCCCATTCTAGCCAGATGCTTGCCCAGCCCACAGTGCCCGGTGATCGCACCCACCACCCGCCTGATGCGGCACCTGTCCATGTCTAGCAGCTCTCTGGCCCACCTACCATTGGGCACCGGGAAGAAGCGCTTTGTGTGCACTCCTCCCTCATAGGCGCTCCAGTGATCGACGAACTCCGACCGCACCCAACACTTTATCGCTTTCACACACGCTGAGTGTGGGATGGGTATGAGTGGCTCTGGGCCGCAACTCTGAGTTGCCGAGCCCTTCCTCGCCAGTTCGTCCGCCTTCTCGTTACCCTCCACGCCCGAGTGGCCGGGGACCCAGATCATTCTCACCTGGTTCCTCCGCCCCACCCGGTTCAGGGCCTCCCTCAACTCCTTCACCAACCTGGACGCCACTACAGACGACTCAAGCGCCCTGATCAAAGCCTCGCTGTCTGTATAGATTGTCACATCTATCCCACAGGCCTCAGTGGGGACTGCCTCCTGCACTCCCATCAGAGCAGCGTATGCTTCAGCCTGTGCGACATCGGCAAACCTACCCAGGTGATACCACGCCTCCACACCATGCCCCGGGGAAAACACCCCGACCCCCGCGCTTCCTGAAGCCTCAGAGCCATCAGTGAATATCATCGCTCCCTCATTCGACTCCCGGATCGGCCAGCCTTCCAACCACTCCGACCTGCTGGGCACAACGGTTACGAAATGCTTCACGAAGTCCGTCTCCGGCCTCATTCGGTCTCTGGGCATCGCAAAGACTTCATCAATGATAGCCTCCTTGATTTTCCCATGGCCCGAAGTGAAGTTCGGAGTCCACAGACCATTCTGCGACAGCCTATCCGCCGCGGCAAAGGCTTTCGCCTTCAGTTCCACGTGGACCGGTGGCAGGTCGATCAGCACCTCAATAGCCGCCGTCGCCGTCGACTTCATGGCTCCGGTAACACAAATGCATACCAGCCTCTGAACGTCGTTCAGCTCTCTCCTTCCAATCCCGACGTCGAGTCTCGGCCACCATACCACACAGCCGTGACTCAACATGGGCCTTATAACCGCCTCATAAATCCACAGCACGGCTTTGGACGGCAGGCCCCAGTTCCTTCCGAACGACTTCCTGCAGATCCAAAACGCTGCTATAGCCTTCTGTACCTTGTGCTGGACATGCTCGATCCAACTCAGCTTACGATCCAGAATAACTCCCAGATACTTAACCTTTGCCCCGGGCACTATGTCCTTACCAAACAGCCTAAGCTTTCCCACAAGCTCTTGACCAGACACTCTCCTGCTAAAGAGAACTATGTCCGTCTTACCCGGGTTAACCTTTAGGCCGTTGTCTTGGCACCACCTCTCCACAACCTTCAGCGCGTACCTCATCCTGTCACCCAACGTACTCTCGAATTTACCTCTGATCAGAATTGTCAAATCATCCGAGTAACCTTGGGCGAAGGTTCCCTCTTCGTTCAGCCTCCTGATAAGGGAGTCCACGACCATGCACCACAACAGAGGAGATAATATTCCCCCCTGAGGGCAGCCTCTGGCTGCCCAAAAACTGGACTTGTGGCCACACACAGTTGCCTCAACTGCCCTGTTCCTGAGCATACCAGAGATCCACCTCGTCACCATTGACCCTACTCCCCTGCTCTCCAGGGCCTGGCGGATGACTCCAAAGTTGGTATTGTCGAAAGCGCCTTGAATGTCCATGAAACATCCAAGCGCTATCTCCCCCCCTTCGAAGGATCTCTCCACTTTAGCCACCAGACTATGCAGAGCGGAGTCGGTAGACTTACCCACCTGGTATGCATACTGGTTTACATGCAGCGGGTACCTCGGAAGGATTTCATCCCTGATGTAGAAATCTATCAGTCTTTCTAACGTCTTCTGCACGAAAGATGTAAGACTAATAGGCCTGAAGTCCTTGGCCTCACAATGGGAAGGCTTACCTGGTTTTGGTATGAATGTTACCTTAACCGTCTCCCACGCCATAGGTATATGACCAAGAGCCAACGAGCTACGCAGGGCTCCACACAACGGTTCCAACAGAATCTCTCCGCTCTCTTTCAGAAGAGCAGGGAATATCCCGTCGCTCCCCGGCGACTTAGGCTGTGGAGTTACTTTTGAAAGACCGAGTATACATAAGACGTACATAATATAAAGTTTTATCGCGTTGTAGTGAAATCTGAAAGAACAGAAAAACTATAACATTGGAGGTCCGGCATTTGTGACGCATTTCTTTAATCAAAAATAAAAATATTTCAAAAGAATTTTTTGCGTTTCGAAGCTGTAAGCGTCACCCAAATCGATCTCAGTTGTTTTGGGAGAAGAGACGAGGACTTGCGTCACGTTTCCCTTTTAAAAAGGGTTTTTATTGTGATATTGTCCTTTCGGCAATTTCCAATGAAATTTAATGTGGACGTCATTTCATGCAATATGCAAAAATGACAATAGGACGTAAGTCAAGCCTTTGTGTTAAATGTCAAAATGGTAGAACAAAAGAAATGACCATTCGAGAAAACTAACGGTAGATACATGACTTACGTCCCATTGACAATTTTCCATCCAAGACTCGATTCGAGCCTTTTGTTCTGTTCTCTTTGCCATATCTATTCTGATGCGTACGGGTCTTTTGCACATATTTTTGTATAAAAGTTACGCGCTAACGCCAACAAATTTTTATTTTGTAAGAAGTCGAATTTTTAATCGTAATAATAATTAATTATTGATATAAATAACTGAGAGATCAGTGCTATTTACTTGTCACTAATTACTTGGATTCAACTTTCAAAGCAATTTATTGAAATTTAATCTGTGAAATGTAAACAAATGGACGAGAAAGCAAAGGGAGAAAGACAGACATTAATGTGACAAGATCACACATGAGAGCCGAATATTTTTTCGTCGGCTAAGCCTAGCTGGAGACAAGAGCTTAGGTTTCTCGTAAAAATGTAGACATCGATTATCGAATCGGTTTATCAGAGCAATCAGCTTCTCACAAAATGAAAAGTTCCTGTCATTGGCTCCTGATTTTCTCGTTTTTTTTTTTTAAATATTTTTGTACGAAAATTACGCGCCAATGGCAACAACTTTTTATTTTGTAAGAAGCAGATTACTCGGATCTTGACAAACCGATTCGTGTGATTGATTTCTACGTTTTTATAGAACATTGCGAAGACGAAAAAGAAGCCCTTCGGTCCGACCCGACTTCCGACAAAATGCTCGGCTTTCATGTCTGGTGCAGACTAGGGAAATAAATTTGATTTTCTCGAACTCCGGCCAGCATTTCTCAGAGTGCTTTCCCCCTTGCGATGTAGTTGTAACAATTGTTATCTATGCGGGTCACATTGATCATACCTTTCCTAGCCTATATAAACTGAACATTAATCGATTACTCAATCCAATTGAATTATTCAACTTTAACTGACCGGTCGTATCGAGGTCGCATAGCAAAGTGTCGCAATTGTATAATTCATTCCAGTGGACATTGCAAAATGGGATTACTTCGGTACATCTTCACATTCGCCTTGGTTGCGGCGCTAGTTAATGGAGATCAACCAGATGAGTATGAGAATTTGTTTTTTCTTTCATAAATATCTGCTCTAGTGGTGCGCTGCTATTTGTTTTGTAAAATTAACTTCGGAACTTCTCGTGGCGTTGAAAAGCAAAGTTACACGTAGCAACTAAACTAACAGTTTTCGCTAAGACGTTAACATTCCAGGTCATGGTCGGTTACGTCATGAGGTCATGGCCTTAAAACAAAAGTTCCTTTGTGAAGTAGAAACGTCGTCTGAGCCCGAACTAACACGTTGGCACGGGTTCGAAAAATGTGAGTGGAGTTGCAAAGGAACAACTTCTATAAGAATTTTTGGCTCGAAATTTTGCAAAGCAATAAGGTGGTGTACGACTAGCGCAGCCCATCCCTAGGCACGATCGGCTCTACGGAAGTTATTTTGACACTTTTACTCACATCATAATCGTTTAATTATTACAGAACACAAATACAGGATGCTAATCGGCCTGCAACGCTGAAACCCTTACATCGTATCGCAGGCACAGATCTATTTCTAAACACTTTGTACAAATGGCATGATGCCGACCGGCCAGGCTGTTTCGTAACGTATATTACGGATAGCAAAGAATTGAGGATGGTGTGCAACAAAGATGACCAGAAATGGTATGACCTCCCAGCGTCCGATTGGATTTTTGAAATTCCCCCGAATATTGCTATGAGATTCGATAGTGTGAGGAACGGTGAATACAACGGAACAATTGCAATTAAAAATGTCGGCTCTAAAGGATACGCTGATGGAAAATTAATTGGGAGTGATGCTGTTGCACCAACGGTATTCATCGATACAGCTGATGTTAAGACCAAGAACGGTATGAATTATGGCCTATTTGGAATAGAGAGCCCCCGCTGTGCCAAAAATACCTTTCAGGTCGTAAATAGTGGGTTTGATGATCTGTTTACGTATGAATTGGTTCAACTCAATCTTGATAATCATCGATCGGAACTTCGTCTGACGAATGCAGCATCGGGATTTTGTCCTTACTCATTTGTTCCTGCCCTGAAAGTTGACGTGAATATTTATAATTTTCAATTTACTAGGCCCCCCGGTGACGAACTGGCCAAACATACAAGCCAAAAAGGTTTGATCGATGCATTTTCAGTAGCCAACAATAATCCAGGCGTCCTTCGCAGAACTGTTACAGTGTCAGAGAAAATAACAAATGAGTTTTCGTGGGGCTTGTCACAAAGTTTTTCATTCGGCACAAAGCTCAAAGGCAAAGCAGGCGTACCATTCGTGGCTGAAGGCGAAGTTGAAACTTCGTTCGAATTTGAAGTAGGAGCCAATCAAGACTGGTCCAAAAAAGAAGAAAAATCGTTTCAAATGACTTATGATGTTACAATTGCACCGAACACACAGGTAGAAATATCGGCGTGGTATGATTTGATTAAAGGCTTAAGCATGGAGTACACGGCAACATTTGATATAACAGGAAGAACGTCGAGAGTATCGGTTTTTGATGACATAGTCGACGATACGCCTGCAAGTGGATTAATGATTCGAAACCATCTTCAATATTCGAACTTTGACGGTGAAATAGTTGAAGTCAGGGAAGATCGAGTTATTGCCAAGTATAAAGGAACACTGACGGCATCAATCGGCGTCCGAGGTCGATTGAATGTAGACGGAAAAACTGTTTATACTTCGAAATAAAGCTATTGAAGCTATGCCGAAAACAGACGATAAAGTACAGAATATGTTTTCGCGATGATCAGATTGGGTGCGATGCGAATCGCATCGCGCAAGGTTTGTATGAAAATTCAACTTTATAAAACCAAAAATAAGTTCGTCAAGTTTTATTTTGATACAAACCTTACGCATCGCACCCAATAATAATCATCGCTTCCAATGATTATAGAAATTGTTCTATCGAACAACTAGAATTGTTGCAACTGTCAACGAACAGAAGGATGAAAATATATTCTGTACTTTATCGTCTGTTTCCGGGAGTAACAATTTGGCGAATTTGAATAAATTGAATTCTCTCCTAAAATGCTTTATTATTTCCCACTTTTTTACCAAACCACGACAAAATAACAATTTTCTCCCAGTTAAGAGCAATCGACCCTCCGTCAAAATTGTCGCCTACAGCAGAGCCTATTTTCGAGAGAATATTTTTCTGATTTTCACGAAATTTTCGTTATTTTCTTGAATATCTTTTCGAGAAATATTTGATCAGATCATCTATACGTAGCTGTACTTTAACACCTAATGGGACTTAAAAGTGTCGTTGAGTTTAAAATTTCATTTCGAGACATAAGCCGCCATAGGTGAGCATGGTTTGGAAACTAAATTTGAAAACCTAGGACGTCCAGTACAAGTTCATCGAAAATCTTGGACATATTTTCACTTCGTTGCTCTTATCTGAACTGCAACCAACTTCATTATTATCATAGCACAAGGTTGGGCTAGGTAATGTCAAAGGCCCTACCGAAGTACGTCTCAGATCATTCAAATCTAGAAATGCTTATATCAAAGGACTAAGTCATTTTCCCCTAAAACCCTCAAACACGTGTTCTCTAAAATTTTATTCTCTACAACTTTGTCTTTGGAAGCAACTTTCTATCTCTCATAGTTCTGGAGATTCGGGTCATCCTTCCCAATTATGGAAGTGGCCATATGCCAGAATTGGGCCATATTTTCCCAAAACCCTGAAACACGTCTTCCCTCAAATTTAATTCTCTACAACTTCGCCTTTGGAACCAACTGTCATAGTTCTGAAGATCTGGGTCATCCTGCCCAATTATGGAAGAGGCCATATACCACGATTGGGCCATATTTCTCCAAAACACTAAGACACGTGTTCGCTTAAATTAATTTCTCTACAACTTCGCCTTTGGAACCAACTTTCCAGCTCTCATAGTTCTGGAGATCTGGGTCATCCTGCCCAATTATGGAAGTGGCCATATGCCAGAATTGGGCCATATTTTCCCAAAACCCTGAAACACGTGTTCGCTTAAACGTAATTCTCTACAACTTTGCCTTTGACAGTAAATCTCCATATTGCATAGTTAAGGAAATATAGACGAAAAACTGTTTTCGTATATGGCCAAGAATCTCAATTTCGTCCATTCCATTGGTCCCAGTGCCCAGACTCCTGTACCGATTCCCAAAAAAATTTTTTCGCAGTTTTGTGACATCATATGCTTTCATTTGTCACCAAAATGAGGAATTTCCGTGCTATACTTGCTGAGATATTTGCGAAAAAGCTTCACCGACCCTCGAAAAATCATGTTTTTGGTCACTTCCTCGACCATATCTCCGGAACCACTGGATCGATTTTGCTCATCTTCGAACTTGAATCATGGGAGACATGTACCTTTCAGGAAAAAAAAAGTTTAGGCTGATCGGTTCAGCCGTTTGGAAAAAGAAAGTGGAGACGGACAGACGGACATTTTTTTTATTGCTGATTCGTCATATTTAGACGATAATAGATGCATGCCCCCAACTCCCACCTCGATCTACCCCAGTTTACAATAAAATTGTTTGTAGTAAACGTATAGGACCTTTGTACTTCGTACGGGTCCAAAAATTGTTCTACAACACATCTCAAAGACCTATAACTTGTTTTTAAACTCAATATTGAGGCGAACGCTGAAAAAAATTCAAAAAATTCGCGCGATTTATATTTATTCACAGCTTGCGATGTGCCTGCGACTTGCCATCGCATGAAAAAATTGAATTTTTAAAGACGATTTAAAAAAAGTTAAGTCGCGTAGATTTTTTTTTTGCAGATTATTGGTTTTTAGAACATAGGGTATGGAATAAAAATATAAAAAAAATGAGGCGTAAAGTCAATAGGACGTAAATCATGTACCGTTAGTTTTCTCGAATTGTCATTTCTTTTGTTCTACCATTTTGACATTTAACACAAAAGCTTGACTTACTTGACGTCCACATTGAATTGTATTAGAAATTGCCGAAAGGACAATATTGAAAAACCCGTCTGAAGCAACTGTGAAAAAAAAATTCAAAAAAAAATTTCATAAAAAGTTTTTGCAAAGAAAAACAAAATTGAAATAAAATTACAAAAAAAATTGAGTGATGTATTAGTGATGTACTCTTGTTTTACTGGTGATTTATTAGTGTTGTACAAGCGATGTATTGTACATCATGAACACGTAAAATATACGACACCAAAACAACAACAACATGCCACCAATACAACAGTTACAACACTCACACATCAGAAATAAATCAGAAATACATCGAATATACATCAAATTTTCATAAAACTTACAAATTGTCATTATGAAAATTATCTTTCTGAATTCAGAAATTTTGTTGTTGAGTAAACCCAACTATGAAAAGTCACTCGACACTTTTCAAATCTCTACGGATTAAAGCCCGCAAACTTGGAATCAATCATCGGATACAACTCATTACATATTACTTTTACTATGAACGTGTAAGCTCTTATTTGAATTATTTTGTCATTGACATGACGCTCAGACATTAACACATCTAGAACAGTTGCGTTATGGAGATAATTAGAAGTGATCAACATTTCGGCATGTAGTGCCAATCTTCAGTCAAGTCATGCACCTTGATATGCTGATGGACGTGATGGACAAAGTGATGACTTATCTATTTGTCTCAGTTAGAGGTATTTTTGGACTAGCGAATTGTAACGGAAATGGTTACAGCTGCCATCTGTTGAAGTTTTATATGAAACATTTCTTACTCTAACCCTGAGTGTATTGTCTCCAAAGTTAACTAAAGAGCTTATTACGTTCATCAAAGTCTATGCTGCCGAAATGTTCAATCTCTTCTAATTATCTCCATAATGCAACTGTTCTAGATGTGTTAATGTCTGAGCGTCATGTCAATGACAAAATAATTCAAATGAGAGCTTACACGTTCATTGTAAAAGTAATACGTAATGAGTTGTATCCTATGATATCATTCTGAAATACACTTCATCACCAGTACATCTATATATGATAAATTTGATATATGTTTGATGTAAATTTGATGCATTTCTGATGTATGAGAGTTGGAAAGGATGTATTAGTGATGTGTTGCTTTTTTTGTGTGTCTACTTACTGTGTTAATGATGTGTTAATGATAATGAATTTCTTAAGGAGGAAGGTAGCATTCCAAGTGAAGTTTAAACGTTAAAAGGATAGCCGCTGAAAATAGCTTCAGATAATTGAGAAATCTTTAAAAGCCTTTAAAAGGCTACTGAAAAAGTTTTAGGGAACAAAACAATCTTGCAGCAAGCAAACGGAAAACATAATCTAACGTCATTCGGCTGTCCAAATGAACTAGTAAAGGAAAAATGTTTTTTTTAGGCAAAACCGGCTCTAAAAACCTCTTTTCACTCTTTTTAGACCCGTACGAAGTACGTAGGTCTGATGCGTTTACTACCACGTTTGTTACATTGCGAATTCGAACCCGGGAGTAAGGGGGAACCTTTTTTTGTTGCCTCCAGATGACAAATCAGCGAAAAAAACAATGTCCGTCTGTCGGTCTGTCGGTCTGTCTGTCGGTCTGTCTGTCGGTCTGTCGGTCTGTCTGTCCGTCAACACGATAACTTGAGTAAATCTTGACCGATTTTCAAAAACTTTTCCTTTCCTGAAAGGCAGTCGAAAAATATTTTATGGAATTGAATCTGGGCGCTGTCGGCCCAAGGGCCCCCGAGCTAGGGCCGTTTAAGTGGTTTTTGGTCTTTTGCACATAACTCGAGTAAATCTTTTCTGATTTTCATAAATTTTTTTTGTTTCCTGTGTGTGTTTGTCCTGGAAATATATAGCGAACTCAACATATTGGTGGTCATCCTCAGGAACGATGAGGATTGTTGAAACTAGTCTTTCGTTCATTTAAGAAATTCGAAGAGAAATTTCTTTTTTTTTTCAACAATAGCAAAAACGCAAAAATCTTTCAGAAGTTTATATTGAAAATTTACGAAAACTTTAAAAACTATACTGCAGAACATACTATGTGAGTAAGCCATTACCGAACGGGCTGATGTTCGCACACGGTGAAACACTTGTGCGATTAATCCACTCGCTTCGCTCGTTCCTCAAACCTTCGCACTTGTGTTTCACCTTGTGCGAACATCAGCCAGTTCAGTAATGGCTTACTTACATAGCGTGTGCTGTAATATACTATTGTTTTCAGGCTTGATCTCATTGTTCATAAAATGTAAAACGTACGTTGCCTATTGTTTTGTGTCGATTGAAATGATTGAATCGTCAAAAAAGAAGACCAAACGTACGTTTGACATTCTAGAACAATGAAATCAAGTCTCAAAACAAAAGAATTTTCTGTCAAGTTTGCGTCGTGAATCAGGGGTGACACTGAAATTTATTTATGAAAAAAAACTGACGTCAAAATTTTTAAAGAACACATTGTCTACTAATCTGTTCAAGAAAACATATTTTTTTAAGTTCATTTATTTATTAATTCAGTTGGTATACAAAAATTCAAAGACGAACATCACTATAAGTAGGGTTAATCAACACATCGAAAAATTCGAAGTACTAGATTTAGCATAAGGTGCGTTTTAGAAATACAAGTCAAGTACTTCACACGAACACAAAAATTATCTTATTGATTGAAGATACACCAAAAATAATGGGCAGCTGCTGCCTCATTTCGTTTCTATAATGTTTGTAATTTAAGATTTGACATCCTCCAAAAGTTCGGTATTTTGATTGGGGACAATTTATGTAAAATTATAGATTCGAAAATTTTCCACGTTGATGTCGAATATATAATATGCCAAATTATCATATCTGATCTCCTCGAAGCGTTCAATCTTAAAATTAAAATCCCACGTGGACCACAATTTTCATTATCCACAGAAGCACAAAAATCCATAGACAATAATAACATTTTTTCACATTATAAAGCCAAGTTTATGGAAAGACATACGCTACCTTAGTTGTAAAACACTCATCCATCTTAGAAAAAATTTTCATATCTCTCGGGGCCAATTCACAATTTTTTTTCGTTGCTACTTTTCGCATCTTAAATCTAAAATGGACGTGCAGTACATAATAAACTCTGGGATGAATATATTATGAATTTAGAACACACCACACAACACTTTTGCACATACACAAAAATGTTTTACATCAACGTGTTCATGACTCACGTTTAGCTCATCATAACAAATCTGCAGAGTTTACCTTTTTATGGTTTGTTTGTAGATTTATAAAGTTGCCTTATAAAGGATAGGAGTCAGCCAAGGGATTAAGCAACTAAAAATATTTTTATTCGCAAAGCTTAAATTTAATTTTTAATTTAGCTGTTTGCATGACACGGAAACCACAAAAAATAGTATATTGCATCACCAGAGTGAAAAGCGAAGCATAATAACCACCGCAGTCCACATCCGATGATTTTGCCCCAGTTGTAAGGATTTTACCTACATTACAGTCATGTTTTTAACGAGAAATTGTCAGAAAATAAGAAAATATCATGAGGGAGGAAAAATATTAAATAGGAATAATTGGTGGGTAATGTTGTACGTTTGAATCAAACAGTTTTTCATACACTGTCCAGAGAATATAAGAAGCACAACATTGTTTCGCACGGTTTGTGGCTTGTTATTGAACGACTTACTTGTTGGACACCATCAATTTATCTCATATTAACGTTGTTACAATCTTCCAAATCAAACTGAAAGATGACAAGATGTTCAATCTCTTACCAGATTGAACATTTTCTTGGAATCTTGGATGTATTCCGATCTGGACCCTCAATAAAAGAGATGTTTTCACTTTGAACGTCTATTGAGAAGTGAAGTGTTCTGTGAACCGAACATCATGAACAACTAGATTATTGGATTCTTTTATGCATACTATGTTGTTCGCATTTCCACGAGTGTAACTTGTTGTCGAGTGGCAATTCCAACACTCCCACTCAATCAATAATAACTTGAAACACCAATGCGACCTGCCATCATCGTGGATTGAACAATTCCCATGACCACCTTTGGTTAATTTGTACTCAAAGTTTATCAATCGGACGATTGGAACATTGACCATTGACTATCGCCATTTGACAATTGCCTCGACAATCGATTGACAACTGACTTCGATTGTATCAGCCATGTTCTCCACTCAATTGACGCATGCTCAGCCAAACATTGTTCATTTTTCACCGTACAATATCGTGACGCGACTCGATTGATTATCGACAACCATTTCACCACCGAGATTGACGACCATTACACATCGAGATCGACGACCATTTCACCATTGACAATATCCAATAATTTCGACCATTTCTACTTTTCACAGTTTTGATTTTCCACCATTTACACCTTTTACCATTATTGTACCCATTCTATCATTTCGTGCCCTATTCTACGTGTTGTCCATCTGCTAACCATTGGCCCATTGTCCATCCGCTAACCATTGGCACATTGTCCATCCGTTAACCATTGGCCCATTGTCCATCCGTTAACCATTGGCCCATTGTCCATCCGTTAACCATTGGCTCATTCGTCCATTCGTTAACCATTGGCTCATTCGTCCATTCGTTTACCGTTGGCTCCGTTTCGGCTGACCACTCAGCTCTTTGTCAAATTAAACTGTTCACCCAGTAATTGTTGTGATCGTCTTCCCAAGCCTCTACCAATCGTATCACACAGAGAATTAAACCAGTTTCAGTGTGGATGCCCATAACCTCTTGGAATCTCGGATGTATTCCGATCCGGACCCTCAATAAAAGAGATGTTTTCACTTTGAACGTTTATTGAGAAGTGAAGTGTTCTGGGAACAGAACATCATTAACAACTAGATTATTGGATTCTTTTATACACACTATGTTGTTCACATTTCCACGAGTGCAAGTTAATGCCGAGTGACAATTCCAACACATTTTAAAGGTAAAATTCAAACCAAAAGATGAAAGAAGTTTTGCATATTTACATTAATGGTCTAGTCATACTTACATATACAAGGATACATACATACATACATACATACATATATCAACGCCTTTATGCACTAACCAACTTTTACCAAGGAACCAAATATATGTAGAGCTGACGAGATGAGAAAATTTTGGTGCAAACGTTAATTTTATCTCAAATGTAGTGGCGAAATTGTATTGCATAGTAACGAAATTGCATTGTATATATACGGTATTTTGTGATCTATTCATTGAATGCAGTTATGATTTTTTATTGCAAAAGTGTTACACATAGACATCAGTGTGTGAGTCACATTAGGGGTCGTGCACATATGACGTCACGTTTGCTATAAAAAATGAGTATCCATAAAACGGTCATAACTTAGTCAAGACAGCAAATTCTGTTTATAGGACTCTGGCTACCCCCCCAAATAGGGGGTGTATTTGAGGGGGCAGCCGGAGTACTATAAGCAAAATCTCTTACCAGTTTGGAGTTATAGACTTTGTGGATTTTATAGCAAGCGTGACGTCATATGTGTACGACCCCTTAGGGGCTTTTAGAGAGAACATTTTTTTTTTCAAAAGTCCAGTTTTTTCTTCTTGGGGGCCTCTCAAAAAGTATGTTACACATAAATCAAGGTTTCCAGAACCCCTCCCCCTGTCACATTACCTCCAACACTTCCCCTCTTCGATATGTGACAAAAAATTTCATTCCTCTTCCAACCATAGAATTCACTTAGAGCACAACTTAAACTCCGTAACTTTCTTATTAGTGGTTTTTG
Organism: Pseudolycoriella hygida; assembly: GCA_029228625.1. Classification (NCBI taxonomy): domain Eukaryota; kingdom Metazoa; phylum Arthropoda; class Insecta; order Diptera; family Sciaridae; genus Pseudolycoriella; species Pseudolycoriella hygida. The sequence goes on from CM055403.1 coordinate 168,110,687, forward strand.
TAAAAAACGTTCCCTTAATCACTTCCACACCATATTTTAAGTTTCTGTAGGTTAAATGCTCTGTAGACTATGCGCACGGATACACCTATATTGGTCGTCACGACTCCCCGATTCACGATTTTTACATGAGAATTTTCGAAAACATCAGTCAGGGCGAAAGCTGTATCCGCCCTGGTAATGCTGTTTTCTGAATATAAACTGTGGGTTTCAGGTCAGGTTACAGGTCAATCTGATTAAATTTTTCAGATTTCAGATTAGCTTCAGGTCGGACGTGAAATTCGAATTCAGGTTTAGGTCAGTAATTACATCGTGACCTGACCTGAACCTGATCAGGTCGGCCTGACCTGTCCAAATCCTTAATTAAATGAATATATACGTTGGCATAATAACGCACGAGGTGCTGACAAGGCATTACGATACTTTTTTACAACAATTTTTGCAACAACGCAACACATTTTTGCTTTTGCGTTTTACTTGAGTTTGTGAATTTTTGCATGTATTTTTATATGGAGAAATCAATAAAGTCAGTAAACCACAAAAATGTGTCGGCTTTCACATTTCCGTGAGTGTACGACAATAATTATACTTACAATTACTCAAACCGAGCTTTTCACTTTCAACGGGTCTCTGAGTTCAGGAGACCCCAACAATGACAATTGGTCACTCCAGACTAACTTAAGAGAGAGCCCGTTACCGAAGGCCTCCCAGCATCCGAATGAGACCACATATTGTCTCTTTCTTCTTCAGCTTTCGATGCAATGATTTTTCCACAATCGCTCGTAGTCATGCGTCGCAAGCCTCGACTCCAAAACTTATTCAACGGAGGACCAATTTTGTTTTTGGTTTGTGATGGTAGCCCAACTGACTAGGGCTGTCCATGCTGCCGTTATCTCTAGCTGATGAGATCATCCTCATGAGATCATCCATAGTAAAGACCTCACACCGAAGGGTACAAACGGTCTATAAAGTGTGATGATGATGATGATGATGATGATGAGATCATCCTACACTATACTAAGTCGCCATCATATATGTAGAAACGATAAGATCAATTAAAGACACAAATTGTCGGTAAAAATAAAATAATTTATTAGATTGCAAAAACGTGTGACTTTGACAACTGACCAAATCCGAATGATTTGTAAAATCCTTTACTCCATACAATGCAGTTGTCATTTCAATTGACATATAGATTCACTTTACCGATTAAGCCTGTTCCTACACTCCCCCATTTATTAAAACATTTGTATTCAAATGTTCACTCTTCCACTACCGTAAAATTTCCTAATCCCACCGGTCTTAGCTTCAAAAGAGCACCCATCGTCTTGTTTGGTTCGATCCCGAGCCATGTGACCAAAGCTGTTACATTTGAAACATCGTGTTCCCTTTTCTTGATCCGGACACGCATCTTGATTGTGACTTTTCGATCCACAGTTTTTACAACGTGCAGTTGCTGATGCTGATTTGACCTTGTGCATTGTCTCGTACACTTTGAGCTTGACTTTCAATTCATATAGACTTCCCGCATCGTACAAAATTGCCTTTTCATTGCTTCCTTCTGATAACCCATCAAAAATGTATCGCACCATGGATGGTTCATCCACTCTCGGGCCAATTTTCTTCATTTCGTAGAAAAATTCCAAGAACGTCTCCGACGCTAATTTTCTCCTTAGCCTTAAATCTTTATGGATCTCATAACTTGTCCTTTCCTTGTCGAAGTCTTTCTTTAGCGTTTCTACTAATAATTTATAATCGATAATCGTCTTATCCGCTTCAACTGCGCTTCGTGCTGCACCTCGTAACAACTTGCAAGCGTACAAGTACATTTGTATTTCGTTCCATCCGCAGGTTTTCGCTACGTCCTCGTAATTCTTGAGCCATTCATTTACCAACTTCATGGTTTCACCAGTAAACTTTTCCAACGCATCTTCAACATCCTTGAATACAAAATTCGATGCCATTTCCAAAGAATCTTCAAATTCTTCGTCCTCGTCAAAATTCCTCGAAACAATTCCTCTGTGTCCTTCTTTACCAACGACGCTTTCAATCGTTTCACTACTTTTTTTTATGCGACTTTTCAACTTTGCCAATTACTTTTCCTTTACTTTATTTACTCAATGTCCTGGTCCACTACCTTGAGCCTCCATGTAGAAACGATAAGATCAACTAAAGACACGAATTGTCGGTAAAAATAAAATAATTTATTAGATTGCAAAAACGTGTGTCTTCGACAACTGACCAAATCAGAATGATTTGTAATAGTTATTAACTGCATTGGCTATGTAATTCAGTTGTAACACATCTGCGAATGTTTGCGATATCCGAGCCAAAGGCGAGGTGTCGTAATCGCAGATGTGTTACAACTGCATATCATAGCCAATTCAGTTCAAAATTTTAATACATAAGCGAGCGGTATGTTGAAAACACACCAAAAAATTTCACATATTTTCCACACGTTCGCTTTGACAACAACAAAGCGGCCATGTTTTTCGTTTAGTACGATGAGAGCGTTTCATACCTTACACAGTAACTAGATTTACATGGTTTCGTGCAGCTTATAAGTCGTTTCGTGCAGTTTACACAGTTTCGTGCAATTTCGTGGCATTTATTTGATGTATACATTGGCGATGAACCGTCAATGTAACACAACAATACCGCTCGCTATGCATTAAAATCCTTTACTCCATACAATGCAATTGTCATTTCAATTGATATAAAAATTAGATTCACTTTACCGATTACGCCTGTTCCTACATGTATATGGATAGCGCCTAGCTGCATGACGTTAAGGTACTACCCGAAGACAGTCCCCTTCATCCTTATGCTAAGTGACCTAGTCTATTACACCAGGGTTGGTTACCTGATGCGGGTTGCTCTTTATATCAGGTGTCACCAACATTTTAATTATAACAGCACGAGAAAATTCGAAGATTTGGCCACCATTTATAGTCCCGAAAACTTTAATTGAACTCCAACTGTTGACACAAAAAATTAACGGAAACTGTGCCTGGCAAAATAGAAAAAGGAATCCCAGATCTTTTGCCAATGTTAAACGGTGTCCTGTTAACCACCAGATAAATTCGTCAGTTTATGATGAACTCATTTACAAAAGGGAGCTCAGACAGGGCCATAAAACTTAGTCTCTACTAGGGCCCAACATGTTTTTTCTACATAAATTTATCCGATTTAAAAAACCTTTTCTTTTCTGAAAGATTGTTGAAAATATTTTTGCGAAATCGAAGGAAATATGGGTCAGAGGCCTCTCCTAAGTGCTCTTGGTTCTAATATCGACAGTGGTATCAGGAATTAACACCCAGCTCAATATCGGCCGGAGCTCTATTACACCGGGCGAAACTTGCTCAATATTGCCCGGAAAATTTCTGACAGGAAAAAACGCCCAGCTTAATATCGCCGATAGCGGTATTGCCCCAGGCGAAATTGAGCACTTGCGAAGTTCCGCCCACTCAATAACGCCCGGATAAATCGGACGAGTTTTTCAATACTGGGCCCAGCTCAATATCGCCCTGAGAGACTTTCCTGAGAGACTCCACGGACTTAAGGTAATACCATCAGGTCGCTAGCCATCATCTCGGGAAATACCTGGTGTTTGTATTATATTTGGGAATCCTGCAGAAGAAAATGCATGAGAAATAATTTTATTGACTTCGTCATGCCTAGAAATTATCCCTGCTTTTTTCTTGCAAGTCAAACCATGCAAGCCGTCCTTTTTAACCATAAAGCCACAAATGCACTCATGTTCCTCACATAGTTGAGAACCTAAACGAAGACCAACACCAATTATCGCGGAATTGTTATCAAATAGCAAACCTGTATTTTTTCGATGGGACCACCAGGTCACCACCTGCAGCCACTTTGAAGATTCATTAGTAGATGATGCAAGTAGTCTTGCACGAGTCACAGGTTCACTAGAATCAAACATCCCAGAAAACTTGCTGTTGATCTTCGAAAGATCCCAATTTCTCTGTGCTTTTTTCTGTTCGTCGTTCCCTGGAATAAAGTCTTTAGGAATTTCCTCAATTAGCCCTAAAATATTATCATCAATACAAAGATGATAAATAAACGATCACGTAATAAAAATGTCCTAGAAGAACGCAACAAGTAATTAAACCTACAACTACCTAAAGACTTCCTAAAAATACACAAGGATGGATGAACATCCATCAACTGTAAACGATCACACATTAGCTTGATCGTTTCAATTTTAGATGAAAACATCCTCTCTAAACCTGACTCAAAAATTGGTGAGCCCAATATCTCAAGAGAAGACTCATCAACTTTCTTAATCCCTGGTAACAATGCAGAGATCTCAGAGCCTCATGAGCCTCATGAGCCTCATCTTCATCAGTAGCATTAACAAAAAAATTTCGCATTTATTTTTGACAAACCTGACGAATCACAAAATTCTAACACTTTCCTAATATCCTCCAAAACCTTTGACAGCCTATCACCCACACTACCATTATCTAAATACCATCCATTCAGCCTAGACGAAAGGGAGTGCGTCATCCTCATAATACCGATACAATAACCAGAAGGACCTAGTGGATCACCCTGTTGAAACCCTCTTTTCGAAAGCAAAGGCTCATCGAGAAAATAAAGATTCGAATTGAGCCTATAAGCTTGTTGAAGTAAAGGAAATAATTCTGGGCATATCTCCTTCACTTCACCTAACATAAACTTCCTGAATAACATATTAAATGCATTACTAAAACCAAACTGTACTAATCGGCTCATCATGGTCAGCTGTACAGAGTTTACGTACAGTATGAACAAAAGCTTCTGTCCCTCCCTGAACAGCACATCCTAACTGAACAGGTTTCAACTTCTCAACTAAGCTATCCCTAACATTATAACAGGCAATTTTACCTGTCATGCGCCTCCAAACAATACCCACCGCTATCGGTCTCACATCATCCTCCCCTTTCGTAAGTGCAGTCAATTTAGAGACATCTTTTTGAACATTACCAAACTTAATAATGTCCACTAATGAGGCTATTGCCCGCAATAGACGATTTGCAGATTCACCGCAATTAAGAGAAGTTAAATCTTTTAAATGCCGATATCGCAAACCGCCTATGCCCCCAGAAGAACTCAATGGGAAAATCCTAATAGCTTTCACTGCAGTAGCTGACAAACTACTTCCAATTTTTATCTCCTCAAAATCGCCCCTCCAACATCATCAGGGTGCTTGGCCTTCAACTTGGAAACGGTTTCCAAAGTTTGAGGCGCAACAGATTCATTAGAGCATAGAACTCTAACGGCACCTATGATATCACCCTCACTGACTTTCCTAGCAGCTACTTTTATTACAACACTAGCTCCATAACAGATTTATTCAATGTAAATGGAATCCTTGCATCATCTAAAACTTTTGACAAAGGTTCATTGATGTCACTACAATTCCTAAATAAAATCAAATTAGATCTAATTACATTAATACCACCTTTCCCCTTAGATTTATTATTCAAAACGATGTATGGAATTTACATCGTTTTTCTTTAATAAATCTTGAATTTCCCTACAAAGTTCCTGACAGACAGCAATCCTAACGGATTTCTATATAATCCTAATCAAAGGAACTGGAATCCTACACCTATTGAGAGGTAATCCGAAATTGTTTAACATTTCAGATATACTTCTCTCATCGGCCAGCTCACCCGAATCAGACGATTCGATGTTACGTAAATCATTACTAACATCATTAGCCCGCCTATGTTAACTCATATGAACATTCAACCCGCGAGTATTTTTGGCTAGAAAACCGCAAACATTAGGGGCCATTCAAATAGTACGTACGCTTAAAAAGTCGGATTTTTGACCCCCACCCCCTCTATCGTACGCTTTTGCACGCTTTTCGAAACCCCCCCCCCTCCCCCTAAGTTCGCACGAAATTTGAATTTATGTACATTTTCCACTGAAGACAGCCGAATTTGTGTGATACATTCTTATCACACTATAGCAGATAAGTTCGTGAAACGGGAGTAGATACTTTTCGAAGCACACAACTTTATTACGCATTTCAGTCATTAGCACATTTTTAGATGAATTTGTTTCTCAGTTGAACAAAATGGAATTCCATGACTTTCTATTGAAAATTCTGAGTGTAACGCACGATGGAACAATACTACTATTACTACTACTACCTCTACTAACAAATTACAACTGCCGACACTCCCATATAAAGGACATTTAGATCTGATCATTCATTGATACTGTCCAATGAAAAAATAGTCCTGTAGGTATAATAGAACATTACGTGTCTGTGGGTAAAATTCATTTATCTTCACTTATTCTTCTTAAGCCTACCTTGTATCCCAAGCCGAAGGCGTGGGATGTAATCCCCCTCGAAGATAAGCAAATTATTCCCACATAAACGTACAGTATTTTACATGACGCATTTATCAACACAGAACCATGTAAAAAATTTATTGTTTTTGCATGATAAAGTGTAAATAGCTTTTTTATCAGTGGACGTAAAAAATGCGCCTCGTGGACACGCATTTGGATAACTTGAAGACTACAGAACGAGTTTACAATAACTTTCTTTGTGTTTCAAAAAAGTTAGACCAAAGTGCGTACTCCTTAGCCTAGCCCCTCCCCCTCCCCCCATGCACGCTTCCGTACGCTTTTTATAGACTCTCCCCACCCCCCTAGTGAGTACGTACTACTGGAATGGCCGCTTACAAATAAACCTTCCAGCAATATACGCTTCTTCGAAATAAGCGTCTATAACAGGTTCTGCGCATTTGCTTTTACATTTTCTTGCCAACCGTTCACAAGTTGGAAGTTTTACCTTATTATTATCTCCAAATGAAGAAAAAATCCTGTTGCAATGAAGACTTGAGCAGCACCAGTCGCCATTTATCATCCTTGTGTATTCGTCACCATTGACTAAACTACACTGGTTAAATGCTTAGTTTGGCCTGGTGAGCTGGGTGGTGTTTCATATCAGAAATCCGTCCTCAATGAGAACACAAAATAGACTGACTTTAACACACAAAATATTCTCCTTTTATATTGAAAAAAGAAGAATTAAACATTTGCTGTACCAGATTAACGTAACTGCTATTGGAAAGAGTTTTAACAAAAATGAAGTAAACAATTTCTTTGTCATACTTTGGCTGTTCACATAAAGTTAGAGCAAAGAGGGTGTGTGATGAAAGCAACGAACTTGGCAAACACAGAAAAAAAAAGAAATACTTCAATTCAGCAATGTTTTCTTCCGATATTTACTGTTGTTTTTTATTGCATAAGAAAAAAAGGACTTACAGTAAGCAATAAATTTATTATGTCCTAACATCTTGTTTCGCTTGAGTTTTTTTTATATTTTTTTTTTCTGTTTTATTTTCCAATAAAAAGTACGTATATCGTTGCACATAAAAAATCTATCCCATAATAAAGAATAAACAATATTGTACCACCCAAAAATTGAACCATTTCACCCCCGAGCTTGAATTAACCCAGATCAGATCCGAAGTCCATAATATAAAATCGCTAACATATCATACCGAATCAAATAGAGAAGAACTATTAAACGTTTTCCTTTATTTTGGCAACAAGAACACCCATGTTTCTTCAGATGAATGAACTGGAACACTCACACATACACACGCATATACACACAAAACTAGCCATGAAAAGGAACCAATAAAAGCCAATTATTTATTAACTTTACGCATTAAAATCGTATTAAGGGCAATAAATGGTATTCCGATTCCTAATCGAATACATAAAGCTAAATCCTTTGTGCGTACCACTGGAATATGGTACACTTTTCAAATAAACAAATAGGCGAATTAAATGAAAGAGAAAAAAATATCGAAAGGGATGAAATTGTTAAGTCTTCAATTTTTATTGACTTAACTGCCGCCTTATTTTGTATAAAAGATTATGATAAAATCTCAATTGCCAGATAAATCACACAGTCTCGCATCAATGACATTTCGGAAATAGAATTTTCTTTCTAAAACTTTAAGCTGTGTGATAGAAATCAATACATTCGAAACAACTGGTTGAAACTAAAGGATATGTCATTTGTACGTTGAAAAGAAGTTTCTGGACGAAAAAGACGATGTATGAACTTTGTATGATTTCGCATTCCAAAGTTGATGACAGTTTTGTACTTGTGTATAGTGTAGATGTGTTGTCGGCAGTAGAAGAAATATGATGTTGTGTTGTGTTGCACAAAGTACTAAGAAAAGGAAAGTTAGGACGTGTGCTACAAAATCCACCTGTGGAACGAGGTGTACACTATAATTTTTGCGAAGATGTATCGAAATAGTCTTTCACTCTTTCAATGTGATTTATATTAACATGAGACAAAACACATTCGTTCCCTAGGTGACATGGTAGCGACAATGCATGGGTTACCGATGGAATTAGCCATGTGAAATTCCATTGGGTCATTCCACGAAAACTTCGTTCCAACGCTCGAAATGCTCAGTTGTTACAAAATGATATTTATGTAAAAGCGTGTATCATAAAGATTGATCCTTCAACTTGAGGTTAGTTACTTTTCTATTAATATTATTTTGTAACTACTGAGAATTTTGTGAGTGGGAACGATAATGTCCGTGGAATTGCCCGTTGTGTGTCTCAATCAAAAGTGTGCGGAAAAATTATATGAAATTTTTTCACACAATGTCTTATAAATGAACTAAAACATCATTCGGCGATTATTTTTCACACAGAGAAATGCTAAAAGTTGGCACCGTTGGCTGTGCTTGATAGAATACGCATACCGACGGACGTATTTTACATGGGAGAGAATTCTCTCAATAATAAATCACAACAAAAACCTTTTTAAAGGTAGAGTGTGACGCAGTCCGTAAGTCCGCTTCCAAAATTAATGATATCGCTTGAGCTGACGCTATCGCAGAAAATACGCAGAAGTTCGTTTGAATGGAACCTTGTGTTCAAAGTTTTGATTTCCTGAAAAAATTAGAGCGCTTTCTTTGAAACAAAATTACGTTGTGTTAAAAAAATTGCGTCACAAATGCCAGACCCACCAGCGAAATAATTTTTCAATACTTTCAGTTTTTACACGCAAAAATTTAAATTTACTCAAAAAAATCTACGCAATAAGAAACAAAAGTCAAATTTTTGCAGCGCAAAAACTGAAAGTACAGAAAAATTATTTCGTCGTTGGGTCCGGCATTTGTGACGCAATTTTTTTTACACAACGTAATTTTGTTTCAAAGAAAGCGCTCTAATTTTTTCAGGAAATCAAAACTTTGAACACAAGGTTCCATTCAAACGAACTTCTGCGTATTTTCTGCGATAGCGTCACCTCAAGCGATATCATTAATTTTGAAAGCGGACTTACGAACTGCGTCACACTCTACCTTTAAAAAGGTTTTTGTCGTGATATCAGTCGTTTTGGAAGTTTTCAGTTGTTAAAAAAATTTCTATTTTTTGAAAAAAATTTTCTCAAAAAAGAAAATTTTCTTAGAAAGAAAATTTCTCCGAAAAAA
>CM055403.1:168120680-168165843 GCA_029228625.1 Pseudolycoriella hygida
TCCGAGCACTACCGAAAAACCCTCAAAATTGACCACTTTTTCCCATGCCACGGCTTTTCCAGAATTTTCCCGGAAAAGCGGCATATGAAATTTTTCATTTGGGGCCGAGACTGACGTTCCCTGAAAATTTTAAGGAAATCGCTCGGGCGGTTCTTGAGAAAAAAAAGTAGATAGATACATAGATACATAGATACATAGAAACATAGATAGAAACATAGACACACCACACAGGAATAAAATTGTTATTAATTACAAAGGTAATTTGACCACTTTCCACAGGAATTGGTCATCTTTGATTGGCGATATCTCAGCCAAATTTCAACCGATTTTGATGAGTGAGGGCTTGTTGGAAAGCTGCTGCGACGTAGTTTTTTTTAAAAATAATTTGGAGGGGAAGGGGGGCGAGGGGAAAAAACTCAAAACTCAAATTTGACATGTTAGAGTAGCCTAGTCGGTGGTGCATTGGCTTCAAACACCAGATGTCCTGGGTTCGATCCCCGAGTATGTTTGAACATCTGGTTTTTTAAATCTTTCCACGATTAGATGTCACCGTTACTAGTTAATCCTAATAGATATTACAGCCCTAACACGCCAGACGAAAAATCAAGAAATCCAGTCGATTGGTAATAACATACATCACCATTTTGACACATGAGCAATCATGATAACAAGTTGCTAGCGCCATCTGTTACAAAAAGCATAGAGGAGTTTGAATTTCGATTTCGGGCAATGCACAACAGAGTACTCCTCTGATTACAGGGGAGCTCCTCGCTCCACGCCCACTTACACGAACCAATCACGTTAGTTTCATGCAAACCAAACTGTCGTTCAACACAAAGTATATAAACTACACAGGTAACGCAAACCCTCAGTGGATCACAGAAACTACGGAACCCGACTTTCCGGTGAATATAAAATTTATTATGTTGTATTCGTGAAATTAAGTGACATTTGGCGTAATAATGTTGTCCAAACTGAGTTGTTTAGTATTGAGTTTTGTCACGTGTTGCAACCTAACAAAATGAATTCGACCTGCGTCCAACATTAAACATTTACACATGCGATAATTAAAAACTGCACTTTTTACAGAATAGCCAGTTTCATTGTTTACAGAACAGCTCTTGTATGTGAATTTCATCAAACATGCTTAATGTTTGAAATGAAAGAATGTGCATTTTTAAAATAGCGCATGTGTATATCCACCGTAAAGTCGGGTACCGTGACTTTTTGTGGATTTGCATTACCTGTAGTGTTTATATACTTTGATTCAACATGCGCATGCGCATTCTATGCAGGAACAGTGGTGCCAACTTAGCATTTCTCTATTTTGGCATGATGACATTTCAGTACTAGTGGTGCTAGTTAGTTCTCTGTACTCGGTTAAGAGCACTTCGAAGAAATGTGAACTATCAAATTTGGGTTGATTTTTTAGAACAGAATCCTGCGTAAGTAACAAAATATTCAAAATTATAGCTCATGTACTGCGAAAGGATGACTCTTACCCAACAAATAGATGAATCAGAATTCAAAAATTTTCAAATTGAAGGTACAAATTTGCTGTGAAATAACATCGCAAACGAACACGCTAATATAACTACTGCTTAAGAGTCACCTTCTCACCAATAAGCAATGTAGCCCTACAGGCCTAGCTTGGGAACTGCTGGCGCACGAGCCATTCTTTAATCAGGTCTAGAAATTTGTATGGTCTTGCAGAAACTATATATCCTGGCAACGAATTATAAAGAGCATAACCTGTCGATGAGATCGCTCCTTGTACGGTCCGTGCCCTAGTCCCCAGGCTCCTGTAAGGTAGGTCAGGTGGGGGTGTCCTAGTGCGAAGTAAATGAGCAAAGTTACAGTCTTAGGGACGAAATTTTTCAGCTTGCATAGAACACCGCTTAACGAGGCTAGCTTTTTGCACACGTGTGCCACATGAGGGGCCCAGTTAATCCTAGAATCTATGATTAGTCTCAGATATTTGAACGTTTCCGCGGATTTTATCGTCAACCCCCCAAAAGTCAAATCACCTGCCCCGGTCGAGGAATTGCCCTTCCTGAAATGCATAATTTTCGTTTTGTCTAGGTTGAGGGTAAGTTTGTTTAGGCTAAGGAAATCGCTGATGAGGTTTAGATCATGGAGTATGTCTTCCTCGTTTTCTCTAAGCGACATGTTAGAACAAAACACACCTGAGTCATCCACGAATAGGCTAATTGTCCTTTAAGCGGTAGACAGTGCATGTCGTTTATGAAAACTAGAAATAGCAAAGGTCCAAGGATGCTACCCTGTGGAACTCCGTACTCGACTGAAAGCATCTGACTGCTGCCTTCTTGGATTTTCACACACTGTTTTCTACCCCTTAGGTAATCCTTGAATAACTCTAGGGCGACTCCTCAAACACCTGCTGCTTCTAGCTTACGGTGCAGGATCACGTCATCCACACAATCGAACGCCTTCCTAATATCCAGGAAAAGGGCACTGACTACTTTCCCTTCATCCTTATCTCTAAGCAGTTTATTGATGAGTTCTAAGGTAGCCGTGTGCATGCCGGATTTCCGGCGAAAGCCGTACTGTTTAGCATATAGGAATTTGGTTTTCTTTAAGAAGGCAAACAGTCTCTCGTATATAATTTTTTCAAACAACTTGTTAACTGCGGAGAGGATGGATATGGGTCGGTAGTTGTTTGGGTCGGATTTATTACCATATTTGTAAATTTGGGTGACCGATGCTATTTTCAGGCCGTCAGTGTAGATGCCTCTCTGCATGGTAAGGTTTATCATATGCAGTAGATATGGCGCCACTATATCACTATACGTCTTCAGAGAGGCAGCAGTAATCCCGTCAACTCCTGCAGTTTTTTTGGGGTCCATTGAAGCTATCAAGTCAATTACGTAAGAGTCACACGTCGGTCGTAAAAACAAACGACGTTGGAATTGTGTTTATAATTTACGCCGCCGACGTATTATATACGCGGTGAATGTATTATCAACCTTATTTAGTTATTGTGTATTATACCATACGTAACGAACGTGTTATGAGCTCACATAATACGTGCACGGCGTTCGTAATACGTGCACGGTGGATAAAATACGTCGGCGAGTTATATTATAAACACAATTCCTACGTCGCTTGTAGATATTTTCCTCAGTGAGGATTTAAAGAGTCTACTGCAAGCAATTTACATCTGTTACATCTAACAGCGTTAACACTCTTCCAAATTTCAAAATTGAGAAATCATTATCTCGTTTTTAGGAGAGTATGACTTTATCAATAGCTAAAAATCTGATGCCCGCTGCGTGTTGTACGTATGTTTTTCTGAAAATATTTAATTGAATTACTGAATGGATTGAATGGCTTTCTCTCTTTCTCTGGCAATATGATTTTATGAATTTCTCAATTTTTTTCTCCGCACCGCATGCAAATAGCAAACAATAATAATTCAAGAATAAATTAAATTGCCTTATCTTACAACAACTGCTTAATGCAAATTCTACAATTGCAATTTCTTTTCCAAAATATTCGCACACTACAGCACAATGCAAGACAACAATAACAAATATATAACAACTTTCTTCAATTTATATCGTTCTAGTGCGCTGTCAATGTTTCTTTGTAATTTGCAAGCTAATTTATGCAACCAGGTAAAAGGAGCTTGTACAGCCCCAATGCATCCATTGCATGAAGAATTACAACTAGTCGAGTTAATTCATCGAAATGAATTTGCAGGATGGTTTTTTCTAACAAATATTTTACGCAGATAATCGCACAGTGAATTTGTAAATAGAGAGCCAAATACCAAACACATTTTGCTATGAAAAAGTTAGACAGAGGAGCATTTGGTTGGCGAGAAAATTTCATTTTGAACCGCAATCCTTAAGTCATTTCTGTCTGGAAATGTAGTCACTTGCTCTTTTGTTACCCCACTCCTCTTTTCAGAGCGAGATATCCGTGCCTAAAAACACATATTTTGCAATAAAAAGTGGGTGGCCACTTGAAAGTTAGGAAAGTTTAAAGATAAAAATACCTTTTTAACTGTAATTTGTTCTAAGTTATTTGTGTGTCTGGACGATTGATTTTAGGCAATTTCTCTAGCTGTAGACCGTGCAAAGCGAGACCTATATGCGAAAATGCCTAAGATGAATCGTCCAAAACAGTACATCACATCACAAGGAGCTAAAACGGTGCATTTAGACCCAGGTGGCAAAAAGGTCAAATCCGAGTTGAGTTTGCAAATCTATGCGGCTTACAACCTTATAGCGTAAGAGTGTTGAAGGATTTTTTTAGTTTCAGTGGTCAGCACTTGTCTTGACTGTGATGTGTTCATTTTTCTGTCAACACTGAGAGGTGGGGTGTTATACACAATATTTTTTGTGCTTGCGCGTGAGAAAACGGGTGTTTCCATGACAAAATGTTCATTTAGTGTAACGTGGGAACGGTGAGAAAATAATTACTTTCTTACCTGGGGTGACAAAGTAGCTACTTTCTCACCGGCCAGAATACGCAACTTTTTCACCAATTTTGCGGGGACAAAACACGACTTTTCTCAGAGCAAGCATGAATAGTACTTTTCGACCCACCTCATTCTCAGTCCTGGTTTGGAAAAAGATGTTCAAATGTAGGTCTAGAACGCACCTTTTCGGATGCAAATTTGGTGAGGAAATGTGGCGTTTTTTGTCCGTCTGCGCGAAAAATAATTTTCATCATTCCAACAGCGAAAATCGTAACTTTCACTTCCCAAATGGGAGCCGTAAATGAAATAATGCAGATCTCAGTTAACCAAGAGAACCGAAAAATTTTTTTCATGCTTGTAATCAGGGACGAAAAGAAAAATGTAATTCCACGGGGCGAAAGCTGGCGCTTTCGCCCCTTGGGCTTGCATTTTTCAACTTTCGTCCCTACTAGCAAGCATGAAAAACTTAATACGCAACACGGCAAAGCACTTTCGGCCTGCTCCCTTGTTGCGTAAACAACTATCTCTAAAGAGAGCCGAAAGTAACTGATGTATACAACTAGAGAAGTGTATTCAGTGTTTCAGCTGTTGTTGAAAACTTGTGTTTGGGAAGTGAAAAATTATTGTCGTGATGAAATAGTTATTTACGTCACAAGGACAGGTACTTTCGGGCAGTGATGAAATAGTTATTTACGTCACAAGGACAGGTACTTTCTGGCATCAAAAGTACGTTGCCGTGTGACGTATTAAGTTTTTCATGCTATCCGAGGTAGACGAAAGTAAAAATATGTCACATATTGAAACATATTGACATTTTACTTTCGGATCTCTTAGCAAACATGAAAAATTACGTGGAGCACAAGGGATGACGTATAAAATTTCAACCAGCGGGCCCACCCACTTTTTATTTCAAAATTAGTGTTTTCAGATATGAATACATCGCTGTACTGCCGATTGGTGTGTAAGTACCTTAAGCTCAATATTTTCTAACTACAAATTTGAAATATTCTCATGCAACAACATTTTTGTTTTGTCCATCGCCATTGCGCCGTTACTTGTTAACAATTTCTAAGGCTGAAGAGTCAGTATTTCAATCCTGTAGGAATTTACTTTGAGTAACATGACAAGAAAAGAAAAAGAAAGAATATAACACTCTTAGTTCTGGCAAGGCCAATGAAAAGATGTATTGGCTAAACTATGAAAGTTTATCCTTTTATTAGGTAGCGGTAGCTACTTTATGAGAATACTCTGCCTATCTGTCTGTCTGTGCGAGTTTTCAACTTCGGCCAACTATGGAAAAATCTGAGTCAAATTAGACCAAATCTGAGTCAAATTAGGCCAAATTTGAGTCAAATTAGGCCAAATTTGGGTTAAATTAGGCAAAATTTGAATTAAATTAGGCCAAATTCGACTCAATTTTTACCAAACCTGAGTCAAATTAGGCCAAATTTTAGCCCAACCTGAGTAGAGCAAGTCGAAGTTAAATCTGAGTCAAATTTGGCAAAATCAATGTTAATAATAAGAGTAGAATCTGACCAAACCTGAGCCAAATTTAGTCAAACCTGAGCCAAATTTGGTCAAAACTGAGCCAAATTTCCATAAACCTGATTCAAGTTTCCAATTAGGCCGAGTTACTTAAGTATATGTCAAACTATCTAGGACAAATCTAGGACAAATCTGACAAAATTTTGTGTAACTCTCTAGCAATTACCAACTACCTATAACAATTACCTATTTGACTCTTACATGAGGCCAGTCATGAAACCCGTCCCTTTTTTTGTCGATTTTTGCATCCATCCCCTTGCTTCTCCTGGTTTTCAAATTTAGGTGAGACAGACTGTTCTTCTAAAAGCGTCAAACCCGGATTGTCACCGCTGCCAAATTGCTTCAATGAACTGGATTTGTTTGATAAAATTATTGTAAGGTGAAAAATGGTGAGTTAACGACCAGAAAAACGAATATTGAGTTGTCAGAGGAACATATTTTTTGTCAAGTTGAGCTTTCACACAAACCTTACGCAATGCTATACGCATCGCACTCAATATAATGATCCCTTTAGAGATCCTTCCGTTATCGAAGTTTGTACTGTGTCAGAGTGGTACATCGCACACAAACCTAGTGCCGCCATCTATGATGTACTAGGTGCGGAAACTTAGAATGCCGGTTCGCGCATCAATGTATTTTACCGGCAGGTTTAACGTGAATTCCGAACCACGCCTAACGGTAGCTAGAATTTATTTATTAGGATTTCTTCTGGTGCTAATTATATCTCCGCCTAAAGTCAGACTCGATCACTCAGACCAATTCCACAACTTAGGGAGCTGTCAGGTCTAGATTGGGCGCTGGGCAATGAAGTTTGAACACATGGCGGGAATTAGGTTCTTGAAAAATCATCATTGCGACGGTGATCATGGAAGTCCTCAGCAGGGATCTTCTGAAGGAACGAAAGCATAAATTTCAATTCAATTCAAATCAATTTATTAAATTCAT
The DNA here is from genome assembly GCA_029228625.1 of Pseudolycoriella hygida. Taxonomy (NCBI): domain Eukaryota; kingdom Metazoa; phylum Arthropoda; class Insecta; order Diptera; family Sciaridae; genus Pseudolycoriella; species Pseudolycoriella hygida. The sequence continues at coordinate 168,127,618 of CM055403.1, forward strand.
TATCATGCCAAGGCAGGGCCTTATACAATTTTTCTTTGGCATGATCCAGTAGTATCAAATAGAAAATTACAGAAATTTACAACTCACTAAACCATTTAACTAGAAAGCCTCAAAATTTAAAAAATAAAATTAAAATTAGACGAATTAAGGAAACGAAACATCCCTCCTTCCTTTGCATCAGTTAACCGCGTAGAAAACTAAATTCCCATCAGGTTCACGAATCAATAGTGTGACGGACAGGCCACATGGGCGGTCACATACTCAGCCCCGCACACATCAAAACATTTTCAAAATAGCGAGCTCTAAACACTTCATACGAACTCGAGTTTCTTACTACTGTCGGCAACGCATTCCAGTCTACAAACCCTTTACCGAAAAGAAAATCTTATTCATTGTATCTAGCTATAACGATTTAGCGTGTTCTGGTGAAGCGCCCAAAGACTATTAGCTCATGGAGATATGATCTGATTTGATCTGAGTTTCGAGATTAGTCGGAACTTTGTGTGTGGAGAGAGATTCTGCGGTACCTGACTACATAACGATACGACAAATTGAAAACACCTAAACAATCTTAAAAATAAATAGAATTCAAATGCACAATAATTTCAAATTATAAACTCTTGCTTCTTGTGAAAATTGTTGTAATTTTTGTTTGTGTAGACGAAGACATTTTCGCTGAATCAACAATTTTCTGCATTATAAAAGAAAACAAAAATGACAACATCAAGAACTGCAAACAAACACAATCTTAAAATTATTTTTACTTCATTTATCTTTCGCGTTGTTTGTTTTTAATTAATGTTGGTGGCTGTTTAATGTTATCAAAATGACTTAGTCAAACGCTTGATATGAGAGACAAGGTGAATTTTTTTGGTGTACCATTGAAGTACTTTTTCATTTATTACGTGTGAAGAATCTTTTTTTTCCCACGCAAATAAGGTGAGAAGATGGCGATTTGTTGACGTTCTGTCTGATGACAATTCGAGTGAGAAAATCGAGGGGTGACGCACTTCATTTATTCCATTTATTCTTTTATTCCATTTATTCCCAAAATTTTTTTGTTGTTTTTGCGAAATACAGAAAGGAAATCATAAGCTTGTGCACCTTTTCAATTTCTCTGTTATCGCTCTTTTCACGTATTCGCTTGTATTTTTCTCCATTAAAACCGATTTTTCGGTTGAAAGAGTTAAAACGAAGCGTTGCACAATCTTATGATTCTCTTCCTGTATCTCAACCAAACACATCACAAGTTTGACAAATAAGTTCAAAAATAGGTTTGCACAAATTAAAAAGCATTAAAAACCAAATTTATTTGTTCCATTTATTCCAATTTTCAACAAAAATTCTTTTTAAGTTTTCAAAAGTGGGTTTTTTCACTTTTTGACACATTAGTATGGTTTGTTGTGTGCGTTGCCATCAAAATCAAGTCTATTTGAGGTTTTGACGAATTTGAAAAAATTATCATTTATTCCATTTATTCCAATATTTATTCCATGTATTCCCACTTATTCCATTTATTCCCATTTATTCCATTTATTCCATAAACCGCAGGACTGACGACTTTCTGATGAGATGCAAGCTAGCCAAAAACCCACCAAAAGTTTGGTGTGGTGAATATACCAACTTAGCAGATATGACAGCCGTGAAAATCGTCGACTGCGGCGCGCCGATTGAAAATAAGCAATTGCTCCGTAAATCAGCGGCTCGAAGCCGATTTTTCGGCTCTAGCCGATTCTACACGAAATGTGTGCTGCTACTAATTTTTAAGCTTTACACGAGATGCGACAAAATCAGCAAAATATGCTACAGTAAAAGATTATGAACACTTTTCCATGTGAAATAACGACTTTTGAGTTTTCAGGTCGAGAGTCCGGGAATTTTCACAGTTCTTTAATTTTCAACCAATTTGGACCTATAGTCTTCTGAGGCACAGCATCAGAGATCGATTTTTATACCAAAAAGTCTCTCATTTAATTGTAAAGTGAGTGCTAAAAACACAATCATGCGATTCCATCCGCGCTGTTTTAGATTGATGAGACGTTCCATCTGTACCATTTTATCAGCACTCACTTTGACGAGATATCCATCTGCGACAATCCGTTTAGGTTCTTCAAGGTTCATCAATCTAAGGTAGCACGCACGATGGCGTACATCTCATCTACCAATAATATGACACCGATGGAAATTCTCGGTAAGCAGATGGAGCCACAAGATCGTAACACCTACTCAGGGGCGTGACCGGCGGGCGTGGCAGTCTTTTGTTTTGATCTTTCTAAGCAAAACTCAACGTGAAGTTAGCTGCAGTTGTGACAGAAGCTAACTTCACTGTAAACAAAAACAGCTGAATTCATTGAAAACTTCTAAAGTCAGCTGATTTTCTAGCAATGAAGTTAGCATCGGTAGCACGTTGAATATTACTTGCAAAGATCAAAACAGAAGTTGCATGCCGTGATGCCTGCCAATATGGCCGCTGATGTTAGTGTGGATCGATCTAGACCATATATTTTCGAAAAATTCAAACATTTTGAGAACTATAAGTGATAGAAACCGGTGTCAATGGCAAACTTTTTTGTCTATGGAAGCATGGGTCAGAGGCCTCTTCTAAGTGCTCTAGGTAGGTTTTAAGAACGGTCCTCGTGCAATTTTTTTTTTTCAAATTATTTCCAATTTTTTTAAATTTCGGTCTTTTTTAAGAATTGAAGATGTTTTTTGCGCCATTTCTTCGGACGGGTTTTTCAAAATTACCCTTTCGGCAATTCCCAACCCTATTTAATGTGGACGTAATTTCATACACTTAAGAGTTAAGGCAATATTTACTTAAATAAATTCGAGTCTTTTCGTAACATCAACTCTGTTTGCCACATCTATTCTTATGCGTACAGGTCCCTTGCATATGTTTCCTTAAACATTTTGCAGCGTAAAACGCCCTGACAGTATTCATCAAACTGAAATGCCATAGTTGTGACTCCGTTGAGTAGAATGATTCTTCATCATTCTGCTTCCGGTCCTAACTATAACGAACGTGTGAGCGAAATTATTGTCGTGAATACGTGAATGTCGCTCGTTACAGCTTTCTATTTGACATAATTTCAAAGGACAAGACCATTCATCCTCGTTCGAAATCGTATTAACTAACACGAAGAATTTTCTTTGCCGCATTTATTTTTAACATAACTGAGGCAATTGTAAACTCTCGCTGGAAATTATTCCCATTTTGTGGTGAATTACAAGTCTGATTACAAATCGGCTCGAGCTGAAAAATCAGCTCCTAGCCGGCTGAAAATCGACTTGAACCACATACCCAACTGCGGCTCGGCTGTCCGGAAATCAGTCAACTGCGACTTGATCGACGGCTCGAGATCGGCGGCTGTAATGTCTGCATCTTAGTATGGTGAATACGTTCGCAGTGATGAATATGAATTGAAAACTTTTGGCTAGTTAGGGTCTGAATTGGTCAGATGTTTGTAAATTCTTTGAAATTGTGTAAATATAAAATCTTTTGACGAGTTTTGTTCAGGGTGTGATGTTAGCCAAATGTGTGCAAACATTTAGCCAAGTGTTTGGAAATTGTGTAAATATTTCGTCTGCCAGTCGATACCAATGATCGTTGGATGGAGTTAATTGTTTAGAGGATGATTCGTAAACGAACCGTCAATGGATAAAGCTGTTTCAAACAAAGTCTATACATTGACGATAAGGAAAGTCGGATGTTTTAAATCTATCAACGTTTCTCTACGTTCCTAAATGGCCGACTCACCAAAAGTTCTTATTTTTACGCATGAAACATTTGGCTAACCCGAAAAAATTTTCAAATTCATACTCACCACTGCGCGCATATTCACCATAACAAGTTGATATTTTCACCACATTATCGTCAAACTTTTGACGATTTTTTTGGCCACCTTCACACTCATACTCAGAGGTGTGCGCCGCCGAGTTCATAATGCAGCGCCAGGTCAATTGGTCATTCCACGAAAACTTCGCTCCCACGTTCGAAATTCTTAGTTGTTACGAAAGGATAGGCTGAACATTCCACGAAAGCTGCGTTCCCAGGCTTGAAATGCTCAGTAGTTACGAAAAGATATTCATACAATATGGTGCATCTGAAGGATTAATCCTTCGTTTAGACGTTAGTTACTTTTCTATGACTATCATTTTGTAACTACCGAGAATTTCACGATTGGGAACGAACAAGTCCGTGGAATGTGCAAGAAAACGGTTTATCACAAAGGATGATCCTTAAACTAGAGGTTAGTAACTCTCCTGTGACTATCATTTTGTAACTACTGAGAATTTTGTGAGTGGGAACGATGAAGTCCATGGAATTGGTGCAATACAATTTTGAGTAGGCAAAATCTGCCACCTCATAGCGAATTTTACTCATAGAGTTGCTAATTGGAATTTTGTGTGAAATTCCCCCTGCGCTGGGAATTTCGCACACTCGAAATTTTGGGAAATTCCCCGTACTATCTACAAAACCCTGAAACACGTATTCGCTGATATTGAATTCTCAACAACTTTGGCAGTAAATCTTTTCTCATACTTAACTAAATATTTACAAACACATCCCACCGTATACGACCGAGTTGACTATATTTCGTCCTTTCCATGGGTCACAGTGCTAAGTACGCAACCCATTTCCAGTTTTTTGAGATTAACTGGAAAGAGTTTTAAAGACCCTCGAAAATCCACGTTTTTGGACACCTTTTCAACCATATCAACGGAAATACTTGAGTAATTTTACTGATCCTTATAGGATGCATGTACCTTTCAGAGGAAAAAACATTGGCTGAATCGGTGCAGCCGTTTAGAAAAAAAAGTGGAGAAGGACAAACGGACCACTGAACAAACGGACATTTCTTTTGCTGATTCATCAGAACTAGACGGTAAAAAATGTATCCCCCAGACTCCTGCCTTGATCTGCCCCATGTTACAACGAAGTGTTTTGTAGTAAAAGTAGGACCCGTACTTCGTACGGGTCCAGAAAACACTTTTCATACACTAAATAATCCGTAAATGACGTCTGCTTTTTTTCAGACTTTTTGAACACCCCCCTCCCCCTGTCGTATTTTGTCTGTTTAAGATGCTTCACCGGGAATTTCGGTGTAATTAGGAGCCACTGAAAAGTTAAACTGATTGCGTTTAACTGAACGACCGTTCGTCCCTAAACAGTTAAGTTGGCGGTTTTGTAAGGTGTTTGGCAGGGGAGTTCGGTGCAATTTTCGGTGTGTTTACCCACCAGAGTTCGGGTTAGGTTGAAAGGTGGAGTTCAACTATTACCTCTCGTAAATTCGCGGTTTCTTGCGGGATTTTGTGGTTTTGCATTTGTCTGAGCGACCGTTTGACCCTGAAAAGTTAAATCTTTTGATGTGCCTGCCAACCGGAAGGTTAGGTTAGAAAGTGGATTTCGACTGTTTTCTCTCCAAAATTCGGGGTGTTTTCCCGCTAGGAGATTTTGTGGTTTTGAATTGAATTGCATTTAACTGAACGACCGTTCGCCCCTGAGAAATTAAATTGAAGAAAATTGGGTGCTCTGTAAGGTTTACTATCGGGTCAGGTCAACCTGAAAATTTCAGGTAAGGTCACTTTCAGGTCAGGTCAACCTGAAAATTTCAGGTAAGGTCACTTTCAGGTCAGGTCAAAACTGACCTGAAACCTAATATGACCTGTGAAAATCAAAATGTAAAAAATCTTTAATATCAGTATGGTAAAACGCATTTTGCGAGCCTTTGCCATATCCGAGCCCCCTCTTACCACAAGAAACATTGTTTCATTTGCGAATCTCGATTCTTACCAAAAGAAACATCACATCAGTGATGAGCGTCGAAACAATAGATGTAGCGTACTCGCGACTAGTCTTAAGAGGCTCGCAAGTGGCGTTTTGAATCAATGCTAATGGAATTGTACCGATGATGAAACATACCAATTAATGCTCCCCTAGCACATACTGTTTAGTAAACGCCATAAACGGTTTTTGTATGAACCTCTTCTTCCGTTTACAGTGCAGATGTGTAACATTTGTGGAAAGAGAGCCCCAAATTTGGGATGTAAATTTCGAGTGATCCGTTCAAAACCGAAGAAATAAGGTTAAAAGTGCAAGATATTTTTTATTTTCTTGTTTTCTACCAAAACTTGATTTCTTGATAACGAATTCATTTAAAAACAACACAAATATCTTTTTACTCACGAGAAATGAAGTGAAAATTTCATTCTATTCCTGCGAAAACTGACATTGTATCGAGAAAAACCGAATTTTGGCACTCTTTCTACTAATGTTACTCCTGGGATACTTTACAAAGATCAATGACAAAATTCAAATTTACTCAAAAATAAAACTTTTAGTCGTGAATTAAAGCAATTGACCAAAAACGTCGCACACCAATGAAGGGATCATTATATTGAGCGCGATGCGAATCGCATCGCGTTAGGTTTGTGTGAAAGCTCAACTTGATAGAACAAACAATTTTTTTGTTAAGTTTCGCTTTCACACAAACCTTACGCGATGTGGTTCGCATCGCTTCCAATATAATGATCCCTTTAGGCTTCATTATATTGGACGCGATGCGAATCGCATCGCGTAAGGTTTGTGTGAAAGCTCAACTTGACAAAAAAAATGTTTGTTCTGTCAAGTTGAGCTTTCACACAGACCTTACGCGATGCGATTCGCATCGCGTCCAACATAATGAGCCCTTTAGTGCTGAAAACTGACAGCGATCACAGAATTGAAGCTTGTTTTTCATGTTTGTTAAAAAAGTCATCTTAGCTTCAATTCAAACGCCTTCTATCAAGAACACTTAGCTAAAACATGACTTGTGGTAAGCTATAAGCGATTACTAAAAGCTAACTAATGAGAATCTATGAGTTGATAAAATTTTGCTAATATCAGTTAGTAACCGAATGAAGAAACAACGTACATACCAGTACACATTCTTAAACTTTTCCAAAGACATATTACATGTGAAAATGTGTAAACGGTTTAGTTGAGAATAGCTTAATTTTAGAGAGGACACTTGAATTAGGAAAACAAAAATTAGGATACCGAAAATTAGGAAAATAAATTATTTGTCAAAAATAAGGAAATACAAAAATGAGGAATGAATTAAATTAGGAAAAACCAAAATTAGGAATCAGGCAATCAGGAAAATATTCTGTTTTGCAAGTTCAAATTTTAATTACAGTGGAGCGTGCTCAAACATAATAAGATAATATGATAGACGGGTAATGCCACGGATTTATTCTAATGATAGAAGAGTATTGTAGTGTTGATAATAAAATAATTTTTGAGAGAATGCGCCGCTGGTCGTGATAAATCCAGGGGGAATATCCCCCCTCGCAAAGTCTAAGGGTCAGAGCCCCTAACGGTGTCAAAGCCCCATGCACGGAAGGCAGCCTGCAGGGCGTTAGTAGCTTGCCGCAGGCGCGGAGGCTTAGGGGACAGAGCCCCCTACATACCAAAAATAAGATCTCCTTAGGAATTGAAAATTTTATGTCTTTCCTGATTTATTTCCTTCCTAATTTTCGTTTTTCCTAATTTTATTGATTCCTGATTTTTGCTTGTCTAATTCAGGTGGAAATTCAAGGTGGACATTTATTTCCTTCATATTTTCGTTTTTCCTAATTTTGGATATTCCTAAATTTGGTGTTTTGTGATGTATGTTTTTCCTTATTTTGGTTCCTGATTTCTTGATTCCTAATTTTGGTTTTTCCTAATTCAATTCTTTCCTAATTTTGGTTTTTCCTGATTTTTGTTTTTCCTCATTTTAGGCTCCTGATTTTCGATTCCTGATTTTTGGTTCCTGATTTCTTGATTCCTGATTTTTGCTTTCCTAATTCAGGTGAACATTTTAGAACAAAATTCAACTTCAGGTCATCAGGTCGTATCAGGTCATTTCAGGTCAGTTCAGGTATTACCATCAGGTCGACCTGACCTGACCTGTCGTAAGCCTTAGTGCTCTGGTATAAAAATTACAAAAATTGTGTTCGGATGATGAAATTGTCTAGTTTAACCGACTTCGGTTCGGTTCCCTTCGGCAATTCGATCTCTCTACCTCTTCCAATTGTCAAAAATATTAGCTTTTTGGAAAATGCGAATTAGAAATCAACCAGCACTCCGAGTTAAGTAAAGTTTTCTACTTCAGATTCGTTTTTACGCTCTGAGAAGTCACAAACACCAGAGCTTGGACTATGTTGTCTTTATTTATAACAATTATGGTTTCGGGTAGAAAAATTGAACATGCATTGGTATCAGTGAAACAAATTGAATTCTGCTGAATCTTAATGCTTTTTTTTTTGAAAGGACGGCTTTTTAAAGTACTGAAAAATATGATCGGTGCGTCGGGGCTGAGCCGAGCCGCTGAGAAAAACCTACATCGGCGCGCCGCCGCCGATACCATTTCACTCGGCTAGCCGCCGCCGAGATTTTTCGATCGGCTCACACCCCTACTCATACTTTCGGTACGTTTTCAAAAAGCCTCATGAAGCTGGAAAGGGTGTTGTCGTTATGAAGCTTTCTGAAAGGAACCAGTTGATTCTATGAGATGGTTGTTGCTTAACATGATTACCTGCTAGTAGGATATATAACGTTAGAGTATCTGCTTCATAGTAAGTTTTATTTCATTTTGGTTAAGCTGTAGGACAGTTTCGTATTGCAATAAGAAGGTATTTACACTCGATGCAGCAACTAGACAATTGGAATGCAATTTAAACCCTCTTACAGTTTTGTTAACCGAATTTGTTCGCATTTTTCCTTTAACAATGGAAATGTTAATTCGCGAACATCGTAATGGCAACTTTTCTGCAACATTTAAACTTGAATATATGCGCGCTTAATTTCAAATGAAAATTGTTCGCGATGCACATTCGCATATGTGTCTAATATAACGAATTTCTCATGCTTGGCAAAAATTAAAAATTTATTTGTAGCAGGCTTCACGTTGTGGTTTATATTTGCACAAATGCATACAACGTGCATTTTCCAAAGAATGGTAAATTGAAATTTACACGCCCATCGTACATAAATATGGTAGCAGGTTTTCGTGTTCAACTGGTTCCCATGTGCATAAAAAATGTGTTTGTTGTTTTTTCCACGTTACACATATTATTCGAGGATGAGGTGGAGAAGTAACGGTAATCGTTTTGGTGCATTGGGTTTACATCTACTGTAACCTGTTGTAACATACTTTCAATAATTCTTTTCGCTAGTTCTACAGTAAACAGAAAACTCCTTCGTATTCTGGGTCTTGCTAAAAGAATTATTCGTTTCCGAATCAATTAAATTAAAATGTCGTTTTTGTTTCAAATTGTATTTCCAGTTCATGTTTGTGTAACTGTGGAGATTCGATTTATAGAGAGGAAAAATTGGATTTGTTATTTAATTACCAGAATCCTTTAACTGTTTCCTTGAAACAGAAATTTCAGTTAATAACAAACACGCAAAGGGTGTTATTAGCAGACCACCCAACCCAAAATTTCTGAGCTTCGCTCTAGGAAGGTGGTGGCTTATAGCGGCCGAGTGTGGCGACTCGCTTCGGCTATAATGAAGACATTGGTGGCTATCTGTTCTATGGAAAATAAATATCAGTATCACCAGGGGCGCCGACTTTGGCTTGACTCGTTGTTAGCAAAACATTTGTAACAGAAAATCTCGTGGCGGGAGTACAGAATTTTCTTCCACTAAATTGCGCAGCAGACAAAATTTTATCCTGGAGATTTAAAAAAGTCTCGTTTAAATACAGTTACGGAATCATAAGATTGTGCAACATTTCACTTCACGCGTAAAATTTATTCCTGAAATAAAAAGTTGCACAATCTTATGATTTCCCCACTGTACATTTTCCTGACTGAGGTGCTGCCCCCAACAGATATTTTCGTCTGAAGCATTTGCCCCGTATAGCAGTGGAATTCGGCGCACCTGAGAATCTCCCCAAGCTATTCAAACCGAAGTTTGAAAATGTGACTAAAGTCGGTCTATTCCTACTGCGAAAATAACATTAAGGAACTTCCTGACCTCGATTGTTTAAGTAAAACGGACTGTTGAAAGCTATATTTTTGTATAAGTTAAACAATTGGACAGTTCTATTCTTAATAAAGTAGAAGAATGTAACAATATTATTCACGTGGTTTTTAGTTCAAGTGTTGAGTACAAAATGGGTGCGTGATATCAGTTGTCGTAGTTCGAGTTATTTGAATCGTCCTCAGTTCTGCTGCAGATACTTCGTCAGGAATTTTCTTTATCGTCACATAATTGAATCCTTCATACGTCGTCGTTGACTTTCTGTGATGAGGTGGGGTGGAGCAGGGGGCTAAATTACCAGTCCAGTCTTTTGGTTTTTCTTATAAAATTGGCCAATTCCTGTACCTTCAATTTGTCTATGGTAAGGTCAGGGAGACTTAGTTCTGGTTTGCCCAGGATTATTTGCCTGCTTCTTCTATTCTTCACCATAACCGCATGCGCAGCGAGGGTCCTCTAAACAGCCTATGACGGTGAGATGTTTGTTGAGCCCACAGTGTCCTATTTGGCCTATCGAGGTTCAGCAAGCCGTTACTAAAATCTCTGGATGGGGTTTTACAAAAAAATTTTGTGTGCCTCTGCCTCCACCCTTCATAGTTGTTCCAAATAATGTGGTGCTGGTCTTTAAGCCATTCCCTAATAACGCACTTTCTCACGTATTTAGAGATGCCGCAGAAGGGTTCTGGCCCTACCGGACTGGCGCTAGTTCACTCGTCCACTAGTTTATCTGCCCTCTCATTACTTTCAATACCTGCGTGCCCTGGCACCCACAAAATTGTCACTTCATTTCTGGCCCCTAGCTCGTTGAGTGCTTTCCTGCACCGCAGCACTGTTGCTGATAGTACTAAGGGAGATTCCAGTACTTCCACTGCGGCCTGACTGTCTGAGCAAATATAAAGTCTCATCCCTCGGAAAGCACTAAAAATCTCGGTTTTAACTAATTTAGAAATCGCAACGAGTTCCGTTTGGAAGACTGTGGCAAAAGCACCCATCCGTATGCTACCCTTGAATCTGGCTTGTTTACTGAAGAAACCGGCTCCAGACAGTCCTTCTTTTTTAAATCCGTCCGTTTAACTCACCTGACCATTCTCGTGGCTGGGTGGGTAGATACTCCTTTCTCCTAGCCACTCCTCCCTGTTCGGTATGATGCAGATGAAATCATCACCTAGCATCAAGACTGGCAATATTTGATCACTAGACATTTGGAGAGTCTCATCAGGTTTATGATAGCCATGTGTCCCGTAGATGATGCAGATACCCAGCACCCATTGCTTTTGATGTTCAAAGCTGAGCTAAAGGGTACGGACTTACGTACAGATCTAACGGTGAGATGGAGAGAATTGCTTCCAATGCTCTTGTGGCAGTAGTGGTTTTCACTCCTGTAAAACACAAGCAAGCGAGCCTCTGGAGCTTTTCCAGTCTCTTTTTCCCTATACCCAGGTCAACTCGAGGCCACCAGACTACACAGCCGTGACAAAGCATCGGCCTTACTACTGCCATACTACCATATAACTCTTGGGTATCATCCTCAAGTTCTGCCGAAGGCATTTCTACACATCCAGAAGATGCCGATGGCTTTGTTCAGCTTATCGTCCAGATGCACTATCCATCTATGGTCAAAGATGACCCCTAGGTACTTAACCGTCACTCTCAAGTTGATATCCTCTCCAAAGAGTCTGAAACTTCCCAAATCCTCTTCATTAGCTTGAAATTTTCTCTTGAACAGTATGAGCTTCGTCTTTTTTGGGTTAACTCTAAGTCCTCTCTCTCTCTCTCTACACCATGCTTCAACCTCCCTCAGAAGATTTCTCATCAGATCTTCTATAGTAGTGACGTGAGAAAAACCTTGGGTGAAACCTCCAGATTGATTTAGTATCACTAACAGTATCACATACACCACAGTATCGGTGATAGTATCCCTCCTTGGGGACAACCTCTAGTCACTCCCAACCTGATCGTGGTGCCACCTACTTTGTCCTCCACAGTTCTGCATTTCAACGTCCTGACAATCCATCTAGTAGCCACGTCCTCTGTATGCCTTGCCCTGATTACGGTCTCAATTACATCAAAACCTGTATTATCGAAACCGCCCTCTATATCCATGAAACATCCCAGGGCAACTTTGTCACTTCCCAGCATGCTTTCAATCTTTTGGGTCATCTGGTGGTGCGCTGTGTCCGTAGATTTGTCCATTTGGTATGCATGCTAGTTGGCATGCAGAGGGAAGTTCCTGAGGACTTCGTTCCTCAGGTAAAAGTCCAGGATTCTTTCGACAGTCTTCAGCAGAAAGGACATCAAACTAATAGGCCTGAAGTCCTTGGCTTCACAGTGGGTCGCTCTCCCTAGTTTCGATATGAAGGCTACTCTTAATCTTTCGCACACCGGACGATACTTCTTGTACCTATTCAGGTCGTCAAGGTTGTGTTGAATGAGGTGTGATTTAGTTGAAGAATTCTTTAAGCAATAAGCGATAATATCATACCGTACGAGGTCTCTGCCCCCAGCGCCTGCGGCGAGTTTTTTTAACATAAATGGGGCTCTTCCCCAAGCCCTTCTAGGGGTTCTGTCCCTTAGACCCTACGAGGGGGGATTTCCCCATTGACTTCCCTTCTGCGGGGGCTGCCCCTCAAGACCACCCACTTTTTTTGGTTCTTCTTCAGCAGTGACGCAACTACGCTTCTGACGCTCTAGGCATCCAGATATCTAGCGCCTCTCTGAATAAAATTTCAAACGATATTGATATTGTCCGAAGCTAGGAGGGAGTTTTTACTCGACTGTCTTCAAATTGAGTTTTTGGTTTTCCTCAATTTTTGGTCTTGTTTGAAAAATTCCCAATTCTAGAAGTGGTCATATCCCAGGATTGTGGCATTTTTATTCAAAACACTGAGACACGTGTTCCCTCAGATTTTATTCTCTTCAACTTTGCCTTCGTAAGCAACTTTCTACATCTTATAGTTCTAGAGATATGGATCATCCCTCCCAATTCTTGAAGTGGTCATATCCCAGGATTGGGGCATTTTTACCCAAAAACCTGAGACATGTGTACCCTAAAATTTCATTCTCTACAACTTTGCTGTTGGAAGCAACTTTCTACCTCATATAGTTCTAGAGATATTGGTCATCCCTCCGAATTCTGGAAGTGGTCATATCCCAGGATTGGGCCATTTTTCCCTAAAACCCTGAAGCAAGTTTTCTCTAAAATTTTATTCTCTGCAACTTTGCCTTTGGAAGCAACTTTCAACCTCTTATAGTTCTAGAGATATAGGTCATCCCTGCTGGCTTGTGTTCCCTTACGAAGCTGCTTTTGCATCTATTCTTTAAAGAAAGAAAGTAACGGAGTTGATCGTTTTATACGCTTGAAAGATTGGAATCTTTTATTTCCCTGTTCTTCATGGAAAACTAGCAAATTACTTGTTGAGCTTTTGCTTATTTTTCCTACTTCCATGTCATTTGCTCATGTTTCCTGCCATAGCGAGCGAATTTTTTTAAATGAAAATTTGGTTCGTTGCATATTTTTATATTTCGTTCAAAAACTTTCCCAAATCTCATTTAAAATTTTGCGCCCCCAAATCGTTGCTCCCTAGGCAAATATCCGAATCGTCAGTGTGAAGTGGCGGCACTGTTGTTCAGGCTTGCGGTTCGGTTCACGAAGTGGTTATTTTGTCGGAGTTATTTTGTCAGGTTGTTCTAAATTCTACATTCTAGTCTCAGAACTTGAACGTTCAATTATTAGTGGGTTATTCACCCAGCCCGCAAGCCTTAACAACTAAACGTCACGTTCTACATAAGTGTTCAACAACCAGTGGGTTACGCACTGAGCCTTTTATAAGGAAAGGGCACATTTCTATCAAGAAAAGGGCTCACTTTTCTCTAGAAAAGAGCCCACTTTTCACTAGAAAAGGGCGCAATTTTCACTAGAAGCGCATTTTTTTTAAATTCGTGTGTCGTGTTACTCCCAGATTTTGGGATTTACTGCACGAAATGTGCCATCGGAAAATGTGCTGATCCCATTTAATGTGCTCCAATTCCAGGACATTTAATGTATATTAAAAAGAGCCCTTACCGTTACATTTATTCTTTGGAATGTAAAGTGCATTTAATGTACATTAAATGTGAATTACAGGTACATCTACTGTACATTGAAAACACTTTGAATACACAACTAATGTACCTTTAATGTACTTCTTAGTGTGAATTACTAGCACATTTCATGTACATATAATGTTATGTAAGAAAAGAAAGGAAAATTTAATTTAGTTTTCCGACTTTTCTATTTCGGTTTTTCTTATTCTGATGATCGCTACGTCCTGCATCTACTTTTTTTTATGCCAAGCCCTCATTTTTTCATTAGAAAAATTTCTGCCATTTTTTGTCGGGCTCGAACCCAAGACGCTCGGGAATATGAGTCAACTGCTTTACCAATTGTTCCACCGGATACTTATGCGTTGGTGTGTTAAATTTGTATAAATGTTAAATTATAGAAAGTACATGACAAGCACATTTTTGGTACATTAAATGTGATAGGAATAGTGTACACCTTATCACGCACATAAAATGTGCGAAAAATGTACTTGCGATCTTTGTGCAATAATTTCGAGTTTTAATAGCACAAAAAATGTGCCTTTTATTTACATCGAAAAATGTACTACATCACAAGCACATTTTGGGTACATTCATATGATAGGAATAGTGTACACCTTATCACGCACATAAAATGTGCGAAAAATGTACTTGCGATCTTTGTGCAATAATTTCGAGTTTTAATAGCACAAAAAATGTGCCTTTTATTTACATCGAAAAATGTACTACATCACAAGCACATTTTGGGTACATTCATATGATAGGAATAGTGTACACCTTATCACGCACATAAAATGTGCGAAAAATGTACTTGCGATCTTTGTGCAATAATTTCGAGTTTTAATAGCACAAAAAATGTGCCTTTTATTTACATCGAAAAATGTACTACATCACAAGCACATTTTGGGTACATTCATATGATAGGAATAGTGTACACCTTATCACGCACATAAAATGTGCGACAAATGTACTTGTGTAATAATTTCGAGTTTTAATAGCACAAAAAATGTGCTTTATTTGAATTTCGCACATTTAATGTACATTCAGTGGGCAACCACATTAAAAAGTGTGATGTGTGTTATCTGGGACTGTGACAAAAATTCAAGAATTGAAAGCAACCTACAACGGAATGGAAAAAGCGGGAAATGCAATAAGTCACCTCACGTAAATATTCTTTATTCTTTAACGTCTAACGTCGCATATTTAAATGAGATACTGACATTATAACAAAGTTTTTATTCGAAGTATTTGAATTGTAGCGGTTTTATTTACTGGGGTCGCACCAACAGGGGCGTGGGTTGCATTTTCCCCCCGAGCTTATATGTTATGAAAGGCCCTGGTTACGCACCCCAGCTCGCAAGCGCTGGTTGTAGAACACTTTTCTACAAAGAAAATGATTTGCTTGGAGATGTTGTTCCCGTGAACTCCTCGTTCTAAATGCATTTACTTCATGAAATGTCGTTCATTTTATACACAGAGCATTTTTTCTAGGACCGTTTTCATTCGAATAGCCGTCTTGATTTTTCACATTCAAGTTCATATTGATGAGTGATTTTACTTCACGAGTGGATTGTTACTATTCCTGACACAGGTGTTATTTTGTCCATTGAATATTTCGTCCGGGTTATTTTGCCCAAGGGCCATTTTGTTCGCCTAAGGGCGGCTTTTCAACTTACATTATCTTAGCGTGTTAATTGTTTTATCATTTTAATTTGCAAGACTATAGCTGAAGTGAAAGGAAAAATAATGTTACAAAAAGCTTTGCTGATAACTTATTATGAAACTTTTTTGGGAATAATTTCAGTTTAGGGGACCTATCTATTTGAGGGGGGGGAGTGGGAGGGAATGATAGGGGACCTCTCCCAGGTCAAAAATATGCAACCGGTAGATGGCGCTCGTGCTCCGTTTGGAAGTTACAGCGATTCAAAGTTCAAAATTTTAAAAAAGTCCTTTGGGAGGTCCTTGCCGTTCGGTTGAAATCGACGAATCGACGTTTGGAAAACGGAAATACAATCGCGGTCACCGAGTAGATGGCAAATGGGTTTTCGGTGGCGTTGAAAGAGAATCGGGACTCTGCTTCATGATACCAGAAGATAGCCGAGGTGAAGAAGTTCTGCTGTGTATAATAAGGGCCTGTTCAAAAATGACGTCACGCTTGCTATAAAATCCACAAAGTTCATAACTCCAAGCTGATCAGACATTTGGTTATAGTACTCCGGCTACCCCCCCAAACGCACCCCCTGTTTGGGAGGGTAGCCAGAGTCCTATAAACAAAATTTGCTGTACTGCAGGAGTTATGACCTTTTTATGGATACTAATTTTTTATAGCAATCGTGACGTCATTTGTGAATGGCCTCTAAAGCATTTTATTTTACCCGGCACGATTATAATTTCCGATTGTTGGCGATCCTATAATTGCCTGAAAGACGAAGGATACGTTCACCAGACCGTAAATCATTCGAAAACGTTTAAGGATCCCGAGACAGGTGCCTGCACAAATAACATAGAGAAGAGCTGGCGACACGCAAAGGAAGTTATCGGAACCCACAACAGCCAGCCGGAATTCTTGGTGGGGAAATTAAGCAAATATTTATTCTAAAAATCTTGCAGAATGAAGGACCTCGATCCCTTCCATGGGTTCTGCAAAATGGCAGCAACTTTATACAGCGGTAGCTACACTACGGAGGTTTTCCCCAATAAGGACAAATTCGACTTGTTGCAGGTAGAATTGCAGACAATCTATGATAACATGTAGAATAAAGCGGCTAAATAGAGACTGTCGATAGTGAGGAGGGTTTTGAGGCTAAATAGAGACTGTCGATAGTGAGGAGGGTTTTGAGTCATAAAATACTTCGCGATTGACGAAGCGAGGGGTCCCCACGTCATTACAATAAACGGCCATTTTCAGGGCGTATGGGATACTTGTAAACAGCCTTCACGTGGCGTATCCTGGGTAAGTGCATACTTAGCGAATGTTTACACAGGTAAAGCGCCGAATTCTCTTCTATTGTGTTGCTAGCGCCAACTGCCGGATACATATTGCAGTTGATACTTTGGTTTCCATTCATGCCCACCTTTTAACTAGCCCCTTACACTATTTTCTTGTCATTTTATGAAGCTTCGAGACATATACAATTTTGAACTTTGAACCGCTGTAACTTCCAAACGGAGCTCGAGCGCCACCTACCGGTTGCATATTTGTGATCTGGGGGAGGTCCCCCATCATTCCCTCCCACCAAATAGATAGGTCCCCTAAACTGAAATTTTACCTCATTTTGCATTAAGTGACCGAGTTTTGATCCCAACAAACTCATGTTCCCATCGACTGATTTTTGTGTTTTGACTGACTTTCATTTCAGGTCATTGAAGTTACGAGATTGCCATCTAGAAGTCGGCATGTCTGGGAAACCGTCTCAGTTGGGACTCTAAAGGATGCGTAATATGCAAATAGTTTGAAAGTTAGCGCGAGATAGTTCTGGTCGGAGAAGCACGTACGAGGAGGACTTATTTCGTGAAATTATCTACATATATCTAACATATGAAAATCCCTAAAACACTGTATCAATGCGAGGAAACTCTATTTGTTTAAACCCTCGTTCCCCATCCAATTGTTCGATTGACAATTGAATTGAAATTCAAAGAAAACCAAATGATTGTTGAAAGCAAACAATCAACACTTTACACGCGCCTTACACACCTCATGCTTCTTTGTCAATTATTTCCCCCACATCAATTTCCTTCCAAGCGGAAAAACACAAACGCGTGTTGAAAATGACAGACAAAACAACATTCAACATAAGTGAAGCAATCGGTGTATGCCATAATTATGTGTGTATAGTAATACGGGAAAAGAAAATTCAATGAAAAGTTTCGATTCAAGGAACCAACCAAGTTGAAACATTGGCAAATTAAATTAGATTTGAAAGTCTCTAAAATTTAACGCGTTCACTTCAAATTCAAAGATTAAATCTAATTTATTCATATCCACTTCTGAGCATTTATATAAATACAAGATAGCGTTTTCCCGTAAAGTTACTTACCAAAAATTTCAAATATCACTTTATGAGTGAAACATAAATAATAAAAACACCAAATGTACATAACTTGTCTAACCCCAGAACTGAACTAACTGAAATATTCTTGAAAATATTTTTATGCATTTCACCTTTGAAATGCCAGAAATGTATCGAAAAATGTTCCTATCAGTAACCTGTCATAATCCATTTGATGTTTTGGCAAAGCATATCTCTTGTCTATTAGTTGCGTACATGAATTGGACACAATCGCGAAACACATGACAACGAAGGATATTTTTACTCTCACACATTGTAACGAATAATTCTCACCACATAAACATTTCAAAAGTGTGTTACGAGAGAAATTTTAAGGGGAAATATTTCCTCCTTCCAATGGAAGTCAGGAATAAATCTCTGTTTACTATGAAGTTTATCTCTGTTGGAAAATATGCGAATACGATAGTGTTCTCTTTACAGATCGAGAGTCCTTTTGAATGTTATTTGATAACGGGATACAATAATTTACTGGCAAAACGTGAAACGTTTAGCACGACAAAACTTTACAGTGAGATTTAAGGATAATGCAGTTTACGTTGTTTTCACAATATTTCGTGTGTGAAAAAAAAACTTTTGGGTGGAATTTATTCCACATATCTAACTCGTGTTTGCAGTCAAAGTCGAATTTTTGTTTATTTTGTTTTTATAGTTGAAGTGACGACGAAAAAAGAAAGTGCGACGAAAGGGGGAATAACATTAGTGAAACAGCAGAGTTTGAAGAATTTCAGCAAATTGTTTATAAAAAATAAAGTGTGATGTCATCGACTGGATGTAGAGAAGTAGCAGTAGAACTTCAGTCCCATTCACAAAATGACAAAGGGACATAATTTCACAGAATCATTGTGAGTTGAGTAGAGCACTGCACCGATCCGCTAACCCGCCGCCGCCGAATAAATCATTCAGCCGCCGCCGCCGCTGATACCATCCCAGCCGATGGCTAGCATCGACGGCTGGAACTTATCTGTTGTCGTGTTTACCTACACGTTTACCAGCACGAGTGTTCCTGGAAGAACATTGTACTAAAATGCCGTTGACTTTAAATTTAGGTTTTATGGTCGTACCAAGAGCTTATTTCCAGTGGGAAGGGGGGACTTCCCCCAAAACAACATTTCACGTAATGACAAAGATGTTTCACGAAATGATTGCATCGAAACCAAAACACAGAGAATGACCAGCACGATGTGCGAATTCGCAAATACGTACGAGAGTACATGAAACTGCGCCCTCGGGATATACTGACAAATCCTTTGTTCACTCAGTTTCGTTACGGTAAGTGTGTTGGCCAGGTAATGGGGAAGAACAGTATCGCTAAAATTCCGCACGCAATCGCACTGTTCGTTCAATTGCCAAATCCAAAAGATTATACCGGACACAGCTATCGTCGCTCTTCTATCACAATTTTGGCAGACACTGGAGCCACTACAGAAAGGTGCATGTCGTCGGCCCCCCCCCCCACCAGTATTGAGCACTAATTGACGGTATTAAGTTGCGTTGGCCGAAAGAAGAGTTTAAGAGACTTTTAATGCAAAATGAACAAAAAATGAAAATTTCAAGTTTCTTTTGACTCGTTCTTGGCTCCCAGACCAGCACAAATTCTGGGACCGGTGCCATTCGACAGCACAAATTTAGGCCCGAATTGTCGACCCTCTCCCCCTTCTAGCACGAATGCGGGGGGGGGGGGGGGTTCTGACGACATGCAAAGAAATCGAATTCGAAAGAAAACGACAAAGAAATCCGATTCTGTATGTGAGGGGTACAGTACGAACAAGAATTATTGGCCCAAAACTCATTTAATTTCTGCAGCCATTGCTCGGCAACATAAATCCAACCAGTAAATACCCCCGCCCCTAGGGGCTACGCGGACATTAAGCATTCTTGTCCTCTAGGTCGGAGATTTACGACATTAATACTAAAATGTATGCAAGGGTGTGCAAAGTTAGATTTAGATGAATAAGAAATGGATTTAGTAGTATTTTAGTAGTTACCACAAGCTTACGCAAATCTGGTTTTCTCCCGTACTACCATTTTCCCGCAAAACCGTTTTGCCGAACTACCGTTTGCTGTATACTATCATTACGTCTGTACTACCGTTTTCCCCGTGCTACCGTTTCACCCTTACTACCGTTTCCCCGTACTACAATTTTCTCCGTACTACCATTTCCCCGCACAAACGTTAACACCGTGCTACTATTTCCCCGCACAACCGTTTCCCCCGCACTACCGTTTTCCCCGTAAAGTCGTTTCCACCGTACTACTGTTTCCCTTACAACCGTTTCTCCCGTACTACCATTTTCTCCTCATTACTGTTTTCCCCGTACTACCATTTCCCCATACGACCGGTTACCCCCATACTGCTTCTTTCCCCGAGCTGCCCAGCATTTTCACCAATACTGGTGACTTCTACCCCCAAAACTCTGAAACTTTGCAAAAGAAACCTATCGTCTAACTCCCATACATTCAAAAATAATTTTAAAAGCAGAAAAATTGACCCAATGTCCAACTGCCTGACATTTTCACCAATACTGGTGACTTCTACTCACAAAACTCTGAGACTTTGCCAAAGAAACCAATGGTCTGTCTCTCATACCTTTCCAGATACTTTCAAAAGCATAAAAATTGACCCAATGCCCAAATGCCCGACATTTTCACCATTACTAGTGACTTTTACTAACAAAACTCTAAGACTTTGCCAAAGAAACCAATGGTCTGGCTCTCACACCTTTGCAGATACTTTCAAAAGCATAAAAATTGACCCAATGTCCAACTGGCCGACATTTTCAACTTTTACTAACAAAACTCTGAGACTTTGCCGAAGAAACCAACGATCTGCCTTCCATACCTTCCCAAATTAGATTAGAGTGGGTGGACTGAAGTCCTGCACCTAAGCCTCCAATGGGCCTGTTGTGCATACCCACATGAGATTACCTAAATTCTGTTGGTACGATTAAGGTAATCTAAAATGTACTTCGGCGGTAATATATATAATACCTTCCCAAATACTTTTAAAAGCAAAAAATCCAAGATGGCGTCACTTTGACAGGTGGCAGCCATTTTCCTAGGATTCATAAAGATTCTACTCATCAATATCAACAACTTTTCCGAAGAAACCAACTGTCCAAAAGAACCAAAAAAAATTTTAAAATTACATCAAGAAAAAATTTCAATTGAAATCTAGGTAGCATAATGGTTTTTTTTTGCTATAAAAGGCAATGCAAAACCGCATTTTAATTCAGTCCCTTTGGACTCGTCAAGCAGGTCGGACGTATGTTGGTTCACATGGGAATCTTCTTTTGCATTGCCTTTTTTTGAATCATGAGGCAATGCAAAACGACACTTTGCTTCAGTTCCTCGGAACTCTTCAAGCAGGTCGGACGTATGTTGGTTGACGCTGGAAATTTGTGACCGACAATTTACAGACAGACAGACAGACAAACAGACAAAGTTTTGATGTTTATAATTAGTAATCAAAAACATATGCAAGGGACCCGTACGTATCAGAGTGTGCCAAACAGAGTTGATGCTACGTCGAGTCTTTTCGTACCTAAGTAAATGTTGACTTAACTCTTAAGTGTATGAAATTACGTTCACATTAAATTGTATTGGAAATGGCCGAGAGGACAAAATAGAAAAACCCGTCCGAAGAAACAATTTAAAAAAAACCTTCCGAAAGTATCAAATTGACCCCCAAATAGACAGAAATGCTCATCTGAATTTTTTCTACAACATAGGAAAAAACCATTTTTTTGTCTAGGGCAGACCTTTGGGCTGACCTAGGACTATAAGGATATGCCTCGGACACATACTTCTATAGACAAAAATGTTTCCCTCAATTTGCTCTGCAACATAGCAAAGAAATTTTTTTTTGGTTAGGGCCGACGTTAGACCTTAGGTCTACTTCAGCCCTAAGCATAGGCGCCGGGTCCAAATTTGTTTTTGAATATAATTCGGTACTCGATTACCTCTCAAATAGAAAAAGAATAACAAAGTCGGTTAGGATTTACCCGAACAAACACGTTGAGCCCCAGTAGAATCTCGGTTTTAGGGTCCTGACTGAGTCGAAGGGTTTCTAATCAAAAAATTTTCTTCCATAAAAATTGATACATTTCAGACAGATTACAGACCTTTCGATTAAATTTTTTTTTTGAAAATCGAAAAAGGTTTACTCGATTTATGTACAAAAGACCAAAAACCACTTAAACGGCGCTAGCTCGGCCGACAGTGCCCAAATTCAATCCTATAAAAGATTTTTTGATTACCTTTTAGGGAAAAAAAGTTTTTGAAAATCGGTTGAGTTTTACTCTAGTTATCGTACTCTAGTATCGGACGGCAGGACTAACATTTTTGTTATTGCTGATTCGTCGCCTGAGGACCATGATCGATGCTCCCTTCCTACTGTCGGGGGGCCGTTCATAAATTACATAAGGCAAAATTTGGCTTTTTTCGACCCTCAAACCCTCCCCCCTGTCACGCTGATGTCACGCAAGATCTAACCCTCCCCATCCCGATTTGTGACGTAACGCGGAAATTTTTTGAAAAATGAACCGAAATGAACATGAATGAAATTGAAAACTTCAACTATCAACTATTCTGAACGCAAAATCTGACATTTCACACCCGACTGAACCGAGATAAAGTTTTATGAAAGTTCTCCCCAAAGAGCAAGCGTATTTCGAAAAGGAAGACTCAAATAGAGTTCAAGACAGGTTTCATTTGATTCTAATTAGATGCTTCCCCATGTATCTACACAAGATTTTCAATTTTTTCAGGTTTTCCCCACTGGAAAGTTTCTACTGTTTGAGAATTTTTTTTGGAATTTTCCTTATCTTCTCTCTTAAGTTTGCGAAATCGCAGAATGTGCCATTTCTAAGCGTTTTCAGGCCCCAACTATCACAAAATCAATCAGATCGGCTTAAGATATTTTTCCTGGACAGCCACTATCATTACCTTTCCAATGACACCCCACTCGAGAAATTTGGCGAAAAAGTGAATTTAAGGCAGTCATTTGAGTGAGGGAGCAATGACTGCCGCAACTTAAATTTTTTGCCAAATTTCTCGAGTGGGGTGACATTGGAAAGGTATTGATAGCTAACTGATTGATTTTGTGAGGGTCAGGTCCTTTTCGGAAAATTGTAGAATTTTTTTTTTCAAATTTCTCAAATAGTAAAGAGTTTGCAGCCTGAAAAAAAAGAAATTTTTTTAAAAAAAGTCAGCCCTACGGGTAAAAAATATTAGAAAATCTCGTATAGATACAAGCGGAAGGATCTGAATGGAATCAACTGAAACGTGTTTTGAACTCTGTTTGAGTTCATCTTTTCAAAATACGATTATTTTTGCGGGAGCACTGTAGATATAATTTTATCACGGTTCAGTCGGGGTGTGACTTCTCAACAAAGCGAGGAAATTTTAATTTTTTTTAAGTTGAACACTTTTTGATAAAACATCTTTCTATTCACTCTTTCACATTTGGACAAGTTTTTCTGGCGTAACGGGCTCTTGTCCTTTATGTCCAGATGGAAAATGAAACACTTAAAACAGCTCGGTAAATCTGACAATTGTCAAACAGCTTTCAACTAATTATAAACATTTTCAAAAATTTCACGTGACGTAACACTGGACCTCAACCCCCCCTCACCCCCCCTCACCCTGTCACGCTACGCACGTTACGTCATTTATGAACGGCCCCCGGGTCGAAACTCGACTGGTTATACAAACGTCGTCGTGGTAAACCCAATAGACCCCTTTTCGAAGCACTACGTTCTTCGCACGGGTCTAAAAATTACAAGAAGTGAAGTTGCTTCATCCTCTATTGCGATAGATTTTCAATCCGTTTCACAGTCACAGTCGAAAACGATCAATGTTGCAAAAATGTGTCAATACGATAATAAGCGTAACGTAACATTGTCTTTAATTTCGGAGGCTGTACAAAATATAAAAACATAAACATAAATACACCATTTTGAATTTGACTTGATTTTTTTTTTATTCATTCTATTTTTCGTCCGAAGGCTTGCAATTTTTATTTTTCGCACCTCTTATTGTGAGAGAAAAATAATATTTTCGCTAGAGGTATAACGAAATACACAGTGTGTGCCTAAAAACGTTTATCAATGAGGTGCATACAGCGTTTTTCTCAACAAAGGCAATGAGGCGTTTAAATTTCCTCACTGAGTAGATTTATGTTGTTCTTGATTCAGTCGGCTCAGTCGAACTCAGCTCCGATAGTGCCAGTCTGATTTCAAGACTTTTCTAGCATGAAATTCTCTGAGAACTTTCTGCTTGGCTATTCACAAGAACTATTATCACTATATTTGCGAAAACAGTATAAGAGCGAACACCCAAATTTAGAACCAAATACGACTTGGTGGTCATTACTAACAAGAACAATGCTGAAGGCATATCATCATGCACCTGAAACCATTTATCAAGTCAACAGTGTTGACATGGCGCGCTTTGAGACGCTTGCAAGAGATTTGTCTTCGAAAGTATTTCTAAACTAAAAAAGAACAAATGAAATATAAACTTTTACATTGAAAATTTGGTTTCGGTGTGCGATGTTATCAATACGGCATGTTAAGAGATATTTGCATATTTATCTGCATGGAGTTACGTTTGATTTGAAAAGAAGAAATTTACTCTACCGAATGCACATTTATTGTTCTTTTGTACATAAAGTGAATAAATATTTACATTTAACGGCGTTGTCTATTCTGGATTTCTTTCTAGATATTCTTAAAGTGCAAGAAACCAATTTTGTTATGTCCATCCCTTCCAACATATAGCGCTCGTCTGATGGAGTTTCTTTTATAATACTTGGCGCTTCATCTGATGGAGTTAGATCGTGTGTGTGCGTTTGCGCATGACCCCTAATCATAGTGGAGGGCGTGACGCAGTCCCCAAACCACAAAAAAAAAAACATCCACAAACCCAAAAAACTGCATACAAAAACCTTTGGGACAAGACGCGATGTATAGGCGAACTTTGGAGTTTTTCATCCTGCCCCCTCCCCCTCCAAATTATTTTTTAAAAAACTGCTTCCTACCCTGATTCCAACGCACTTTGGATCATCAAAATCTGTTGAAAACAAGCCGAGATATCGCCAATCAATGATGTGGGAAGTGTGTGGGATGATGAGGGAAGTGTGCGGAATGATGTGGGAAGTGTGTGGAATGATGTGGGAAGTGTGTGGAATGATGTGGGAAGTGTGTGGAATGATGTGGGAAGTGTGTGGGATGATGTAGGAAGTGTGCTGTAGAACAATTTTTTCGGAGAAAATTTTTTTTTGAAGAAAATTTTTTTGTAGAAAAATTTTTTTCGGAGAAAATTTTTTTTAAGGAAAAATTTTTTTGGAGAAAATTTTTTTGAAGAAATTTTTTTTTTTTGATCAATTTTTTTCCGGATTCATTTTTTTTCTAAGAAAATTTTCTTTTCTAAGAAAATTTTTTTCGTAGAAATTTTTTTTTCAAAAAATAGAAATTTTTTCAACAACTGAAAACTTCCAAACGATTGATATCACAATAAAAACCTCTTTAAAGGTAGAGTGTGACGCAGTCCGTCAGTCTGCTTCCAAAATTAATGATCAGAAAGCTTCTTTTGTTCTTTTGCCTAAGCGTTTCCTAAGGAAGTCCGATTTTCAAATCGGAAAAGAATTTGGTTAATTGGATTTAGTTGGAGCAGGCAGACCCGAGCCGGGACTAAAACAGCCACATAGAACCCAATAGAACATTATCACAAGCTTGAAAAAAGCAACCTTCGCCAAACACAGGAAGAAGGCTGAACTCACCGAAAAATCTAAACCCCGCATCTCAATAAACGAAAAAAATACAAAATTCCTTAACTAAATCGTACCTCACTACACAGGTCATTGTAAGCTAAATGCAAAACAAACAAACAAAACAAATGCAAACAAAATGGCTGACTCTAAATAAATCATAATTTTTGCACCATCGATTAAATGGATCTATTTATTATTAAATTCGTTTATTTTTGCTTTGATATATTGAAAATAAGAATTGGGTGTTGAGTCAAATTATAGTTGGTGCAGATAAATATTCTTTTGGACTGTGACATTAGTATTTAGTCAAAAAGTGTTTTGTACGTTGTAAAGTGTTTTGTACATTCTATTCATTCATATTCAAGCTATTCAAACTGAACACATGGTCCAGTTCAGATAACGATCTCACTTTCGAAGCTAAAACTGCTTCTACTTATTTGTTGGTGCTCAAGGATATTTTCTACATTGCGTGTGCTGCATTTCAAGTTAATTGGTTGCTCGAATTAGTATCAAATCGCCTAAAAGTCATTCGTCGAACTAAGTGAGGTTAAGCTATTGTTATTTCGTTACTTCATTGGTATGTCTAAGGGCAATAATCTGGATAACAAAACAAATAAACGACGTGCTCTTGAGCCTGCGCCTAACAACTGTGCAGAAATGGATTTCGAACAACTGAAAGGTTTTATCGCTGCTCAAAATCAAAAGTTACATGCCACCATAGAAATCAACAACAAAAATAACCTTCAATCAATGGAACAAATTCTGAATGGCAAACTTGATCAATTCGCTGGCTATATCGAATCAAAAATTGAAAAGGTGCGTGTTGAGTGTGCTGATTCAATCAAGGGGTTATCCGACGAAGTGGCAATTCAAGTTCACCAACTCAATGTTAATCGCTTGGATTTTCTAGAAAGGCGGTTGAAACAGTGTTATGTCATTGTGAGAAATATTCCATACCGCTCTGATGAGAATATGAGGAATTTTGTTTACGACATTTGTGATGCAATTCAGTTTTCTAATGTGGATAGCATCAAATCGGCTTTTCGTATGTCTCGTAGCACCAATAAGTCAAATCCAATTGTGATAAAATTTTACGATAAAGCAGATAAAGGCGAATTTATGCGGGCCTACTTCAAGTACAACAAGTTAAATTTGAGTGATTTGGGGTTTCGAGCAAAATTTAAAGTAATCATCTGCGAAGCACTCACACCTAAGAACAATGAGATTTTTAAAAAAGCTATGTCCCTGAAGCACAACAAGAAAATATTCTCAGTCAGCACCAAGAATGGCTTTGTTTATTATCGGCTCAATTCAAAGTCTCAACTGGTCAAAGCATCGTCACTGTCATCGTTGGATGCGTTTTTGTCGATCGGTGCAAAAACAAATGAAAATGGTTCCTCGATCAGTACAACGGATGCAACGAATTTGGTTGAAGTCGACACTACATATGGTACAGTTACCGACATCAATTCAAACAACGATCAACAACATCAGCAAGATCAATCGATGTCTGAACAAATCACCAATGTCGTATAACCGAATTAGCAGATTTTTTGAAGAAGTTAAGTACGCTTTTAGTTTTAGTTTTGGCTTCAATGAGAGAGAGTTCATATTTTTGTTTTATTTTTTAGTGATAATATTGAATGATTCCTTAATTATATCTTTCTATCATACATTGATTTTCATTGATATCCTAATGAGTAAAATACTGAGTTTTAGATCAACATCTGGGCTAAAGGAGGATAACATGGAATGGTTCATTAATGTCACAAAATAATGCCGTTGGTAGCGTGAATGGGATGAGTATACCTAATGTTATGCTTAAAACTTTGTTTCGCGGAGAGAATCTTCTTAATTTCTGTCACTTGAATGTGGCGAGTGTTAAGCCGAAAATTGACGAATTACGTGAGGTTTTTCTCGATACTAATGCACACATCATATCATTTAGCGAGACGTGGTTGAAAAGCTACGTTTCCAACAGATCGATCGGGATTGAAAGGTATAAATTAGTGAGATGTGATAGGAGAATCAGGAAGAGTGGGGGAGTTGCTGTTTACGTCAAGAACAATATCAAATTTCGGGTTTTAGCTTCCTCAGAATTCAAATATGATCTACCGGTGGGGGAGCGTTTTCTGGCGGATTATTTGCTTATTGAATTAATTTTCCCTGATGTCAAAGTTTTGTTTGGGGTTTTTTATAAGGCTGTCAAAACGAATGAGTTTGATGTAATTAGGGATGTGCTCGGGAAATATGCGAACGGTTACGAACATGTGGTGCTTTCTGGTGATTTTAATGAGAATTTGCTTGATTTTGATAAGCAGAGTCGTGTGAGGGAATTCACAAATGTTTTTACTAGCAGCGGGTTGAACATTTTGAATACTGTTCCTACGCATTACTTTAATACTGGTGCCTCGTTGTTGGACTTATTTATTACTCGTAACGTTCATTTTGTGAAACGTATTGACCAACTGGATACGGGCATGTCATGTCATGATATAATGATTATGAGTTACTCTTCTCCTTCGATTGTGCATTCTACACCGCAGAAGTTTTATAGAAATATTTATGGCATTGATGATGAAAAGCTTTTGAGAGATGCAGAATCGTTACAATGGGATGATATTTTGAACATGGCTGATAGTGATGCTATTATCTCATTCTTGAATGAAAAATTGAAGACATTGTTGGATAAGCATGCTCCTCTGCGGCCAGTTCGTGATCGCTCGAAGCTGAATGCTCCGTGGTTTACGAGGGAGATTGCATTATCGTTAGTGGAAAGGGACATTGCCAAGCGTTATTGGAAGTTAGTTCGAACGAATGAAGCTCGTCTCAATTACCGAAAATTGCGTAATAGAGCTACGTCTCTGATTAATAAAGCCAAAAGCTCTTATTATGATGTTCAATTTCGTCATTGTAAAGATTCTAATTCAATATGGAATGGAATAAATTGAAAAATTTAGGGATCGGAAAATGTAATGCACAAAGTAATCCTCCGTTCACAGCAAACGACTTCAATCACTATTTATGTGATAAAGTTAGTAGTTTCTCTATTCCTCATCTAAAGGGTGGGTCGGGATTCATTCAATCAAATTATCCTTCAATATCGATGTTTCCTCCTGTTCCGTTTTCTTTTCATAATGTGGGGCATTTAGATGTTCTGAAATCTATTATGCAAGTTACTTCCAAAGCCACAGGACTGGATGAATTGCCAATTGCTTTCATTAAAAAGACATTACCTGTTACTCTGCCGTATATAGTGCATTTCTTTAATTATGTTTTGACTTCGTCTAATTTCCCGAGTGCATATAAAAAGTCAAAGGTATTCCCAGTTCATAAAAAATCTTCTAAGTATGATCTGAAAGACTATAGAGGAGTGCATGTTTTACCAGCTTTATCGAAGGCATTGGAAAAGGTTATGTAATGGCAAGTAACGCAATTTCTTGATGAGCACAGTCTATTGTATGAGTTTCAATCAGGTTATAGACCGAAGTACAGTATTGTCACATCGCTTTTGAAAGTCACTCACGACATTCGAGAATCTTTGCACGCTAGAACGGTGGGTAAGAAAATGGTTTCCTTCTTGCTTTTATTGGATTTTTCTAGCGCATTTGATTTAGTTGATCATGCACTATTGTTATCAAAGTTAGAGTTAGATTTTTTCTTTAGTGTATGTGCTATCAAATTAATCAAATCTTATTTGTCTGGCCGGAGTCAGGCGGTATTCATTGACTGCTACTTATCGACATTCCTTCCGATGGCCACTGGTGTTCCTCAAGGCTCAGTCCTTGGCCCATTGTTATTCTCAATGTTCATTAATGACCTTCCTGCAGTTCTGAATTATTGTAAATGTCACTTGTTTGCTGATGATGTCCAAATGTACTTCCACCATGATTGGCTTCAATTCGAAATGGGTGTTATGTTTGTTAATTCGGACTTGGCTAGGATTAGGGAGTGGGCTGTGAGGAACAAATTGTTGATAAATGCTGAAAAGTCTAAAGTGATTGTTATTTCAGAAATGAAAATCAGGTCTACTGATCCAATTTTATTAAGGAATCCAATCATTTTCGACAATGAAAAAATCGATTACGTGGAAAGAGCGAGGATTCTTGGATTATGGGTGAACAATTCTTTGACGTGGTCAGATCAAGTGAATTTTGTTAAGCGGGTAGTATATGGTGGATTGCGTGGTCTTTGGAGCTGTGGTAATTTTCTGCCGAGGAGTAAACGTATAATGCTGGTAAAAACTTTATTGATCCCTCATTTTGTTTGTTATGACCCTGTTATGATAGATATGGACGTTGAATCCACAAATTCAATGCAAGTTGCTATGGGCGCTTGTATTCGATATGCATTTGGGTTGAAGAGGAGGGATCATACTGAAATGCAAGAAAAAGCATTATTGGGTTGTTCGTATCCTAATTTCAGGAAGTATAGATCGTGCGTATTGATGAGGAGCATTCTGGTCGGAAGGAAACCGGATTATCTGTATAGTTTGGTTTCGTTTACTAGATCTACTCGTAATCCTTCCCTGGTAGTTCCACATGCAGTGAGAAGTATGTTAGCGGATTCTTTCTTCATTCGCGCTACCACACTTTGGAATTCGCTTCCATTGTTAGTTGAGAGAAACATGTTATCCTCTTCCTTCGCTCAACAGTGTTTGGTTTATTTTTCCAGTCTATAATTCTTTATTTTTATTAATTTTAGTTATTTAATAAATTTTTTTTTCTCTCTCTCTCTCTCTCTCTCGTTTCTTTTTTTGTATAACGTAATTTGGTTAAGTTTATGGTTAAGTCATTTTGTTATAGTATTTTTTTAGTCATTTTTTGTTAATCGTTCAACACAGGTAAAGATAAGGTGATCAACCTTCTGTGCTTATTTCAATAAAACACACACACAAAAATAAACGTATTCACGCAATGGGCCTAGCCATTAACAGATCTTGCGACAATTGTGTCGAGATAGAAGCAACCCTACATCATGGCCCACCGGCCGTGACGCAAGTCTAACACAACAAAAAATTCACGCGAAAATTCACCGCGAAACCATATACAGCAACTTTTTGACTTGCACTTGCCACGTACCCCCCGGATTTTACGCAAAATTTTAGGCCGAAGTGCCTTTTTACTCATTAAAATCGGTTCAGACAATCCGAAGATACGAATTTCTGAAATTTCCATTTTCTCATACAAATGAGTAAAAATTGGATATTTTTAACTGACCAATTTTGTAAACCTTCTTACTTTCCACTTTTTAGTATCTCGGAAACGGCTCCGACGATTTTGCTGAAATTTTTAGTGTAGCTTTAAATCATAAAATTAGTGGACACGTATTTTTTTGTTCCTTAATAAGCCTGACCATTCCTGGGATTTTCGGGATTTAGTCGGTTCCAGGCTCAGTAAGGATGACTCAATAACTCTAAAACAGTAAGAATTAGAAGGTAAATTTTAGCGAATACCTGTTTTTGAATTTTTTTTCCAGAAATAACCCAATCCGGGGATGCAGCCACTTCTAGAATTAGTAGGTCAAAAACGAGAAAAATGAGAAATGAGCCTCAACCCTCGAACTATCGGATTAAGAAAGTTGCTTCCAAGGGCAAAATTGTAGAGTATTAAATTTTAGTGAAAACGTGTTTCAGGGTTTTTGTGGAAATTTGGCAAAATCCTGGGATATGGCCACTTCAAGAATTGATAGATATGAGCCATATCTCCAGAACTATGAGAGTTAGAAAGTTAGTTCCAGAGACGAAGTTGTAGAGAATCAAATTTAAGTGAAGCGTGTTTCATGGTTTGATTCGAACCAAAAAATTTTTTGGCACGATTTTAGGTCTTGAAAGGACAACAATTTTGACTTTATACTTGACTATGTAGGAGTTGATGGTCGGCCGTTATTAGCCGATATAGGCGGAAAAATAGGCAATTTTCAGAAGTCTCTGGTCAGTTGCAACAGAAAAATTCAGAGACATGTCGTATACCGTTGGGAAGCCTACTATATGTGCTACTTATATTTGCAAAAACTTCCTTGGAAAAGTTATATTGCAGCCAGCGGAGGGCAGCCGTTTTAATGAAAGTCTGCCAAAAAAACGACGAAATAAAACTTGTTCGATTTTCAAAATATTTATTTCCCCTGAAAATTAAGCGAAAAAGTGAGTTCAAGTTCGAAGATGATCAAAATCGATGAAGTTTTTCCGGAGTTATAACCGAAAAAGTGGTCAAAAACATGATTTTTTGGGGGTCGGTGAAACTTTTTAGCATATATTCTGCGAAAGAAACACAGAAATTGCTTTGTAAGGCTTTGAATGAAAGATATGAACCACCGGAAACTAGCAAAAAAAGTGGTGAAAATTCGTTAAGTGGTTCGAAGCCTGTTCGGATGTATCGTTTGGATTTTACTGATAATGCTTATGTATGTAAAAGCTTTCGTACGCATCTAATAAGGAGGGATTTTTAACTTCTTTTTTCATTTTAATGTTTGATTCTGAAAAATTAAGGCGAAGAAGGATCCTTGGAAACTTCATACTTCCAGAAAACTCAACTTGTAGAATTTTATTCTCTGTGGGATGCGCAACAGGCCCTATAGAGGCTTAGGTGCAAGGGGTAACTCACATCCATTAACCTATCTACCTATATCTATCTATCTATCAGGAACAATGACTACTAGATCGCAAGTTGCCAATCTGCACGGATAGTCAAGCAGCAATTAAATCGATATCATCATTCAGCTTCAAGTCAGCATTAACTCTAGAATGTTGGGACAATCTCAACAGCGTATGCCAAGCGCACGAGGCTAACCTGATCTGGGTGCCGGGACGTAGTGGGGTCAAACGAAAAGAAAGAGCGGATGAACTAGCCAGATTGGGGGCGCTAGACACACTAATCGGGCCGGAACCAGTAATGGGGACGCCTCACACACATTCCGGAAATATCACTAAAACGATAAGAGAGAGGGAATTCAGGGATTACTGGCACACAAATTTCTCATTAACATAAGTCGCACCAGACTAAAAATTGTTACAGGTGTGACTACAAGGCACTACGACTTTAACAGACACCTAAACACAATCGGAAAAAGATTGGACCCAGGATCTCTACGGGCACCACTCAGACAAGCACAGCCCCTCCCCGAAGTAATGCTGTGAGGCAGTTCCGGGGAGAAGAGAACATGAAGACTGAGGAAGGGGGTTTTAGTTTGTAGGTCATTGAAGAATGGAATCCAACACTACATTGGTCCGGGAGGACCGGATGTCTATAAAGATTTCCCCACCCTTATTAAAAATAAAACCACTCAGACACAGCCGAACACTATCTGTGTAAATGCATGGCATTCATCACAAATAGGCGAATACATCTAGGAGGGTACACGTTAAGGTTTGGCACGATGGAAAACTTAGAACCCAAAAGCCCCGCTAACTACAAAAGTAGGGTAGATTTGAAATAACAGCCAATGTCTAACATCTCTCAGCTAGCACAAAGGGCCCAATCGGTGGCCCCCGTGCATGTTTTACCGCAGGGTAAAACGGCTGTTTTTTAATAAAAATAAAATGTTACCTTATCCCACTCGTGATAACGTTAACGTCTCATGACTGGTCTGATAGCAAGAATGTACAATTATTTCAAACATCATGCATCATGTTGCTCCCTGACCCCGCGGAGGAATTATTTACTGAATAATTCAGTGAGTCACGTTCACGGAATAAAATTATGAAATAATTAAATTGCATAAAATTCTGCACATTCTCCGTTATTGTGTTGTGTAGTAGATCTAGTACTATAAACTAAATAGCACCTGCATTCAAGTACTCAGCGAAAATTTGTTTGAATAAATTTCCACACAAAGAACATAATAAAAATTTCGAATATGTAGAGTAATGTAAAGTATAAGGAATATGAAACGTTATTAAAAAAAAAATGTACAACTTTATATAAGGGTCTTATTTACCAAACTATAAATTTCGCTGCAAAATTCACTTCTGACGAATGGAAGTAAGTTATATCTTGCAAAAATCAATCTTTTGTTCGGAAGAGATTCTATAAAATTATATTTATGAAGCAGAGTACATAAATAACAATACACCAACGAGTGATTTCCTTTTTTTATTTTCTTTCCAAAATAAATAAAAAACTTTTTTATTAATCGAAAAATACTAAATTTATAGCCAAAGGGATATATTGACCATTGATGTATTTTCCATAAAAAATATATTTTTTTTTTGGAAGGTGAATCCATCCTTTTTGTGTCGTGTATTACTCTTCATTTTCCTAAGATAACACAACGGTATATGTTTATATGATAAACGACATATCATAGGGACAAAATAGTTCAATAGTGCGCAGACGAAATTTATTGCCAATCTTAAAGATGGAAAGGACTTATTTATTTATGTATTCCATATTCGTATCGTGCCACGTTTTCTTCAAATACATAACGAAGTTCTCTGCATACAAATGGACTTATTTTTAGGAAAGAAAAAAAAATTAAAATAAAAAACACAGAAACTTACTGAACGAAAAAAATACATTTACGAACAATTTCCAGTATAAGTTTATGCAAATGTGAAGCTAGGACATAAGTGAAAGTTAGTTTAAATTCTTCCCTTTCATATTATGATCAATCTTAAGATTTATTCCGTCTTCCCGATTTGGTGCAGAAGTTGAAAGAGTTGAAGCATTGTGAGAGTGAATTAGTAAAGGCATATAAATCTCTCGGAAATTTGATTGGGGCCTTTGCTTCAACAAGTTTTAACTTTTATTGTTAAGAATACATAAACTAGGAATTATCTGGGATTTAGTACAAAAACATATGCAAGAGAACCGTGCACAACAGAATAGTTGTGGCAAAAAGACTCGAACGTATCTAAGGAAATATTGCCTTTAAGTACATGAAATTATGTCCTCATTAGATTGGATTAGAAATTGCCGAAAGGGCAAAGGTGTAAAAAAATCCTTCTGAATCTCCACAAGATCCCCAAACTATTCAAAAACAAAATTCACAAAAAAATTTTCATTAAAAAACTTTCACAAAATAATTTCGAAAAAATTTTCAAAAAAAAAATTTCAACAAAAAAATTAATCCGACACAATAGCACAGTGGGTTAGATTGCAAACTCAGACTCAGACTCAGACTAAGACTTTACATCGCAAGCTTGGGGCTCGGTCCCAGAACCAATAAGACAATTTTAAAATACCACGTAAAAAAATTTGATGAGTCAAAGATGTCTGTGAGCGTTGTGTCGATCATAGTTCCCAATAAATCATTACATACACCTAGATGTTCTGTAATTCTTTACTTTGAACAGCGCTGGACCGCTCCTTGTGATGTATTGCACTTATATACTACTGTGTCCCTATAGTATTAACTAACAACAACTGCCGTCGTTCGAGCATGCAGTCGGACTAACTACGAAATATTGTTTGAAGCATTAAATTCAATCACAACAGAAACCCTTTTTAAAAGGGAAACGTGACGCAAGACCTCGTCTCTTCTTCCAAAACAACTGATATCTAGGGTGACGCTTACAGCTTCTGAACGCAAAAAATTCTTTTGAAATATTTTCATTTTCGATTAAAGAAATGCGTCACAAATGCCGGACCCGCCAATGTTATAGTTTTTCTGTTCTTTCGCATTTGACACGAAAAAATACTAAGTTTTGCGGATGTGTGGAGTACGGGTAGCCAAATTTTTGGCGGGCGAAATCTGAAAGCGCAGAAAAATTATTACGTTGGGAGGGTCCGGCATTTGTGACGCATTTCTTTAATCGAAAATGAAAATATTTCAAAATATATTTTTGCGTTCCGAAGCTGTAAGCGTCACCCAAATTGATATCAGTTGTTTTGGAAGAAGAGACGAGGACCTGCCAAAAATTTCTGTCGAAAAAAAAATTTCAGCGAAAAAAAATTTTCGCGGAAAAAAAATTTAGCGAAAAAAAATTTTTAGCGAAAAAAAAATTCGTGAAAAAAATTTTTCAGGCGAAAAAATTTTTCACCGAAAAAAATTTTCAGCGAAAAAAAAATTCAGCGAAAAAAAAAATTCAGCGAAAAAAAGTTTCCGACGAAAAAATTTCCTTTGACACAAAACATCTATCTTCAAACAAAAAAAATCAATTTTGCCCCTAAATCCGTCTCATACCACCGTCGGCCATTTTGTTGGTCACCCTGACACACTACACTCCCAACCCAACAACTTTTCCTTTGACACCAAACATCTATCTCTGGAACTAACTAACCCACTAGGTTATGCCTCCTAAAGACCCACTGCCTTTAAAGGGTAATGTCGGCCCGTCACCACTACGGCGACTTTTGCCTCTCTTGTCTTGTTTGATGTCTAACTAACTAACTAACCCAGTGACTAACGTAGGATGTTTCCATTAAATTTGGCTTCTATGAAGTAGCATATTTAGTATAGAAAAAGACGATTTTCTAAAGGTCATATCTTCGGATCCACTGGCTGGACCGATTTTAATGAGTAAAATGTCGATTTGAATCAAAATTTTACGTAGAATCCAAAAAACTAGGTCTCAGGGGGTACGACGCAAGGAAAAAAAGTCAAAACTTATATATATAGTTCCGAAGTTTGCAAAAAACAATTTTCTGAATTTTTTGTTCGTATGGGGACTTGCGTCAAGGGCGCATCGCTACCGCTACCTACCGTCTTCATGTGAATTATAAACATGTCATTACTCGATGCCATCTTTATCCTCACATTTAATTGAATTCGCCATAATTCTATTTGTTTCATTCTTTCGCACATCTCCACTGCGTCCGCGAGCCCTCTCTTGCCACTGTGAAATCTACGCTCTTGCTTGTGCGCGGAAATCGACCGTGTTCGTGCTCGACGCACTTAACCAATGAATTTGAATATGTCAGGCTGCATTTCAATCCATCTCGCGTGCGTGTCCAGTGTCCACATTGGTAGAGCCACAAAAATAGTTGGACGTACAACTGTTGGCAGTGGGAAGTTGCAGACGCGCAAATCATGGACCCATGAAAAAAATTCGAACAAAAAATGGCAGCAGTTTCGCTGCAGAAATATTTTGTCAAATCAAACAGAATCAAAAACGACACATGTACCGCAATCACCGTGCGTCGCACATTCCACCCATTAATTTCACTCAATTCGAGACATTAAACAAAGAATAAACAACAAAAAACCGACAAATTACATTAATTTAAAGAGCAAAAATTTTTGCGTCATACTTCCACAATGCACCGTCTACTCCTCCCACAGTGGGTTGGACTACAAACTCACAATGAATATTGTGTTGGAAATTCGTTGGTTCGAAATCGTTTACTCAGCAGAAAAAAATTCATGCTACGATTGTCATATTGAACCAAGTAGCGACATCAGTAGTTTGTACATTAATTTAATAAAAACACCAGTCATAATGAAGCACTTATAGACGTAAATACCTCTCAGCACCACGACACAAAGTCCGGAGATTCTTGCGCAGCTTAATTGAATCTATAAACTTTCTCCTTTGTATACCCCTGGGCCGAACACAAGGGACCTGTGCATTCAATACCCTTTTGGGTAGTCTGTTAGTGAGTAGCTACAGCTACTTTTTGTTTTCATCCTTTCTGTCTGTCCGTCCGTCTGTGAGTCAACTTTCTTCTTATCGACCGCAGTCATTCTTTCACGTTTCACTAGCACGTTGTCACGTTGTTCTCCGATGAATCATCGGTAGTTCTCCGCTGAATAATCGATGATTCACTGATGAATAATCGGTGTTTCCCCGATGATTCACCGAAGAATCATCGGTGATTCACCGGTGAACCATCAGTTATTTCCCAGTAAATAATCTGTAATTCCTTGATAATCATCTGTGATTCCTCTTGTGAATCATCTGTTATTCCCATTGTGAATCATCTATAATTCCCATTGTGAATCATCTGTGATTCCACTTGTGAATAATCTGTGATTCCGTGGTGAATCATCTGTGATTCCCCGATGAATCATCTGTGATTCCCCGGTGAATCATCTGTGATTCCCCGGTGAATCATATGTGATTCCCCGGTGAATCATCTGTAATTCCCCGGTGATTCATCTGTGATTCCCTGGTGAATCATCTGTGATTCCTCGGTGAATCATCTGTGATTACTCAATAAATCATCAGTGATTCCACTGTGAATCATCGGTTATTCCCTGGTGAATCATTAGTTTTTCCCCAGTAAATCATCGGTGAACCCCCGGTGAAATGCTGCATGTGAGGAGTATGGGATGAAGATAAGTGTAGGGAAAACTAAGGTTATGCATGTCGGCAAAGCTCGGAAGGAGATAGCTTGCAATTTAAATGGGAGGAG
>CM055403.1:168166343-168193224 GCA_029228625.1 Pseudolycoriella hygida
TTTTTTTCGCCGGAACTTTTTTTCCCCGGAAATTTTCGCCGAAATTTTTTTTCGCTGAAATTTTTTTTCTCTTTTCTTCCGAATGTACTGATAGCACAACAAAAACCTTTTTTAAAAGGGAAACGTGACGCAAGTGCTCGTCTCTTCTTCCAAAACAACGGATATCAATTTGGGTGACGCTTACAGCTTCGGAACTCAAAAAATTCTTTTGAAATGTCTTAATTTTTGATTAAAGAAATGCGTCATAATTGCCGGACCCTCTCAGCGTAATATTTTTTTTTTTGCGCTTTCAGATTTCGCACGCCAAAAATTTGGCTACCCGTACTCCACACAGAACGAAAAAACTTTATTTTATTTTCGTGTCAAATCTGAAAGAACAGAAAAACATTGAGGGGTCCGGCATTTGTGACGCATTTCTTTAATCAAAAACATTGCAAAAGAATTTTTTGAGTTCCGAAGCTGAAAGCGTCACCCAAATTGATATCAGTTGTTTTGGAAGAAGAGACGAGCACTTGCGTCACGTTTCTCTTTTAAAAATTGTTTTTGTTGTGATATATATCACCCAGGAACGACATTTAAAAACCACTCACAATTCTCCATCCTACTTCCAATTGTTTAACAAAAATCGAAAAACTAAAAGTTAAATCTTCGATAGTCGTTGAATTGTGGTAATCAGCTTAGCAGAATAATCCAAATTAAAAATAACCTAAACAAACTCACAATTCTTTTACTTCCAAATTGTTCATCGAAATGACATGCATCCAATCGTAGGATCTGGATTGTATAAAAGGCGAGTTGGCATAGTCTGGGTATCATTCTATGGCCATCGTTGCTGATATACACATGGTCTTAAGACAAGGTGTACTGATGAGTTGTAAACGACGAAATCAGCACTTTTAGTTTTTCGATTTTTGTTAAACAATTGGAAGTAGGATGGAGAATTGTGAGCGGCTTTTAAATGTTGATTCAAGCGGGTGGACTTTAATCTGCCGAAGGTACAGCAGCCATAGTAAAATATTACTTCTATGGGTGCAATTGTACCAAAACGAGAATTTTCTCAATTTTTACCCAGGAACGGATACCGGCACTTGGATTCATCTAGGGAAGCTCTCTAGTATCTTCCAGGCGGAAACTTCAGCGACACTCACTCGTGAACTTCTGCCAGAAGGACTGAGAGACAAAGACTTAGTTATATGCACGGATAGTGAGGCAGCGTTAAAAGCGCTGATATCACCCGTTATGACTTCCAAGTTGGTGAAGGAATGCAAAGAACACCTAAATCAGATAGGACTGAGAAATCGTTTTGGGTACCCGGACATTCGGGAGTGGATGGCAATGAGAAAGCTGATGAGCTGGCTAGAACCAACTAAGGATCGGAGTGTGTCGACCCACACCTGACCCACAATTTTAGCGGGTCAACATGCACCTGACCCACAATTTTAGCGGGTCAACCCACACCTGACCCAAAGTTTAAGAACAAACAGAAAAACGATTTCTGTGAGTTCTGTAAGTGTGTGTCAGATGTGGGTTGACTCGCTAAAATTGTGAATCGACCCACTCCGATCCTTAGAACCAACTCGACGGCTATCACTTTCGGACTGGAACCACATAGCCCTGTCCTGAACTTACTTTATGCGAAAGTTGGATTGGGTGACGGAGAAGTGCTTCGTCCCCACTCCGGACGAGAGATGGACAAAAGAGCTCCCGACGATGAGCCGGGACCGAGTGAGGAGGATCGTAGGAGCGGTGACCGCCCATTGCGGACTCAACAAGCACCTAACGAAAATTAAGGTTCTAGGTGACCCGGAGTGCTCCTGTGGCTTGCAAGAGGAAATGGGTTTTCACCTTATATGCGAATGCCCCAAGTTCCTATCATCACTTATCACATTAGACAAGTTCCTGATCGGCACGCGAGGGTCTCTTGATTTTAAACGATGATCAGGATTTAGAACAAAGCGTCAAGAGATCTGTGTTCCAGATCGAGAAATCGATCGTCCCAAACTGATTAAATCTAAAAAAAAATCTAGGCCTCATATTTGTCAGACGTCTACTACGAGGCTACATCACACTGTCAGATACCGAGAAAAAACAAAACGTCGAAAATACTGGCGTGTGATATTGGTGTAGAGACGGCTATTGTCGTGGTGTCACCGGCATAATTTTTCAGAAATTTGAAGTCAATTTTTGTACAGAAACCGCCGCACGGAAAAAAGTGCGGCTCACAGCTCTAAACCTTTCTCTAACGGGATTTTGAATAGTCACTTCTTTATGAATAAGAAGGAATAATGAATAAGAAGGAATAAAAATACAATAACTTGCATTTCCTATGTGCACATGCCCTTCTTTATTATCCTAAAGTCCTTTAACTTGAGAATATGCACACAGAATTTAAATTCTCCAAGTACCATACCATGCATCTGGTAATACTAAACACTGAAACTTCAATATTCCTAATAGAAACATTTAATCCAGAATTATCTTAATCTCATTCCCTTGAACACAATGGAAATTATATTTTAAACTTTGTTGATACTTAATGAACTGCATGAAATGAAGTAATTAGATTTCCATGCATTGACATGCTAACAAGCTTCCAATGGTTACACGTACAAAGTGAGATGTAGTTAGCCGTATCGGCAAAATATGTGTTACAAGTTACGGCTAGTGTTTTGTATTATATATGATCGAAAACTGAAGATTAAGTTAAGAGGCGATTAAATTTGTCGGCAAACCAAAACAAATTAAACTAAAGTTTGTAGATAAGTGATGACAGGTGTATTCACAGGACAATGTAAAATATTTAGAAGAATTTTTGCTTCAGACGTTTTCTCTTATGATAACGATATTTCTTGTCATCTTGTCATTGGTTTTTGTTTCATTTCATGTTCCACTTACTAATGTCATCCAAGTTCCTTCTGTATATGTAGAGTAGGAAAATATACAGAAACTTATGGATTCTTTTTCAAACAGGTACAGATATTAGCTAGGAGGTATTCACCTTAGGTTATCAATTTATATTCACAAAGTGGGTCAGTGTTTGGAAGTTTTGGAAGTTACGAGACAAAAACACCCTCTCAACTGTTATAAACAGTTCAGAGGGTGTTTTACCTTGAGCATCAATACATCAATTTTCTAAGTTCGACATCTGCTACAGCCATGCACTAATAACTTCCCGCATTTTGTGAGATACCAATCAATTTATCCAACATAATTCACGCATGTAGATCCATAGTATGGATTCCATACGTAAACGATACATGCGAAGCAAAAGTTAAATTTTGAACTGCTAAGTTTTTCATTGCGAATTTCCATCTCTTTTACATCTATTTCCATCTTCGATCCATCTGTTGAATTGAACTGAAATAAACGTGTACGACCAGGATGAGTCCTTCGGACATATAGAAGTAAAAGTAGGGCTAATGTTGGTATAAGCCCACTCGCACACGTGTATTTCAATTCATAACTAAGGAATGTAAAACCGCACCGGTTATTTGAAACTGGTTATCGGTTTTGAAATTGCAAAATCGGTTTTGCGGTTATGTAATGTAATATGTTGTTCTGTAGCCATTTCTGATTCCGAAATCATCGGAGTCATCGACGCCGGCTAAACTATTCGCCTGTGTGCGGCCATTATGTCATTTTTTTTTCTATGAATTTTCAGGACCCAACGGAATAAGATATCAAGTTGGTTCCAAAGGCAAAGTTTGAAAGAAATGTTCAAAGTTTTTTTAGTCGTGTTTTGTGTGTTGATATCGCAATGCTAGATGGCGGAAATTGCGGTCAAAGTCAAAAATTTGTTTTTAAAGTTACAAAAGCCCTTGATACCGATCGAAATATCCAAAAATTCGCTAAAACGCTCTTTGAAGAAGTTATAGAAAATTTCAAGAGCTACATTTTCCTTTTCTTAATGACACAAATTGGAGGTCACGTCAAAGTTCTAAAATTCCATATTAGCAGGGGGCCCTTTAAAACAAGAAAGGTAAAATAGTTCACTTTTTAGTAAAGAAGATCTTTTTGAAACCAGTTTTTAATGATAATGTCCTGATTCAAAAACGATTAACAAACCTCAAATAATCCGCTCTTTTAAAGCGTGAAATTTTACTTTACGTAAGTGTCACGTATTTTTTTTTTTTCTTTTTTCTTCATTCTAAGATGTTTAGATAGACCAAAGAGGGACCAAACATCGAATGCAAATTTTACACGCCACCTAGTTCTCTGTGACATTTCGTATAAGGAAAAATTCCCTAGCCTCGTTAGCCACCTATTTCTCTAAACATTTCGTACTGGTACAAATTTCCTAGTCCTCCTTGTTTGTGTGTTTGTGTGTATTAGTCCCACTTATTTGCACTATTCTCGTACGTTTGCGAATAGTCTCACTTGCATGAGTAATCCATACGCTTCACTGTACCGGTTCTGAGGTCGCACAATCAAGTATTTGAAGTAAAACTCACTCTTTCACTTAGGTGGTCATAACTTCGTAACGTGTTGCGCGACCGTGTCAACCGCCCAACCAAAAGATGCGCGAGGACTTTACCTATTCATAGACACTTCACTTGGCACGATACAACGTCAAATTG
This sequence comes from Pseudolycoriella hygida, assembly GCA_029228625.1. Lineage (NCBI taxonomy): Eukaryota > Metazoa > Arthropoda > Insecta > Diptera > Sciaridae > Pseudolycoriella > Pseudolycoriella hygida. Next base: position 168,170,921 of record CM055403.1, read on the forward strand.
GCGAATTGGCACCATTTTAGTAAAATGTGCATTCGATATTTGGTCCCTCCTCCCGGTCGTACGATGGTCGGCCGCCAACTTTTGACACTTGATAACAACTCAGTAAGACTAGCTAAACATCTCAGAATGTAAGAAAAAAATTTTTGTATCACTTACGTAAACTAAAATCACAACAAAAACCCTTTTTAAAAGGGAAACGTGACGCAAGTCCTCGTCTCTTCTTCCAAAACAACTGATATCAATTTTTCTGACGCTTGCAGCTTCGGAACGCAAAAAAATTCTTTTGAAATATTTTCACTTTTGATCAAAAAAATGCGTCACAAATGCCGTGTTATAGTTTTTCTGTTCTTTCAGCTTTCACAATGCAAAAATTTGACTTTATGGGATGTATGGCGTATTTTTATACAGGAAATCAAATTTCTGCGTATGAAAGCTGAAAGCGTAGAAAAATTATTACATTGGCGGGTCCGGCATTTGTGACGCATTTTTTTGATCAAAAGTGAAAATATTTCAAAAGAATTTTTCTGCGTTCCGAAGCTGCAAGCGTCAGAAAAATTGATATCAATTGTTTTGGAAGAAGGGACGAGGACTTGCGTCACGTTTCCCTTTTAAAAAGGATTTTCGTTGTGATTGTAATAAGTTGCATTATTTTGAGCCGCCGCTGCCGCCGAACCAAAGCGCGGCGGCTAGTACTTACATTGGCGAGAATGATCCCCTCAACCTCCTTTACAACATATCAAAAGTTTTTTTTTTGAGTTCTTGCCTATTTTCCGCCATTTTGGCGGTCACCCTGATGCACTACACACCCAACCCAACAACTTTCCTTTTGACACCAAACCTCTATCTCGAACACACAACCATTGCCTCATACAAAATGTGCTATCATACACACTACACACACAAACACATACATATGGCGCCTTTTCTAAGAGCCCTGGCGCCCGGCCCAAACGAGGCCGGGGGGGGGGGTACCATATGATGATACCATTTCATATGATGTAGAATACCCACCCGAAAGTCCCTGCAAAATTTCAAGAAAAGTTATCGAGCCGTTTTCGAGCACGAGCCAAAAAAGTGTTTTTTCTCGGTTTTTCATACAAATGACCCTGGAACCAACCCACTAACTAACCCACTAACTAACTAACTAACTAACTAACTAACCCACTAACTAACTAACGTAGGATATTTGCATTAACTTTGGCTTCTATGGAACAGCACTTTTTGTATAGGAAATTATCATTTTCTAAAGGTCGTATCTTCGGATCCACCGAACTGATTTTAATGAATGAAAAGACTCTTCGCCTTAGAATTTTCCGTAGAATCCAGAAAAAATTTATTCCGGGGGGTACGTCGCAAGGGGGGGGGGAAGTCAAAACTTAGCTGTATATATGGTTCCGAAGTCTACGAAAAAAATTTTTCCGAATTTTTCTTCGTATGGGGACTTGCGTCACGGGCGCATCGCCACCGCGCGCCCATGATTTAGCCATTTAAAGTTCGTAATGTAGAAGTAGGTTCAATGAATTATTGCTCAGTCTCTGTTAAAGGTCGGACCTTCATATCGGGCTCAAAAGATGGAGAAAAGTTCAAAGTTTTTTTGTGCGAAAATGTCGGAATTTTCCATTTTCATACGAAATTTTCCGAGTTCGTTGAATAGTTAAATTTGAAAGGTGAATAACTTTTTTCGCACTTTTTTACACATTGTTCTTCATTTATTCAATAATATAAATTCTTCTTCCTATACAAAATACAACCACTCATGTGGATTGAAAAACTTAAAACTAACAGCGCTGCCCCCTTAAATTACTAACCTGAATAATTTACGTTGGGTGAAAGATACGTTGTGAGACACAGCTTTGTTCAATGCAATCCGTTTTGTTTTACCAAAGCGAATCAAATTCCAAAAGCTAATAAGCCTTGACATCCAAAACGTTACACATCAAAGTTTAAATCGTATCCTGCAAGCTGTTATTTGCCTCTTGAAAATGTTCAAAATGCCGAACAAAACCAAACTCCTTACCTCGTTAACCACGAGCTTCTTGCACGATGTACTTTTTACTCTTCAAATAAGATTACTACAACGTTACACTTTGGTCATTTTGTTCAGATCCGAAAATCAAAACTACTTCACTACTCGAAGTCAAATCAAGAATACTTCATTTCTCGAAGTCCAAAACACGAAAGGCAGAATTTAATCCTTTCGAAAGAATATCAGCTGGCGTTCGTTCATCTCAACGACACGCCGTCAAGTCACAAGTCGCCATCTGTGTCTCAATACTTTACCCTGTTGTCTTCAAACTAATTCACCGGGTTAATTCAAATTTGTTCCTTAGTTAGATGTTAGTTTTTACAAAATTTACATTGGCATCAAATCAGAGTTGCACCGCGGGGAAATTTTTTTTATCTTCGAGGGGGAGGTTTGCATCCCGAGCCTTAGGTTAGGGATATAGTCCTCCGAGTAGATAAATAAAACGAAAAGACTTCTTGCACATTGTGCAAATAGTCTCTTCATATATTGTTGGCTATTTGCACTGTGTGTTGTGCATGTAATGCAATGTATTTGTGCATGTATGTATGGTGGCTAACGAAAGTAGGGAACTTTTCCTTTTACGAAATGTCACAAAAACTAGGTGGCCAACGAAGCAAAGGAAGCCAACGAAGCTGGAAAACTTTTCCTTTTACGAAATGTCACAAAAACTAGGTGGCTAACGAAGCTGGAAAACTTTTCCTTTTACGAAATGTCACGAAAACTAGGTGGCTAAACGAACCTCGGGAACTTTTCCTTTTACGAAATGTCATAAATCTAGGTGGCTAACGAGCTAGGTAACTTTTCCTTTTAGAAATGTCACAAAAACTAGGTGGCTAACGAAGCTTTTCGTTTTACGAGATGTCACGAAAACTTGGTGGCTAAACGAAGCTAGGGAACTTTTCCTTTTACGAAATGTCGCAAATCTTGGTGGCTAACAAAGCTAGAGAACTTTTCCTTTTACGAAATGTCACAAAAACTAATTAATGAGACCAAAACTAGGTGGCTTACGAGATTGCGCTTTAATGAGACGCCACGAAAAGTCAGTTGGCTAACGAACATAGGGAACTTTTCCTTTTACAAAATATCACAAAAACTAGGTGATTCTTCTAAATATATTGTTGGCTTATGTGTGCAAAACGGGTGCGATTTGCGGTAGTCATACGTCTTGTTATTTCTACCTCCTCTGGACAATTTCTTTAATTTCCTCTGTTCTATCACATTTCGAGATATGAGTTACCGCTTTTGTTTACCGTACCCCACCTTCCACGAAAATTAAAAGCTCCATCTGATTAAAAATGTAACAGAAAATATTTGGTGTATGGCGTTGTACCGCTTATAATCATAAATAAACGGCAATAATCTAACTACAAACTGAACTTATAAATCGTTTTACTTGCTGTACATATAATTACAGTGCAAATATTCGTTATTTGTTCATATGAATGGTAAAACACGAGGTTAATACGTGTTTGATACAATCTGGAAATAAATAAGTAAGAGTAGCTTGGCAAGGGCTATATATTACAGTGGAACTACATGTAGAAAATGTAATGTGGAAAGCAAAATGAAATAAATTATTTAGTAAGTATAGAGTTTGCTGAAAATTAAAACATACACAATTACTGTTACTATCCTTTGCTTTCGATTTCAATTCATGTTCTACTTCATGCATTTATAAAGACAAGATAAGAAAACGATGAAGTATCCTGAAGAATTTGCGTTTCGAGGTTAAGTTGAGTGTTATTTTGAAATCCACTTGTTTATCGAAAATAAAAAGGGAAATCCGATCGAAGTTGTTATATGTTTTTACTTGTTGTCTGTTTTATGGTGAAAGATATAGGTATTTATGACCTTATAACACCAAGTGAGGCTAGGAGTAAATTAAAAAAGATAAAGGCTCCCTGAAACTTGACAGGAGTTCTGCCCCTCAGACAATTCAATATTGTCGTAATTTATAAGGCATTGTAATGAAGAGTATCTCCTATCCGGGTCTAAAGTACGGAGCCCAAGCTTAAGGCAGAACCTCATTAACGTTAGTCCTCGTCCTTCCAACCAGTTGATTGGGAGTTTTTTATCCAGAAATTGGGTTTAAATAATTCATAGTTTTGGTCTATTTTTTATCGATTGAAAATAAAACAAATTCTCCAGATTATTGACATACGAGTTGGAATAGTTTTTGGGGAAGCAATCGACAGACAACTATCATTTTATACACACAGTGAATTTTCACTTAGACTCCTCTCCCCTTTTGGCGAAAGACGTAATTTGAGAACAGTCCGAGGGGTTATCCACTTCATTTTTTTTCGGTACAGGCTGATGGAATCAAAATGGAATTAAAATAGAATTTCTAGAATTATTGGAATTTCGATGGAGTTTTTGGAATTTCTGAACTCCGGAATTTCGATGAAATTTTTGGAATTTCTGTGAATTTTTGAAATTTCTGTGGAATTTTCGAAATTTCTGTGGAATTTTTGGAATTTCTGAGGAAATTCTTGGATTTTGGAATTTCTAGAATTTTTGGAAATTCTGAACTTCGGAAATTTTGCAATTTTTGGAATTTTGATGAAATTTTTTGGCATTTCAATGGAATTTTTGGAATTTCCGGAATTTCTGAATTCCGGAATTTCAATGAAATTTTTGGAATTTCGATAAATTTCTGTAGAATTTTTGGAGTTTCTTGAATTTTTGGAATTTCTGGAATTTTTAAAACTTCTGAATTTCGGAAATTTTGTGGAAATTTGGAACTTGGATGCGTTTTTGGAATTTCAATGAAATTTTTGGATTTTCTGAACTCCGGAATTTGGATGCAATTCTTGGAATTTCGATGGAATTTTTGTGAATTTTTGGAATTTAGGTGAAATTTTTGGAATTTAGGTGGAATTTTTGAAATGTCTGTTGAATTTTTGGAATTTCTATAGAATTTTTGGAATTTCTGAGGAATTTTTGGAATTTCTGGTAATTTTGGAAATTCTGAACGTCGGAAATTTTGTGGAAATTTGGAACTTCGATGCAATTTTTGGAATTTCGATGGAATTTTTGGAATTTCTGAACTCCGGAAATTCGATGAAATTTCTTAAATTTTTGGAATTTTGGGAACTTCGGAAATTTTGGAACTCCGATGCAATTTTTGGAATTTCAATGAAATTTTTAGAATTTCGATGGAATTTTCGGAATTTCTGAACTCCGGAGTTTTGATGAAATTTTTGGAATTTCGAAGGAATTTCTGTGAAGTTTTGTAATTTAGGTGGAATTTTTGAAATTTTTGTGGAATTTTTGGAATTTCTGTAGAATTTTTGGAATTTCTGAGGAATTTCTTGAATTTTTGGAATTTCTGGAATTTTTGGAATTTCTGAACTTCGGAAATTTTGTGGAAATTTTGTAACTTCGAGGCAATTTTTGAAATTTCGATGGAATTTTTGGAATTTCGATGGATTTTTTTGAGTTTTTGGAAATTTTTTGTGGAATTGGAATTTTTAGCACAAATTTTCGACCAGTGGATAACCCCTCGGAACAGTCCCAAAAGATTCGTTCAAGAGTTTGCGTTTGTTTTGAACTTATTTGCTCCGTACACTCTACCTTGTCATGCTGAGGTGATGCAAGTTATATGTTTATCACCATATAGATAATAGAGCTGTGCGCCAACCGGCATTTCGTCGGCTTGGTCTTAAAGACAGTCTTTGGACTACATCCTAGACTTGTCCAATGTTCAGCAAAAATGTAGAGTAGAGTTGTACCTAATCGGCTGTCATAGACAATTTTTCTCGTAAATGTCACAAACTATTTGAGTTGCGCCGACTTAAAATCGATTATCGGCCGAATGTTCGATTTTGTTCCAGTGACGTTTACGAGCAAAATCGTTTTTGAAAGCCGATTAGATTCAACTCTCCTCTACATTTGTGCTGAACATTGGACAAGAGTAGGAAATAGTCCTAGGGCTAGAGACTGTCTTGAAGACCCAGCCAAGGAAATGCTGGCACACGGCTCTAATAGATAGAATAGGGATGGCTGAAATCATCGAAAGTTACGATGATTTCAGCTATTCCTATCCTACTGTAGCGGCAGGAGTAACCTTGGAAGTTGTGAGGGATGTTCATAGATGGAGGAAAGACAGAGCAAGAATGTGAATGTGGCTGAAGTGATGGAAAAACGATTGGAAAGTGGAAGGTTAGCATAGGATGAGACCATGGGCAGAATCAACCGTAGAAAATATGGAATTATGCAGATAACGTTTACCTTTTCTCCTTTCATTAGAAATGTAGGACTATAAAATAGTTCTTGGGGCGGAAATGTTGCAATTATCGTTGTATTATCAATAACACGAACCGGTGTTCCTATAATGATATTTTAATTTTAATTAAAAATGAATTATTCAACATTAGAGCTTCTGGCATTTAATCGTTGAACATCCAGCGTACAGAACAGACGTTGCAGAGACGTTTATTTGCCCGAAATAACATAAATTGGTGCGGTTCAAAATGCATATATATCTTAAAACGTTCCTGCTTTCACTATACGTTTGCATGTTCATCTTAAAGGAAAATGATAGAATCTTCAAAAGACTATACAGCGGGATGTATTTTCTAATTTCTGAAAATGGGAAAACCAACGAACTGTATCACATGAAATGTAATTTGCCACAATAAAACCAACAACACGATTAGAGAAATTGCATAGAAACGTTTCAAGAGAAGAAATGAATTTATAAAGTGTCCCATTGCATAAATGCTGGGGTTTTGCGCATCAGAAATGTTGCATACAATAAATTATTTTTGATAAATGAATTGCGACGTATATTTATTTCCCGACCAGGGTCGATGCACCTAGTTGCCGGACGATGAATTTTTGCTTCTTTGACGAAAATTATGAACATGGGATTAACACTTCAAGGTGACCTAAATAGCGTTTCTAAAGTGACTAGTGGCAAAAGTGAAAAAATCAGCAAAAATTTGTTTACTATCACCTGTTTGTTTTGTGTCGAGGTAACAATGAGAAATTTTTAAATTCGAAATATTTTCAAAACTCGTATTGTGTCAGGTCTTGTGAGAGATAGAGGTGTGAGGGTCGATCTTTTTTGTCAGTTGAAGTCTTCAATCCCGACCCGACCCGACAAAAAAACAAATTAAAAAACACGACAAATCGATTCTGTTTTGAGGTATGTCGGGTTTTTAGCCTAGTTTCGGGCGGCCTACTCACGTCTAGTCTAGAAACCAAAACCAAAATGCAATTTATTTATTTATTTAATGCAACTAGTTGCGAAATGGAGTTGTTTTTGTCACTAGATGTGAAGTTATCAAACGAGCGAAGCGAGTTGTATAACCACATCGTGTGACAAAAACAACCAATTTCGCAACGTGTTTCATACAAGACTTTATTCAACAACTTGTGAAACGTGAACTTTTGAATGAGTGATAAAAAGTAACTTTATCACTAGTGACAAAAAGTTACTTTTTATCACTAGTGACAAAAAGTTACTTTTTATCACTAGTGACAAAAAGTTACTTTTTATCACCCGAATGAGTTCAGTTTATGCAACGCCGTTGTGAAAAGTGAACTTTTTCATGCATCGTTTCGGTGTCGTTAGAGAGGTCGTTTTATAACTGGTTTTACATTTTATCACTAGTGATAAAAAGTTACATTTTGTCACTAGTGATAAAATAGTAGTTTGTCGACCATGTTGCGATACGTTGATTTTTTCAGCATCAGTCCTACGAGCCGAAGGCGAGTTGGACAATATTTAGGACGTATGCTGAAAAAATCAAGTATCGCAACGAGGTGGACACACTGCTTTTTGCAACAAACAAATCGATTGAGAAGAAAATAACAACCAAACTTAAAAAATTCACTCCACAGAAACCATTATATTTTACAGTGTACAAACAATTTTTGATCAGATTGCAATGCACACATAAGACATTGTAACGTCGTATCATAGCAACGGAGGGGTACATTTCAGCACATGTATCAAATTTCAAAAGTCATATCGTTACAAGGTGTAAATTTGTTTCACTTCCCCTCACACTCTTAAAGAAATTGGAAACTGTTTCGATTTTGATCGCGTTACCGCATCGTGAACAACATCGAAAACAGTCGAAAATCGATTGTGCGTTGCAAAAAGTAACTTTTTATCACTCATTTGGGTGATAAAAAGTTACATTTTGTCACTAGTGATAAAAAGTAACTTTTTATCACCCATTTGGGTGTTCATTCAAAGTTCATTCGAAAGTTCACGTTTCACAAGTTGTTGCATAAAGTCTTGTATGAAACACGTTTGATAACTTCACATCTAGTGACAAAAACAACTCCATTTCGCAACTAGTTGCATAAATAACTATTCTTAGCTAATGGTAAAATAAAAACTGACTGGCTGTCGAATTGATAAGAAATAAGTTAATGAAAGAAACAAAACCGGAAGTGATTATGTGGCCCAGTCGACCCGTCGAAGCGCCTATCCACTTTTGCTTCTTGTCGATTAATACTGGTGCAGCATGATGTAGTGCAATTTGAAACGTTGTCATCCAACGAGAAGGATACCACAAATGAATAAGAAAATAGAGTTATTGTTCATTCCCAATATCATAAACAAAATGTATAAATAAAATCAAAAAACCATTTCTACTCATAGCCGCCTCGGTGAGAATTTCTAATCTGACTTTTGAGCGAAATTGATTACGAGAGACGAGTGAATTGTAAAGGTAAGCGAATAATATAAAAGTCCTTGCCATATTATTCACCGGTTCGAATAACCCATAATTTGTGCGATGTGCATCCAAAATGAACAAACGGTTATTCCGCAATGACCTGACCGGCAAGTTAACCTTTAATTTTTCCGCTATTCAAGGAGCATCAACGCATCCTCTCAAAACATCAAAAACAAACATAGAACACAAATTGAGTCTCCGACGCGACAGACTCTCAACACCGATGGACCGACATCTTTCTTCGTAGGGTGGAACACGGTAATTCTCATCCCTCTTCACTGTGTGCCGCAGTGCATACATCAAAACTTTTCTTTGAATTGATTCATTTTTGTCACAATGCGCCTGGTAATAGGGAGCCTAGACGACAGAAGCGTATTCCAAATGCGATCTGACGTGCTCTATGTATATGCTCTTTAGGGCTTTAATATCCCGAAAATCTCTGCAGATTCTCTTTACAAATCCAAGCATCGAGTATGCCTTGGCGACAACGTATTTAACATGTCTGTTGAAGCTCAGGTCTAGGCTCCAAGGTCCTTTTTCTCAACAACTCTTTTAAGGGCAATAGTACGAATGGAATATACAAAACGAATTGGGTCACGTTTTAGGAAGAATGACATGACATTGCACTTCCCTACATTCAGTAACAACGCGTTACTTTGACACCACAAATCTAGTTTGTGTAGGTCACGCTGCATTTCGATGCAGTCATGCAATGAGAAAATCTTACTGTAAATTTTCAAGTCGTCGGCATAAAGTGAACATCTGATTGATTTGAAAACAGTAACAACGTCATTAAAATAGATGAGAAACAAGAGAGGGCCGAGGTGACTTCCCTGCGGGACGCCTGAAGTAACTTGGAACCATCATCTTTACATATTGGCTGCGATCGCTCAAATAAGATTGTATCCATTGCAGAAATGAATGAATGAATGCACACCCAGCTCGCGAAGTTTACTCATCAACATACTGTGTTTAATCCGGTCGAAAGCCTTGGATACATCCGTGTAAATAACGTCAACCTGGTGACCCTTTTCAATGAAATCTATCGCCTCATTAACAAAACATATCAAATTCGTACTGACTGATCTGCACTTCATGAACCCATGCTGTTGAACTGTTATGATTTTCTCAAATTTTTTGGTGAGGACTGCGCAGACCAAAGACTTAAATAGTTTCCCAAATGTCGGAAGAATCGCGATTCCCCTGTAACATTCGACATTGGATCTACAACCAGCTTTGAAGACGGGGACTACGTAAGATTCTTTCCATCTAGCTGGAAAGTGGCTAACAAGTGACAAGTTAAAAATGTGATATAGAGGGGTACTTAATGCGTTAGAGCATTCTCTCAAAAACAACGGAGATATGTCAGGACCATCACCTTTCGAAACATCGTTGGTGTTCAGCGCTTCCAATATTTTTCCTTTGTCTAATAACATCGATCCTATGTCAACTAATTTACTCAGTCCAAATGAATGAATGAATGAATGAATGTTACTTTTATTGTCTACTATCTTCTAGCTGACATGGTAAAAAAAGAGTAATTATGACGGAAGTCATAATCCTCGTTAAAAAAACCAAAAACGTTACAATAACTACTTACAAAGTAAAATTACAATAACATGAATTCGAAAAGTAATTAAAAAACAAAACAAACAGAACTTGAAGTATCTGGCGAACAGCTCACATTTCGCCTGCATATCAGTTGTTTCGAAATTACCAAGTTTCAAACAACTAGGATATCCGACCATCTTTTCCATAGTGTTTACGTACATCCACAACTTTGAGGTATTCAAGATCAAGGCTTTCTGCGTTTCTTTCAGATACGAGGAATAGGACCGTTTCTGAGCAGATTTGAGCTGATTTCGTAAGGAACAATAGCGGACGTTATCATTTCCAGTATTATCGTAAAAACAATCTACAGAAGAGTCAACGTTGTCACAGCTATCAATAAGTTCTGCCCAGTTCACGGACGCAAAATATTTGTTCAAGTCGCTAAGATTCGCTTTCTTAAAGTTGTACTCATGTTCATCTGGATTAAAAAAAACCACGTCGTCACACCCAACCGTGAAATCAATGTCAATCGGATCATGGTAAACGTCTACTTTAATTAACGGAGAGACTGACTTGCTGATCTTTACACCACACGGGTCATTACTAAATACGAGGTCTAAAATCCGCCCCTGGAAATTGCAAACCTGATTTACCTAGCTTAGACCAGCCCCAATCAGACTATACAAGAGTTAGCGCTAGAGTCGATATCATGTCGTAGCAATTCATGAGACCTACTATCTGCATTCACAGAGAAACCTTCCGAAACTAAACCGGAATCATCAATATCCGGCACCCACGCCACGTTGGTCATGTTAAAATCCCCTACTACATAGAGGACATAAAGGACAGGCACCATGTAAAACTTAAGAGAAGCCCTTCAATCAACACTAAATTTCATTTTATTCTGTCAGCGATAGCTACTTTATGTTTTCACTTTTCCTATCCGTCTCTGCACTGCACCTAGCTGCACATCACTGCACCTAGCTGCACATCACTGCACCTAGCTGCACATCACTGCACCTAGCTGCACATCACTGCACCTAGCTGCACATCACTGCACCTAGCTGCACATCACTGCACCTAGCTGCACATCACTGCACCTAGCTGCACATCACTGCACCTAGCTGCACATCACTGCACCTAGCTGCACATCACTGCACCTACCTGCACATCACTGCACCTAGCTGCACATCACTGCACCTAGCTGCACATCACTGCACCTAGCTGCACATCACTGCACCTAGCTGCACATCACTGCACCTAGCTGCACATCACTGCACCTAGCTGCACATCGATGCACCTAGCTGCACATCACTGCACCTAGCTGCACCTTTTTTTAAGGGTGAGGAAATCTTCATAGACACCCGGTCCTCCTGGACCAAGGTAGTGTTGGATTCCATTGCTTTCAATGACCTACCTAGTTCCTTACTCTCCATGCTCTCTTCTCCCCGGAACCGCCTCACAGCATTACTTCGGGGATGGACCGTGCGTTCGCACCTACTCTCTCAGATCAACTGGCAGTCTTCTTTCGTCTTTCCATGCAGCTTCCACTTTATTTTTGCAACTACATTATCCACTACTTTCCACACCTCCTCATTGCGGCACATCTCCGATATTATGTTTTCGGCATTTACCTCTGACCTTCTCGCCGTCCGCCATCAGCTCACCTCGCTCTCGGTCGAAGCGGGGACAGACAAATAGTACGTTCTTCGCAGTCTCTTTTTCTCCCTCGCATATCGTGTAGGAGAGTGAGTCTGTGAATAAAAACCTGTGCAATTATTTCCTGAAGCACCAGAAAATGTGTCAGTTGGAAGTTAGCCTCTCCATGTTTCCTCTTTACCCATCGTTATGGTTGGTATGAGTCTATGGGTCCACCTTCCCTTGTCTCTGGAGTCCCACTCCTGATGCCACTGTCTTAGTGATTCGGCTCTTAATTGCGTCCTAACTGTTTTGGTAGTTTGACCCTACCTTCTCTTCTTTCTATGATATTCGCTGCCTTTCGTCAACATTATGCATATGGGCATCGTCCCGGCTATCACACATACTGCTTCTAGAGATATCGTCCGGTACGCGCTTGCTATTTTTCATAATTCAACTTTTTTTTTCGAGAAAGTTTTCCCAATCAGAATTTTATTGAGAATTCAGAAAATTTTCCGATTCGTGCAATTGACGGGTCTACCCTAAAGGTACGATGTACATAAACTGTAACACTTTGTCATGTTTCTACCAACCAATTGAAAACTTATGACTGATTCTTACGTCCAATTCAAACTTTCATCCGAACATAAATAAGCGATTTGATGCATCAATAAAGCTGCTACACTTTACGTCGTCATGTACAAAATATGTAACGAACACCAAACCTAAACCCTAAAATAATGTTTCTACATAACTATTACTATGCATTACTGTTAGAGCTGTTAGGTCGAGTGGGTTCGTAGTATGTGTAATTATCGACTTTAAACTTTAATCGTTATTACTGCATGTACTTATGAAAATGATTGTAAATGTCTTTCGTATCGTATTGCCATTATTACACTTTATGACAATATCGCTATGAGAAGGAGTTGTAACCCTAGAACTGTTATTGAGACCAGTACGATTCTCACATTTCGTATGTAATTTGAGATGAAATTTGTGTCAATTAAAAATAACAGTTCGACTAAAGCGAACGGTCATAAGACGAACATTAGATTAGAATCCCTTTTCATTTTCCATATAATTGTACAAATGATTGAAAGATGAAAATGAAGCAAGAACACTTTAGGAGAAGCTACACATTCCGTGTGATGAAATGACGTTTATATCACTTTCAACGTAAGGCACTCGGTAGATGTCATTTGTGCAGTTAAATACGTTGTCTTTTATGAACAGTTGATTTTAGTAAGTTCGTCTTTTTCAATGCAGCAGAAAGCTTGCCACAAGGCGTAGGAGTTACAAGAGCCCTCCTTCCTTACATCGTCGGTTTTGGTTTGGAGTCGTTTCATCCGGGGAATTTTGTTTGGGCTCGGTGCATATTTTGTCCAACGCCAACGATTTTATATGGAAGTGAGAGTTGGGTGGACTGCGGATATCTTGTACATGACCTGGAGGTTTCTGATATGAGGGTTCTTAGGAGCATAGCAAAGGTGAGTCGGAGGGAACAGTGGGACTTTCATATCAGGAATGACGGCATCAGGAAAATTTATGGGTTACGTCAGTGGAAGAGGCAGCAAAAGTTAGTCGGGCAGGGCGAGACGGACAGTTCAGTAGTCATGAGTAGTATCAGGCTCCCAAAAAGGATGTGTGCCCTAGGGGTGGGCCAAGGAGAAGGTTTAGAGACTCAATTAAATCAGATTTAGAAGTTGGGTGACTTTCACAAGGCGAACAAGCCATCTACTTGGAATAGGATTTCTATCTGGCATGGAGAAGGGTGGTCCATGATCACACGGCGTAAAGACCTCACATCGAAAGGTATAAACGGCCTATATGATGATGGAAATTTTGTCGGAGTTATTTTGTCCGGGATAACAATGTTCCCATTGTGCTCACTTCGGAAAAATGGTTTGATGTAAATAGAGCAAATATCACTCTTGATATAATGCTGAATTCCACAGTTAGAAATGCGGAGAGGTTTGCATACACTCAGAGAAATTTATGTGCACCGCATGTCAGCTGGTGGCAAAAACAAATACGAAAAAGAAGTTGTAACTTCGGTGCACATCTGTACAATCCTCTAAATGTAAAGGCAGAGAGTAAAAAACCAAGGTGACTTGTGCAATGTACACAGAAGGTCAAAAAGACGGAGTCAAGAATGTAGCGTTATTCGTGTGTATCTCTTGGACAGCTGCTCTTGAAACATTTGCTTGCGACGTATGCTAAATTCGCTGATTTTCATATTATTGTACAGTTCATACTTTGTTCATTGTGCATTAGGGGCCGTTCATAAATTACGTAACGCAAATATTGGCATTTTTTGAACCCCCCCCTCCCCCTGTCACACTAGTGTCACGGAAATTTTGCGTTACGTAACACATGTTCAAACCTCCCTCCCGCCTGTCACAAACTGTAACGCTAGGCACAAGCCCCCCCCCCCCCCCTTGAGCGTTACGTAATTTATGAACGGCCCCTCATATGTCGCACAAGTCACGTAGGTATGTAGCCTTTTCTGTAATATACTATTGAAGAGAAGTCCTTAGTCAACTTCGTAATTTACAATAGCGACAATGCAATGTTTGTTAGAACGATCTGACATTCCTATCAAGATAATGTGACACAATCATCATTCGAACGATGTAGAAATTCTATGCTGGTAGTTGGAAAAGGTTAAATAGAAAAATGGAATTTTTATGGATCAGAACAAATACCTTACCTGATCCAGTGCTGTCTAATATGAGTAGTACAGACAATCGCAACTAAAAGAATAACAAATTGTACAAATTGAAAGTACACAGATTCATATGATAAAATTACGAACATGTAACCTTCTCTAACTATAGTCGACACATAAATAGTCGTCTACATAGTTTCGACAACAAAATCCTTAGACCCATGTCCTTTTCATGGGAATAATTGACAGCAAAACTCAACACAAAGATAACGTCTCATCATTTGCATATTTCAAATAAGGAGTCATATCAATTCAAGCTTTCAGAACGGATAAAGCTTTTATAGTTTCAACTAAGCCGACGACGGTTAATGGATTTGAATTTTTTTAATGTTATTGGACCACCTGCGTGAAACGTTCTTGATGTTATTATTAGAAAGGATTAGGAAGAATGTTGTCAAGATGACAGTGATTTCAATTGTTTACATAGTGACGATCGTTTCGTAAGGGGTTGTTCAGATGTGATTTCACCTCCTTGTATCTAATTTGGCTATTTGTCTACTTACATAGCGCTGATTGAAAATCCAATAAAATATAGGAACCTCCCCAGGTTGCATGACATCCATTAATTTGTAGTGGATAATCTCATGATGCTCGTCGAATTGGGTCTCGCAAATAGCGCCGTTACATTGTTAATCGTAGCGATAGCTACTTTATGTTTTCACACTTCCTGTTCGTCCGTCCGTCTATTTGTGCACTGTTTCAATTATGACGTCACAAAAATAACGCCGCAAAATAACGTTACAAAAATGACGTTACAAATATGGCGTCACAAAAATGACGTAATTATTTCTGTTACAGAAAAAAATTACGTCACACAAATGACGTCACCAAAATGTCGACACAAAAATGACGTCACAAATACGACGTCTCATAAGTGACGTCAAAAATACAACGTCACAAAAATGTCAAAAATAAAACCATATATAATAGATGTTGTTTCGTTTAGAGATGAGCAGGTCGACCTTTTTCAAAACCCGACACGGACCGAACCCGACCCGTAAATTTTTTTTCGAAACCCGAATTCCACTACCCGAACTGTTTCGAAACCCGACCCGGACCGGATCCGACCCAATTAGATCTTTCGAAACCCGAAACCCGCTACCCGAACTGTTCCGAAACCCGACACGGACCGAACCTGACCCAGACCGAACCCGACCCAGACCCGGACCGAGCTCGACCCGGACCGAACCCGACAAGATTAAATTAAAGTGAGATGAATGTCAAAATTAGGTAATCGTTTTTAGAAACATCGGGAAAAATCCTATTTCAGTGAGCTCGAAATGACATTGCTGTAAAGCTGTGAGACAAAATGTTAGCTTTGTTAATTTTGACAGTTACAAAGGTAACAATTGAAAATTAGCTTGAAAATCGTCAGAAAATTCGTCCTTTTTCTTCTCGTTTTTACTCATTGTCAATTGATTCCTATATAAAGTACTTTGTAGCTCATCGAACTTAAAACATAGGGCAAACGCTTCGTCAAAAGATGAGCAATCATCAGTCTGCGCATATGTCATACATAGAAACAAGCAACACAGTCCGTATGTCTGCTTCCAAAATTAATGATATTATTAATTTTATTATTAATTATGTTCAAAGTTTTGATTTCCTGAAAATTACGTTGTGTTAAAAAAATTGCGTCACAAATGCCGGACTCAACGACGAAATAATTTTTCTGTACTTTCAGTTTTTGCGCTGCAAAAATTGGACTATTATTTCGTAGATTGTTTAGAGTAAATTTAAATTTTTGCGTGTAAAAACTTAAAGTATTCCGCTAGTGAATCCGGCATTTGTAACACAATTTTTTTAACACAACGTAATTTTGTTTAAAAAAAAGCTATGTAATTTTTTCAGGAAATCAAAACTTTGAACACAAGGTTCCATTCAAACAAACTTCTGCGTATTATCAGCGATAGCGTCACCTCAAGCGATATCATTAATTTTGGAAGCAAACTTACGGACTGCGTCACACTCTACCTTTAAAGAGGTGTTTGTTGTGATATCAGTCGTTTTGGAAGTTTTCAGTTGTCCGAAAAAAATTGTCTTCGAAAAAAAAATTTTTTTCTTCAAAAAAATTTTTCTTCGAAAAAACATTTTCCCCAAAAAAATTTCTCAAACAAATTTTCTGTCTCAAAAAATTTGCCTGAAAAAAATTTCCCTCCGAAACAATTTTTTCACTTAAAAAATTTCTCTGAAAAAAAAGTTTTCCAAAAAACAGGTTTTCTCCGAAAAAATTTTTCTCCAAAAAAAATTTTCTCCAAAAAAAATTTTTCTCCAAAAAAAATTTTCTCCAAAAAAAATTGTTCATCAACACACTTCCCAACATCATCCCACACACTTCCCACATCATCCCACACACAACCCATATCATCCCACACACTTCCCACATCATCCTACGCACTTTCCACATCATTACACATCATTTTCAAAAAAAAAAATTCTCATAGTCGCTTTACGGCAGCGTAGCTCATTTCGGACCACTTTGACCGACTCCTGGCAACGAACCCCCCAACCGCTTTCCACAAGACCGGTTACGTCTGCTTTGTGAGATGGATACCTTTCATTTGGTACCCCATTCACCGCGATCTAACTACTACCTGCCAAGATATAGCCGAAGAAGTGCTCCCGTTGGTGGATTTTTATATATGGGGGTTGTATGAAAACTTTGAAGGCCAATAACTCAGTTCCAAGATTTTTTTGGGAGTAGCCACCGGCTGAATTTTCCGAAACTGAACTTCGCTTAAAATTTTAAGGAAATCGCTCGTGCGGTTCTCGAGAAAAAAAAGTAGATAGATACAAGATAGATAGATAGATAGATAGATACATCGTGGACACACAACACAGGAATAAAATTTTGATTATTTTCAAACATATTTTTACCATTTTTATATGGAAATTGGTCATCTTTGATTGGCGATATCTCGGCTCGTTATCAACCAATTTTGATGAGTTTGGGCTCGTTGGAAATCTGCTGCGACGTAGTTTTTTTTTAAATAATTTGGAGTGGGAGGGGGTGAGGGGAAAAAACTCAAAAGTTTGCTTATACATCGTGTCTTGTCCCAAAGGTTTTTGTATGGAGTTTTTTGGGTTTGTGGGCGTTTTTTTTTGGGGTTTGGGAACTGCGTCACGCTCTCCGCTACCGCTCCGAGCATGATGAGTATTCTCAATCTAGTACTAACTGAAAGTCTAGAGTGGTTTGAGACGAATTAGGACGTTGCAAAATAGGAAATTTAAATAAAAGACCGGGACCCGAAATAAAAAGATACGGAAACCCAATCCGATTAAAACTTTTGAAACCCGAAACCCATGGACCCGATAAAAACAATTCGGGTTCGGGTTCAAGCCGGGTTCAGGTTCGGGCCGGGTTCGGGTTCGGGCCGGGTTCGGGTTCGGGCCGGGTTCGGGCTCGGGCCGGGTTCGGGTTCGGGCCGGGTTCGGGTTCGGGCCGGGTTCGGGTTCGGGCCAGGTTCTGGTTCGGGCAGGGTTCGGGTCGGGTTTTTCATAGTTTCGGGCGACCCGCTCATCTCTAGTTTCGTTTAATTCTTCAACCACAATCAATCATCAACTTCTTTGACTTCACTCTATCGGCTCAATCGCTACTTTCCTAAATCCATTTCAATGTTTATTCTGTTGGTAAAAGTACCGGTGTTCATCAACTGCGGCTCCTCTCTTCTTTCACCCGATAAACGATCCAAGCGACCCTTCCTTAATAGCAGGTTGTACCGTGGTTGAAACACATTTGCTCTTTAAATGGATTCCCAAGCAATTGTGTCCACTCGTCTTCCTATGTAATGTACTATTATTGAAAACCCAGGTAAAAATTGAATGTTACATAAAATTTGAATTCAGCTTCAGTGGTTTTGTCTCTTGAGAACAAAACAAATCAAATCAAATTGTACGAAAAATATTTGTACTGACAATGTTCCATAATGTAATGGATCATTTTCGTAGAGGGTGTATTTATATGAAGCGCTTAACTATCGCATGGGGAAGGTAATACAAAAGTCTAACGTCCGATACTCCGTCCGTTTTCTGATTTTGTTCAAAATTTTTAACTTTCAATTCTGGATGTTAAGTTCAAAAGCGAAATAAAAACGTTTTTTTCGCTTAGGTAGATCCTGGATAAACAATAAATCATATTTGGGTCAGTGTCTTTATACAGAAGACGAATTCTTTTCGTTTTATATTTTTATATCGTTACCAAAACATCACCGACCAATGTATATGACATGAGTAAGATTCATCATTCAAAATAATTTCAATTTTTCCCCATTGTCTCGAGGAAAAACATTAAATTGTCATCATCATACTTGGTCTATATAGAACAACCCTTCATGCCCTATCACCTGCCAAGAGATGGGTGGACCGTCTAACGGAAGTTCCTTAACTCATCTCAGTCTACCCCTAGGTCCAACACCCGGAACTTCCGCAGGCAGTCTGTTATCCCCCATTCTCTGAACGTGTCCAAATCCTCTCGAAAGGACCCTCGGAACAATTTAACGCTATAATTTGTTAAGGATTACAGAACAGACATTAGATGTCAGCTCGTGTGATATTCGTTGCATTATTCAAAAATATATGATGTCCAACTCACGGTCCGGCGATTCTTTTTTGTTTTATATTTGTATTATAATAGAACCACGTGTGTGATGTATTTAATATACAAACACATCACATATTCGCCAAGCACGAGTTTTATTTTGTGCGCGCCGTTGCAGAAATTTAAAAAGGATGCATCCTGTCCAGCGAGACTGGTCGCTTTTTTTTTCTTTCAACTTAAAGTGTAACGAAAAATATCCCGAAATGTGATAACGTTTTTTGTGAATAGGAAAACACTTTATGCGATGCTTCACTGAAACCGTTCGAATGAGACTCGTATGTCACGACATTTTATGCTTAACGGACTGTTTGGACTGAAACAAAGCTTCGCAGTTTAATTTTTTTTAGCTACTCCCAGTAAATAGAAAATAATGAAAAGGTTTTTCCTAAACAAAGTCTAAATTTAAAATTGTCATGGAATATTCGAATTAACAATTAATCGCATTTGACAATTTGTCAAGGGAAATATAATTAAACAAAACAACTACATGACTGCCACATTTTCGTATAAGTTATTCAAAAAGCTTTTCACAACTGTCATGGAAATTTTCGGCTACAAGAAATAATTTCCATGATGTCTATTCAAAATGCGATAACATAATGCAAAGCTCTTTCACTGCAAAAGTTTATGACATGATTGTTGCATATTTTTTGCATCGGTTACTGGTGACTGTAGAAAGTCGAGTGGGTCATTTATAGTTAAAGTCACATAGCTACAGTCCACTCTCGATAGAAGATGGAGGTCTTCAGTCAAAAGAATATTTTCTAAGACATTTGGTGTCTTGCTTTTGTCTACGATATCGATGTTACTTCAAGTAAATACAAAGAATACGTGATAATAATAATAATCCGCCGTTACAACCCGTCCCGGTCAGAGGCTAGATCGTTTTTTATTTACAAGTGCCGCAATTATTACGAGCTTTTCCTCAGATGAATTCTTCTCACAGATCCTTTACCGAAGTTTTTTTTACTGTGTCAGCGATAAATTGCACACAAACCTAGTGCCATCTTCGATAAACTACGTGCGGAAACTAGTAAGGCTTAGAATGCCGGTTCGCCCCACCAATGAGTTGAACCGGTAGGGGTTATTCATATAAGACGTTAAATACATTTCGGAACTTTTGAGACTCCCCATCCCCTCTCTCTTGTTGTCATTGTCCGTCTTGCGATAGATTGTGGCAAAATATTTTTTCAATAATTAAAATTAAACAAAAACATAAGCAATCTACCTGTACGTAACAGAATAGATGTTGCGATTAGAATAGATGTGACAAACAGAATAGTTGTTGCAAGACGACTCGAAAGTATCTATAATATAAAATCCGAAATTTCACTGCAACTTGGTGCAACTCACTACACTACACATCACTGCACCTTGGTGTAGACCTCAGTGTACCTTACTGCACTGCACCTCACTGCACTGCAGATCACTGCAACTGCACTACACCTCACTGCACTGCACCTCACTGCACTGCACTGCACCTCACTGCACTGCACTGCACCTCACTGCACTGCACCTCACTACACTGCACCTCACTGCACTGCACCTCACTACACTGCAACTCACTGCACTGCACCTCACTGCACTGCACCTCACTGCACTGCACCTCACAGCACTGCACCTCACTGCACTACACCTCATTGCACCTCACTGCACTGCACCTCACTGCACTGCACCTCATTGCACCTCACTGCACTGCACCTCATTGCACCTCACTGCACTGCACCTCATTACACCTCACTGCAATGCACCTCATTGCACCTCACTGCACTGCACCTCATTACACCTCACTGCAATGCACCTCATTGCACCTCACTGCACTGCACCTCATTGTATCTCACTGCCTTTCACTGCACATTACTGCAACTAACTACACCTGGGTCCACCTTACTACACCTTGATACACCTTACTGCACCTTGGTGCACTTTCTGCGTCTCGGTGCACTTACTGAACTTTGTTGCACCTTACTACACATTGGTGCACCTTACTAAAAATTGGTACACCTCACCATGATACATCTCAGAGATGACAGCCGAGCTGTTTTTTTAAGTCGGCTAAAGCCTCGGCTTGAGTGAAGATGAAGTTGTAGAGCTTTAGTGTCTTCAGCAAACCATTAGATATTAATTAGAGGAATCATATTTTGAAGCTGTCAGCGATTACCTGTATAAAAAACTAAAAGTTAGAGCTCGGCTAAGGACACATTTTAACAAAAATGCGAAAAAACGACCTTAGCCGAGCTGTAACTTTTTATTTTGTACGCAGCCGATCGCTGACACCTTCAAAACATAATTCCTCTAATTAATATCTAATGGTTTGCTGAAGACACTAAAGCTCTACAACGTCATCTTCACCCCAAGCCGAGGCTTTAGCCGACTTAAAAAAACAGTTCGGCTGTCATCTCTGATACAACTTACTGCACCTTTGAGCCCCTTTGTGCACCTTGTCTTGAATGTATCGATCGAATGCCTGTTCTTAGCGAATAGACTGGCACAAAGGTCGCGCCTAAGGTCTATTCTAAAAAAAATGTTTTTGCTTGGGTATCCAACACCTCTACTTGGGGCTCTGGGTTGGTCTTTAGGTCGACTCTAGCGCAACAAATTATTTCAGTCTCACCATATCGGGGAATTTAGTAAGTATAAGAAAGTTTTTTGCATCGTTGCGTTGCTTCGAACAGGTTTTTCAATATTGCCTTTTGGACAGTTTCCAATGCAATTAAGTAACGTATTACAGGAAGTCATTGAGTATGAAAGCTGAAAGCGTAGAAAAATTATAACATTGGTGGGTCCGGCATTTGTGACGCATTTTTTCAATGAAATCATCATAAAAAAATGTTTTGCGTTTCAAAGCTGTAAGCGTCACCCCAATTGATATCAGTTGTTTTAGAAGAAGGGGCGAGGACTTGCGTCACGTTTCGCTTCTAAAAAGGCTTTTTGTTGTGACATCAGTTTTGGAAGAAAAGAGGAAACAAATTTCAGAGAAAAAATTTCCGGCGAAGAAAATTTCAGGCAAAGAAAAAAATTTTCAGCCAAAAAAACTTTTCAGCGAAAAAAAATTTCGGCGGT
>CM055403.1:168193724-168216882 GCA_029228625.1 Pseudolycoriella hygida
TTTTTTTCGTCTGAATTTTTTTTTGCCGGAAATTTTTTTGCCAGAAATGTGTTTTTCGCCGGAAATTTTTTTGCTAGAAACTGTTTTTTCGCCAGAATTTTTTTTCGCCCGAAATTTGTTTTTCATCGGAAATCTTTTTCATCGAAAATTTCTTTTCGCCGGAAATTTTTTCGCTGGAAATTTTTTTCGCCGGAAATTTTTTCGCCGGAAATTTTTTTCGCCGAAAATTTTATTTCGCGAAAATCGGCACAAGGGGGTCTCGGCGGCGACGTCAATCGGCGCACGAAAAATTTGTTTTCGGCGGCGGCGGCGGACAGTTTTTAGTGTTTTTCGGCTGGCGGCGGCGTAATTAAAAAAAAAGATTTGAAAATACTCGAATGTAATTTAAAACATTTCTTAGATATTGCATTTCAAATTCAAAAAATCAAATTCCACAATGGCTTTATTTGACTTAAATCCAAACCCGCCACACCCGCCATATGGAAGTCGGCGCCTCTGATCTTTACTGTTAACTATCAACGCATTTTCAATTTCAGCCCTAAAGACTAGTGTGCACGAAATTGTTGGCTTTCTATCAAAAGAGAAAATCTCAACAGCAGAGCGAAATACTTTCAGAAAATGAATCAAATTTTGCATCAACTCCCATTCACTTTCACTTATGCTGTGCGTTGAGCTCAACCGATACAACGTTCGTGATACAGCCAGTCGTTGTGTGCCAAGACTTTCCAACATTATTAGAACGCTGTGCCATCTGATGGGTGTATGACCTTTCAACGTTTGGTATCGCTTCTTAGCAACACTACTACGCGGATCATTTGCTTCGTTGACCAAGGATATGACATCTAAAGGATATTTTTCGGCAGTGAGAAACTTTCCTCATCGCAACCATCGATACCAATATCGTTTGTTAGCGCTTGAAAGAAGTCATCACCTAACTTCGCAACTCTTTTGAGCAATTCATATTGCACTACCCCAGATAACACAGACCACACTTTTTAATGTGGTGGTCACCTGAATGTACATTAAATTAACAAAATGTTTTACATAGAAAGTCAAGGATTTTCGATATTTTTGAATAACCGGAAAAAACATTCTTGTGTTTTTTTCTTATATTTACTCGACTGATCATATCAATTAATTTTTGAATTTTAATAATTCGAATAATTCGGCGGCGAAGGCAATTTTTTGTTTCTTCGGCGGCGGTGTAAATCGGCTTACGTCAAACTTACTTTCGGCGGCGGCGGCGCACTTTTTTAACACTTTTATCGGCGACGTTTGCGCCGGCGCACACCTCTACTCCCAACGTAATCATTTTTCCCGCGTTTTCAGATTTCGCACGCAAAAAATTTGGCTACCCGTACTCCACACATCACACTTATCACCAAATTTAATTTTTTTTCGCGTCAAATCTGAAAGAACAGAAAAACTATAACATTGGGGGGTCCGGCATTTGTGACGCATTTTTTTAATAAAAAATATTTCAAAAGAATTTTTTGCGTTCCGAAGCTGTAAGCGTCACCCATGTTGATATCAGTTGTTTTGGAAGAAGGGACGAGGACTTGCGTCACGTTTCTCTTTTAAAAATGGTTTTTGTTGTGATGTCGTATGATATCCTCGCCATCCCTAGCTCGAAAATTCTGCTATCATGTCTAAATTTTCTCATAAATATTTGATTTGCCTCGATACGCATCTTTGCATGGGAAATGGGAAACAACAGTTCAAAAAATTCAATTTGCTAGCATTAGAAAACGTTGCATGCACAACTTACCAATTACACTGAAAATGTAAAATAAAACCGAAAGAAGCTACGGAGTAAATCTCAGCGAAATTGTAGCCCAACATAGTTAATAGACTTCATTAAAATGCAATCGAATCGTTATACGTCGGATATTCCGTACGTAAAGATAAAGATAAACGTTTCTCGAAAAAAAATATTGACTAACTCCTTTTTTCCTCGTTAAGAAAGTCTGTTCCAAATTACGTCGATTTTATAGTGTAAACATGAGTAGGATATAATACAGTCAATATGTATACATATGTTGTATACCCTTCGTAAGGTAGTCGAAAATTTCTTCAACGGAAATATGATCATCAACATCAGCAATTTTCCATGCATATTACAACATGTGAAATAAAGGATCGACATCAAGATGTATATGTTTGCATCATACATCTTGTAAATGGAGGGGTGGGATAGGTGATTGAGGGGGTGGTGATTAAAACGAATATCAACCAATACTTTTTATTTGATTAGTCGTTCAACCGAAAAGAAGCGCTGTAATTTCAACGAATTGAATGGAGTGTAAAGCTCTTTTAAATCGAACTATGTCTAAGACTAAAATAATTTCACTTACGAATTGTTTCCATTAATTAACATAACTCACCCTCTCTCATAACCCTCTGTTATATAATACACAACTTTTAACAGCATAAAGATGGAATATATATTCGTTTTATAGCTTTTGCTTCAAATAATAATTTCGTATGCAGTTTTCGTAAATGGAACAGGAAAGTTTTGCAAATGTGTACTATAACAGTGCTGTATGTTATGATTGTGAAAAGTTTCCGGTACAAGGATTTTGGATCTGTTTTATATATAAACGAGATGATGATGATGGTTGTTAGCAGTGTTTTTTTATAAAACGTACATGGTACAAAAATCCATGCTAGATTTCGTATAAGCGGCAACCGTATGTATAGAGAGTCCGTAGTTTATTTCGACTGATTTTGTATTTTATTGAGTATTTCGATATAAAATATGTTACGATCTCTTTAGCGGTTAGTTCTTTAGAGAAATAATTTTCTTTAGCTGATTGAACAATTCTATTGCTTCATATGAAATTGAAAATTAGGTTAGCTAGGAAGTATGTAGAAAAATATGTCTTATCATTCACTATCAATTCGTCTTAAATACTATGACTGTATTAGCTGAATGCCAATATATTACGATGCACATTTTTAGATTCAAACTTTCAAACGTAGGTTGCAATCAATAGCATAATACATATGGACTGGACTTTTGCAACCATAAGATGTTGCAGAATGAAAATACGTAATTTACGTCGTACACCAACACATACACCTGAGAATACCTAATTCACATGAATTTTGTGGACGCACTAACACTGCTTAACGAATCGCATTTCATGTTTGATTCAATTTGAGCTAATTTTTTGTTAAACACTGCCAGTCTATACTTAATTTATCATCCGTTGCAATATAATTCAACAGTGTAGCATAACATCAAATTATAAACAAAACATCACACCATATCAAGCAACGTAACTTGCAAAACACACATTCACGACACACGAGTTCGAGAAATTTCCAGATAACGCAGCCATGATGGTTTTGTTGCTATAAAAGGCGAAGCAGGACTCATGCAAAATCACTTTGGTTTCCACCGTTAAAGCGAATGCATCTTACTGTTAGTTCACTCGCTATAGACAGTCCAAATACAATAACTTTGTTGAAAGCATAGATTAGTGGTTTTATTTGATAAAGTTATTCACTGTTAGATCGTACCATTAACATTTCTTGAATAGCCATGGAGAAAAGATAGCGGTCTTCCGTAGGAAGTCGCACTACAACAGACATATGTGAGAACAAAGTATCAATATGAAGTGAAGCAATTGCTATTTGTACTGTAGTAGTTGCATAGGAATGTCTTATTAGGAAGTGACTACGATTTCGAAATAATTCAGAGAGTATTTCCTAATTTTCGCTCTGATTATCTTCTACAAGGAAGCCATCTTTGATATTATTTTGGCTATTTGTCCTACAATTACACTTCGGCACGTCGAGGGTGAGTATTCAAGCCTTTAATTTTAGATAAAAAATACCAGGTGAAATGTACTGATGTCGACGTTTCTCCTGCAAAATTTAAAAAGAAATTCAAAGCAAAATGACTGAACCATCGTTACAGCAAGGAATGTCAGCCGAGGATCGTAATGACTTTATTTCTAAGTTTTCTAAGTTGCCCAAAACGTAATACATCATCACCATCCAACTTTATTGAATATTAGTACCTTTTGCAAAAATGGGCACTGTAAAATTTGAGATGTTTTTTGAGAATGGAATCCTTCGTAAATAACAAAATTATAGCTTATGTACTTTGCAAGGATGACTCTTACACGAATACTAGATGAATCAGAATTCAAAAAGTGAGTATGAACGTCGAAAGTTGCTCTGAAAACTCATCGCATTCCAAGTTCGCTTGCGATGTTATTTCAGAGCAACTTTGTACCTTCATACTTAAACTTTTTGAGTCCTGATTCGTCTATTATTTGGGTAAGAATCATCTTCTCACCGTACAAGAGCTATAATTTTGAATAAATTGTTATTTGCGTGGGATTTTACACTTAACATTTCGACGACTCTAGGATGGTGAACTATTGTCCTTCATGCCCTTCTATCGCCCGCCAAGGATATGTTTGTTCACTCATTGAAAGTCCTCTAAATTCGACATATGATTTAATTTAATCTAAAAAACTTCTCCTTCGTCTCCCCCTGGGCCTAACACCAGGGACCTGTGCATTCAAGGCTCTTTTGGGTAACCTGTTATTACCCATCCTTTGAAACCCCTAAATTTTCCCTAATCTCGTCGTTCCCCACTGCTTCCTCCGTTAACCTTTTGCTACATTCCTAAGAACCCTCATATCAGATATCCGCAGTCCACACAACGCAATACGCAATACAATTAACAAAATTCTTGCGATTTGTAAAGTCGGAATTCAAAAAGGAAATCCTTCCAAAAGCTTCTTTTATTCATTATTCGTTTGAATAAGCTTTTCCTCCGATTTCAAAATCAATTAATTGATTATTGCACGCGTTCAAAACAGCGGTGTAAAACACCTACACCCAATGCCTTCGGCACTCACAAAAGTTGTTGTTTGTTTGAATAAAACGATGCGACTGATCACTGGCACAGTTGCATCAGCGCCAATAGAATGGCTCCAACCGACGACAGCGAGTGCATTAAATAGAATAAGAAAGGAAAAGGGGAAGAAATATATGAAGGGACCCGTACGTATCAGAATAGATGCGGCAAACAGAGTTAATGTTACGAAAAGACTCGAATGTGTTTAAGTAAAATATTGCCTTACGTCCACATCAAATTGTATTGGAAATTGCCGATAGGGCAATATTGAAAAACCCGTCCGAAGAAACGGTGTACGAAAAATTTTCCGAAAGCACAAAATTGACCACCAAATAGAGAAAAATTTTCTTCTCAATTTTCTCCACAACATAGCAAAGAACCATTTTTTGGGCTAAGGCCGACCTGAGTACTGATCTAGGGCCGCTCGGACATATACTTCCATAGACAAAAAAGTTTCCCTAAATTTGCTCTGCGACATAGCAGAAAACAATTTTTTTGGTTAGGGTCGACCCTAGGACCGACATGAGGCCCACTTGAGTCCTAAGCACAGCCAAAAGTTTCTTTTATAAATTGTCGGTCATGCCTAGATCTTTTAAAACAAATTTTTTTTTTTGAAAATCGGTTGATATTTACTCGAGTTATGTACAAAAAACGCATAGCTAAGTCCAAGGACTCAAATTCAAAAAAGTTTCTTCCATAAATTGTCGGCTATGCCCAGGTGTTTCAAACAAAAAAAAATTATGAAAATCGGAAAATATTTACTCGAGTTATATACAAAAGACCAAAAAATGCTTAAACGGCTCTAGCTCGGCTGCCCTTTGGCCGACAGTGCCCAGATTCAATCCCAGAGAAGATTTTTCGATAACGGATTCTTCGGTCTCCTCAAAAGGTAAGAGAAGCTAGTTTCGTACAGATTGTTGATACAGATAATATTAACGAATGATGCTTAAGATTGTTGACGCTACAATACGTATATCTACAAACAGCATATGTTTACGGTCTTTTTCTTCTTCTTCTTTTTCAGCCCATTTGTATCCACTGCTGGATGTCGGCCTCCCCTAACTCCTTCCAATTCGTACGATCCATTGCCTTTTGCTGCCAATTCGTTCCTGCCATTCTTTTTATGCTGTTCGTCCAACGTTCTGGTGGTCTGCCCATCGGTCTCGTTGTTGGTGGTCTCCATGACATAATGCTCTTGGTCCATCTTTCATCTGTCATTCTCGCAATGTGTCCTGCCCAATTGCGTTTTAGCGTTGCAATGCGCTCCATGACAAAAAAAAGCGGGGTCGAGGGGCGGCAGCCCCCGCTGGGAAGGGTCAAGGGGGGTATAGCTGCAAGGTCTAAGGGGCAGAGCCCCAGCCCCATGCACGTTAGGCCGCCTGCAAGGCGTAAAAAAGCCAGCCGCAGGCGTAAAAAAAACCGCCGCAGGCGCGGGGGTGAGGGGACAGAGCCTCCAAACTCAAATTTACTCGTATCAATCAGGATTTTTAATATTTCACAATTTTCGTTATCATTCGGGATTATGGTTATTCGGGATTTCTGTACATTCGGGATTTTGGATTTTCCGGATTTTTGCATTCGGGATTTTAATTTTCGAGATTTTTGACGGGAGCCTATGTGTACATCCGCGATCTACTGGATTAGGATTGGGATTAGGATCTGCGGGATAGTCATCATAGTTGGAAACTGAACACTAAATAACAGCTCGGTTGAGCACTGCTGTTTCAGTTTGTGGGTGGCTTTAGGTTAGTCCCTTCGATGTGGAGCCCCACATACCGACACAATACGTCAGGTGGCTGTGAATAGTTGCATAGTAGATAAGTCTTAGTGTCAACCCGCGACATTTGATTGAAGCACAAGTTTCGACAGTCACGGTATGAAACGATAAATTCGGCAGATTGGAAACGTCAGTACAAGGCTTACGAAAATGTATAAGTTTCGTTGTACTCATATTCAGAGTTAGCTTATATGTTAGTGTCGTCTACAAACCTATACCGGGAAGACTTAATCGGCAGTAAAAGTCGTTAATGAATACGATAGAGAGCACTCCTTGTGGTACTTTGACTGTGACGTTCAATAATGGACTTCTGATAATAATAATCCGCCGTTACAACCCGTCCGGGTCAGAGGCTAGATCATATTATTTTCTAATTCCGCAATTTTTTGTGAGTTTTTCCTCACATAGATTCTCTTAGATTTTTTGCTGTGTCAGTGGTAAATTGCACACAAACCTAGTGCCATCTATGATGTACTAGGGCGGAAACTAGTAGGGCTTGGAATGGGGGTTTGTCCCATCATGTGTTTTACCGGCAGGCATTTTTCTGTAAATTGCATCCTACTGCCTAAATAGCTCCTTCTTCCCCATCCAGCTATAAAACCTCCTCAACCTATAATTCACGGAATATCATGTACGGCCAGGACGAGTTAGGACCACACTATGGATCTTACAGACCAAATCATCAATCAAAATCTACCAAAAACCTCTCAACAGATTTTCACTCAACTTTAATTTAAGCTTTCTTAAGCTCATATCTTTTATTCAAATTGATTTTTTCGAGGAAAAAATAATTTTGAAAATTAGTTAAAATTTTCTCTAGGTGTTAGGTTGACGACCGGGCTGATGGCTGATGGAATTCGAATCAGTGTACCGTCGACGGATTACACCCTAACCCCTTTATCTACCATTAATCGACTAAATTAACAGAGTTTTCGACAAAACTAAAACTTTTCAATGCAAAGTAAATTGAACCCTCCCCTTTGACAAGCGGTTCTAATTCGAAGAGCTTGAGATATTATTCATCAATTTGTAGTAACTTAATGTTACATTCTGCAATAATTTAGACTTGCGACTGCATTCTCTATGATATTTTGGTTTTATCAAAGCACGTAGTTTCTGCTTGGCAAATGATGCATCAAACTAATCACCTTACTATTTGTTGAACTTCTCAAATAATATAATAACTCACATGTTGAGTCGGACGATTATTTTGTTATTTATTTCAATGTAGTGATGCATGTGAAATTAGTATTACATCTGGTAAAAGGTACTCGAGAGTGAGAATCATACCAAACACCAACATACTATTTATTATGAATATCAAAATATGAATTGCATACCAAATTTAATTTTCTGCCAAATAGAATGGAAAATTGTTTTGGAATTACTATTGAATTCATAATCAAAATTAGATTCGAAAATGTATGAACAATGCATGGAGTGTATAGGAAAAATGATCAACGAAGTGAAATCAGTCGAATATTCATATTGACCAATGCTCAGACTAATTCAATAGCTATTGTGCAATGAGCAGTGGCGATAAAAATGAATTCCCAACATATTTTGACTCTGTCTGCTTTACGGACTCTAAAACCCACTTGAGCGGTAATTTATAGCGAGAAAGAGCTGAGAAGGTAGTTCAAACATTCCTAAGTGACCGTGTGTTTCTATTCACAAAACTGGATATTTCGCTTCATGCATATGTGATAAATTCCTCAAACGCCAAGCCACTGCCTCATTTTTTATAGAGTTTCCAGTGAAAGCCGAATGTGATCAGCTCTGAGGGGCCATTCACAAAGTACGCACGTTAAAAACAGCTTTTTCACCACCCCTCACCTCTCGCACCCATATTTTCATACATTAGTATGCATGACCGCACCCTTTGTCGTGCCCTTAAAAATCTTGTTATTATACCTTTGCAAAATACCACGACCAAGATTGAGGTGCGACTAATTATTGAAAGCTTTGAAAACTGTTTTTTGACGAATGTAGAATTTGCATAACGAGCCGAAGGTGAGCTACACAACTGTACGAGCCAAGAAAACAGTTTTTAAAGCGAATTGCGTAAAAATACACGAATGAGTTTGCGGAAGTCACAAAATGATGACTTTACTACAATCAGGAAATGAAACTCAGGAAACGAAAATCAAGAACATACAATAAGGAAAGACAAAAATCAGGAAAAACAAACATCAGGAAAAACCAAATTTAGGAAAAACCAAAATTAGGAAAAACGAAAATCAGGACGGAAATAAATCAGGAAAAACATCAAAGTTTTCAATTCCTAAGGAGGTCGCAATCTTATTTTTGGTATGAATTGGGCTCTGCCCCCTAAAACCCCGCGCCTGCGGCAAGCTACTAACGCCCTGCAGGCTGCCTTCCGTGCATGGGGCTCTTCCTCAAACCCCGCAAGGGGGGAAATTTCCCCCTTGACCCCCCCTACGCGGGGGCTGCCGCCCCTCGACCCCGCTTTTTTATTTTCCCGTATTTATCACGGCCTGCATCGCATTGATTGCCTGATTCCTGATTTTGGTTTTTCCTAATTTAATTCATTCTAATTTTTGTTATTCCTAATTTTAGTTTTTCCTGATTTTGGTTTGTCATTATTTTTTATAAAGAACATTTTTTCCTAATTTTCGGTTTTATAATTTTTTTTCTTAATTTTTGTTATCCTAATTTTTGTTTTCCTAATTCGTGTGAAATACCATACTGTTTTACTCAGCGTCCCATCCGTAAACGCGTCCTTACATGTAGATACGCATTGTGACGAGTAGCATGTAATGAATAAAATGTAATAAATAGCTTCCAGGGGGAGCGTCAAAACAAAGCGCTTCCCATGATTACCCTGCCGATGAACACCCGTTCGTAGGACACCCCAACCAACTGGGTCCGCAGGATCATCCCGGCGAGCTATTTAGCCCTACTTAACTAAAGAAACTTCCTCTGCCCCTCCCGCGTAACCAACTTGGAATTATTTCTCGCATTCCATTTATAAATTTCAATTTTCACAATTATTAATGGCGACTAATCGTCTGTTGTCATTCCCTTTTAATTTATACATAAATCCTCAGACAGGCATTTTACTGTACAAACTCAATTTACAAAAACACTAAAGGCGTCATTATATTAGGCGCGATGCGAATCGCATCGCGTCAGGTTTGTGTTAAATCTCAACTTCACAAAACAAAATTTTTTTTTGTCAAGTTGAACTTTCATAAAAACCTTACGCGATGCGATTCGCATCGCGCTCAATATAATGATCCCTTAATATACCTTTCCATTGGTTTAAAGGTCAGGCCAAACGTTTATATATTCAAGTCTTCAGACCGACTAAAAGTCAATACAAACTGAATATCGTTTCAAAGAAACGAGTTTTTTCACGACCACACCTGATTCACGTCCACCACCTCGAGTATTGGAACGGGAATCGATGTAAAATAAATAAAAATTTTCAATGACAGTCAACTGTTTTCTCAGGATTCAACCCACGAATTTAGCGCGTTTTAGTCTTTAGTTTAGTGTGTTTAGTTCGGCTAATGTCAAAGTATATATATGGTCGTTTCGTGCAAAAACGGAAAATTGAACGTTGGAATGGCTTCAACTCTGAGAAAATAACGAAAAACTGAGATTTTCTTTTTAAGAAAAACATGCTCAGGAAACATTTCTGAGGCTTTGTTCCATACGAAACAAATAAAAGATTTTTTGTGGATTATGTCGTTCAAATCGTTCTTACTTACCATCCTGCCGAAATGGCCTTACTGGTTTTCGTGACGTGATGCATCAGCTGTGAAACTAATGGTATTTCATGCTTAATACCTTAAGAGCACGTCACAAAAATGTGAACTGTCAAATTTGCGATGTTTTTTTAGAAGAGAATCCTGCGTAAATAACAAATTTTTCAAAATTTTGGCTCAAGCACTGTGAGAGGATGACTCTTACACGAATAAGAGATGAGTCAGAATTCAAAAAGTTTAAGTATAAAGGTTCAAATTTGTTGTGAAATAACATCGCAACCTAGTTTGGAATGCGATGATTTTTCAAAGCAAGTTTCACCTTCATACTCAAACTTTTTGAATCCTGATTCATCTATTATTTGCGTAACAGTCATCCTCTCACAATACATGAGCTATCATTTTGATAAATTAGTTATTTACGTAGGATTCTGTTTTAAAAAAACATCGCAATTTGACAGTTCATATTTTTGGAATGTGCTCTTAAGAGCGTGTCAGATATTTTGACAGTTCTATGTTTTGCGATGTTTTTTCATTGCATATTTCTAAGGCAGTGATCATCAATTTTAAATTCCGAAACATCTACTGTTTGCATAGCACTTCCCTTTATAGATTCTCTGAATCAGAATATATAATTATTGAGTCTTAGTGTCAAAATTTGATCTGAAAAAGCATCGCAAAGTACTCGCCTGCATAATAGAATGCGATGTTTTTTCAGATCAAATTTTTACACTAAGACTCAATAATTATATATTCTGATTCATAGAATCTATAAAGTGATGTGTTATGCAAACAGTAGATGTTTTGAAATTTAAAATTAATGATCATTGTCTTAGAAATATGCAATGAAAAAACATCGCAAAACATAGAACTGTCAAAATATCTGATACGTTCTTAAGCATCGTGTCATGACATGACGCACTAAAATCCTGAACTGCTACAAGACTGCCATCAGGAAACTATGTGACAAAGTTGCTTTATATTTTTCGTTTTGTTATTACATCGATACGATGTAACGTAAATGACATTCACAACCTATATATCAGATTTCTTTTAATTGCTTCGATTGCTATTGACTTGGTTTAAAGTGAAAACACCTCTCGACTGCTTCCTACAATATATCAGACACGATTGATTGATAACTTTCAATGCAATTGTGTACCTTATTCAAAGGCTTGTTGTAAATAGATCTAAACAGACGAACCATTCGATGAGTGCGAACAACTGCATGTTTCAAAGTCTACAACCTATCACATTCACATTCAACATGCGAGAGTGTAATATGAAATTAATTTAACAATTGAACTCATAGCATCCCATATTGTTCACACAACGATATGAACGACCTTAATCTAATGTCATTCGGAAATTGGATATTCGAAATCAATGAAATATAACTTGTTTCGTTACATAACATTGGCAACGATGCACATATAAGTTGGTGCTACACAGCTATTGACTTTCCTCCAATACTTTTTCTTTATTTCAATAGAATTTTCGTTTTAGGATTGATTGCACGTTAAAGTTCTACTCTCTCTATAGAATATGTTGGGAAAGTTACGTTTGAAAAGCAACAACTTATTGAACTGATGCATAATTGTAGAATTTCTGAAAAAGAATTTGTAATCTGAGTGGTTTTCCGGTTCGTTTATGTAAAAAGTAGAATTTGAAACTTATTGTTGTTGTTTTCACCAATTTTAAATTCATTTTCAATAGTTGAACGGGCCAAACGAAAAATGAGAACTGATGATATGGTAATAATGCATGTAATGAAATAAAACGTTCGATTGCTCAAGTTTTGATCAAATGCAAGAGATAGGAAAAAGTAAAACCTTTTGTTATGCATTAGGGGATTTCGTCGCTGATTCTTTTTTAATTCGATGGGAAAAAGTATACTTTAGGGCCATTCCAAATGTATGTAATGTAAGGAACGAAAATTTCTCCTGAGTCGTCCAAGGGTCCAAATTTTGTGTTCTATGAAAAAATTGTTCATAACTGTAATATCTAATTTTCTGCCGAGCGTATAGTTTCGTTAATTCCTACGGTTAAGGCAGTATTTCCGTTCCTTACATTACAGGCGTCGCGGTTTGCATAGAATGGGCCTTTAAAGAAATTCAGCATATTAGACACGTACACAAGGAAGCAAAAAAGGCATACACCAGACACGTATGAGGGCAAATGTTGGCGTAATACGTTCGTTGGCACGTGTAAGTAACATAATAGATTTGACAAACATCAAAAGTCAATACAATTGTTGCGTATCCAAAAAAAGCCTTTCTAAGATCCGGAAATGTTAATATTTTATCCACCCTAACAGAATACAATTTACAAGAAAATAATACGCCTATATGCTTGAACGCCCCAAACGCCTCAAGATTTACCGCCCCTTGCGATCGCTTAATACTGAGTATATTTTTAAATTATATATTTGATTTTGCTACATTACTTTTCTATCATTTTTACATTCAAATTGGAAAAGCATTTACATCATTTTAACATGAATTCAATAAAAGTAAAAGAATGTTTTTCTTTCTCTGCCTTCGATCTATGAAATTGCATGCCATAACTGTGAATCTACATACTTTGGAGAAACTAAACGTCCATTCCCAATTAGAAAAGAGGAACACGATAATGATTTACATAAATTTACATAAATTTTATATTATTTTTACATCAAAAATATAATTTTGTCGAATTATTTATTGAAATACACCCCAATATCTCCATGTTCATACAACCTAAACAAAACCAAAGACCCGTACGTATCAGAATAGATGTGGCAAACAGAATAGATGTTGCAAAAAGGCTCGAACTTATCTAAATATAGAAATGAGCAAACAATCCAAGGTTTTCTGTTCTTTTATAACTATAGGAATTTCGAAGATCCATAGAAATTACCCAAGGTAGTGTCAAAGGCCCTACCGAAGTAAGTCTGAGACCATTGACTTTGATGGTCTAGATATTCTCCACTGCACCATATCAAAAAGAGGACCAACGTAGTTTCGTCAAGAAAACCTAAAGCTATTTTCTACAAAATGTAATTTTGTAAAATTAAGCAAAGTTGGTGCTTTAAGAAGCAAACTTCAAACTGCCACAATTTTATAGATATGTGTCATCCCTCGCAATTCTAGTACTTGCTTTATCCCAGGATTTGATAATGTTTTCCTAAAAACCTGAAACACGTGTTCTCTCAAATTTTGTTCTCTTTGAATTTGGCTTTTGGAAGCCACTTTCTAACTGCCATAGTTTTGGAGGTATGAGTCATCCCGCCCAAGTCAATCACGAGATTAAGTTATTTTTAAACCCTCAAACACGTATTCAGTAAAATTTTATTCTCTACAACTATACCTTTGGAAGCAACTTTCTCACTGCCATAATTTTAGATATATGAGTCATCCCTCGCAATTCTAGAAGTTGTAATAACCCAGCATTTGGCTATTTTTCCCTAAAACCCTGAAACACTTGTTCTCTAAAATGTTATTCTCTACAACTTTGCCTTTGGAAGCGACATTCTATGTGTCACAGTTTTAGAGATATCGGTCACCCCGCCCAATTCTAGAAGTGGTCATATCCCAGGATTTGGCTTTTTCCCCTAAAACCCTGAAACCAGGGTCGGACTGGCTACCAAAAGGCGCATCGGGCGATGAGACTAAAAGGCGCCGAAATTGAGATTAAAGGCGCAAGTATCGGGCACACACCCGAAGTGCGTATTAAAAGGTGCATGTGATCACCCAAAAAAATAGTCATATCGAGCTTTCATAATTTTAAGAATGTAAATCATTCGAGTACTTCATTTAAATTTTTCTTTAAATTTGACGTTGTGACAGTCTTTTATCATAACTCCGTTTTAGTTAGACATTACACAGTTACATTTTTTAAGCGCCATAGATTTGATTATTAGGCTGAATACAATTTCTGCAAAGACGCGAGCGGAGCGAGCGAAATTTTATTGAACGTTCTTCATAAATTTTTAGTTTTTGGTCTCCTTACATTCCATTTTCGTATTTCACTTCGCATATATTAACGTCTAATTTCAGCGAAATTTTTAAGCTGAAAATCTCTGTATGTAAGATTATTAATACAATAATTGAATGACTATAGCGCCGCAGGCGAAAATTTTTAAAATTAGAGCATAGACATTGGTTTTTTCTTCATTTGCGGGCTGTAATGAAGTGTATCGGCAAGGAAGAAATTCATCTAGTTTATCAACGACACAAGTAACATCTCTTGCAATATTTGAATATTCGTCAAAATTCAAGAATTGACGTTGGTTGCGAATTTATAACACATTTTTTTAGAAGGGCGCTTGACCGTGTGTGGGGCGCCAAGACCGTGGGGCTCTTCGGGCATCGCCCTATCGCCCAGTATGGCCAGTCCGGGCCTGCCTGAAACACGTGTTCTCTAAAACTTTGCCTTTGACAGTAAATCTCCATATTGCATAATTGAGCAAATTTGGACGAAAAACCATCTGCTTTCGAATACGGCCAAGAAACTCAATTTCGTCCATTCCATTGGTCCCAGTGCCCAGACCACTGACCCAATTTTCACAAATTTTTTTTTCAGTTTTGTGAGATCAAATGCTTTCATTTGACACCAAAATGAACAATTTCCGCGCTATACTTGCTGAGATATTTGCAAAAAAGTTTCACCGACCCTCGAAGAACCATGTTTTTGGTCACTTTTTCGACCATATCTCCGAAACCACTTGACTGATTTTGCTCTTCTTTGAACTTGAATCGTTGGACATATGTAGGTACCTTTCAGAGAAAAAACAGG
This sequence comes from Pseudolycoriella hygida, assembly GCA_029228625.1. Classification (NCBI taxonomy): domain Eukaryota; kingdom Metazoa; phylum Arthropoda; class Insecta; order Diptera; family Sciaridae; genus Pseudolycoriella; species Pseudolycoriella hygida. The sequence continues at coordinate 168,208,888 of CM055403.1, forward strand.
GTGACCGGTTATGCCTTTTGAAAAAAAAAATCAGATGGAGGGACAGACATAGAGACGAACATTTTTTCATTGCTGATTCGTCATATTTAGACGATAATAAATGTATCCCCCCAACCTCCACCTCGATCTACCCCATGTTACATTAAAATTGTTTGTAGTAAATATATAGGATCTTTGTATTTCGTACTGGTCCAAAAATTTCGCATTAAGGTGGTGATGGTGCTGCGCTAAAAAAGTCCAGGAAGACAGCCTGGTGTCAAAATATAATGTTTGGCAAATTTGAATCTGATGGCCAGTACTCCTTTGCGGCGCAACACTTTTCAATTTGACACCGGGCTGCCCTCCATGTGCCCTTGAACTACGAAAAAGAGATGATTTTACTCAGGCAACACTACGAAAAATGTGAGAATTTCTTCGAACCAGCCAATGTCGCGGTATGATTATTGTCACATGACCCGAAAACATTGGAAAAAATCAATTTGGTATAGACGAATGTAGATGAAAAGCCGTCAAAGTGATCTGATTCAATTTTTGCCTTCTTTTGTGCCGTCGAACTATGGCAAAGTGAGCAGCCTGGTGTCAAGTTGACAATTATTTTCCCTTAAAGTACTATTTTTATATGAAAACAATAAATAATTTCATGAAATAAACTGCGAAAATTATATTTCCCGGTTCAAGATAGAAAAAGTAAAGTACTAGCTATTGGCTGGTTCTCGCAGTTCTAATTACACGAGTATATAACGATATGTGTACGCACACGAGTACTTGCTTGAGACTTGTAACACTAGAACATTTCCAAACCAGACATAAGAGCCACCGAGACATTTTGACACAGCCGAAGCGAAATCGGCTGGAAATTTTGATATTATTGATAGAAAAAATTTAACTTGATTATCGAAAGCATCGAAATTCAACTTAAAGCTAGGTACTCTTTTCGGAAAAATTGAAGTTTGATGGTAACACCATAAATTGAGGTGGGTGTGGGTGATAATGAAGGGGGGCCACACCAATCAATGACAGCTATTTTGCGGCGGCGCGGCGATCGCTCTCCGAGGAAAGAAAGGGAGGGTTAAAAGTCAATTTTTTTTTCTTTTTTTTTGCATTTTTGAGTATTAAAAACGAGGGGTGGCGTACTTCATTTATTCCATTTATTCCCAAAATTTTTTTTGTTGTTTTTGCGAAATATCTGAACCAAACACATCACAAGTTAGACAAATAAGTTCAAAAAAAGGTTTGCACAAATTTAAAGCATTTAAACCATCTTGAGATTAAATTTTATTTTTTGGGAATAAATGGAATAAATTTATTTATTCCATTTATTCCAATTTTCAACAAAAATTCTTTAGGGTTTTCAAAGAGGGTTTTTTCACTTTTTGACACATTAGCATGGTTTGTTGTGTGCGTTGCCATCAAAATCAAGTCTATTTGAGGTTTTGACGAATTTGAAAAAATTATCATTTATTCCAATATTTATTCCATTTATTCCATTTTTCCCATTTATTCCATTTATTCCCATTTATTCCATTTATTCCCATTTATTCCATTTATTCCATAAACCGCAGAAGTGCGTCACCCCTCGATTAAAAAGTGCTGTGAAGGGTATGGGAGGGCCGGAGGAGGGTGCTGATAGGATGGATGATATCAGAGGCTTTGAAGATCCTATGTGGAGGATTTCAGCGCTTTTAAGACCCACTTTAAAGACATTAAGAAAATTGAGCGCTTTAAAGAGAAATATTATAGATAATGTAAGCATTTGCTAAAGGGGTCATTATGTTGAGCGCGAAGCGAATTGCATCGTGTAAGTTTTGTGTGAAAACTAAACTTGACAGAACAAACATTTTTTTTGTCAAGTTGAGCTTTCACACAAACCTTACGCGATGCGATTCGCGTCGCCCACAATAAAATGATCCCTTAAGTGCACATTAGTGTGTGCACTCACCCAGAATACACTGCGTGGAGGCTGCTTACGCGTTCCCTGGCTCTGAAAAGGGCGATTTTGCTATATTAATGTTGTGACTCTTCTGCTCGTCAGTTCAAAAGTATTTAGAGACTCCAAACACTCTAAAATGCACCTACTTGTCGTATAATTTCTGCAACTCGTCTTGCAATTTCCAAAATTTTCGTTCGATGTGTGATTCAATAACATTGCACCAGATGTCGTAAAATGTTGGGGTTGGTGGCAATCGCCAGCACAAATTCTTGGTGTAAAGGTTTCTTGAAAAAAACTCGAAAGGGGAGGGTCTCCATACAAAAAAAAAAAAAATGAAAATTTCGGTGAGTTTTTTAATTTGTGCTCTGCGCCCAGATGTCGCAAAATCTTGGGGTTGGTGTTAATCGCCAGCACAAATTTTTAGTGCTGTGGTCTTTTGAAGAAAACTTGAACTGAAGTAGGCTTTCATACAAAAATGAAGAAAAATCAAAATTTCATTTTTTTCGAAAAGCGGTCCATCTGTCACCGCGATAACTTGAGTAAAACTCAACTGATTTTCAAAAGCTTTTTTTTCCCTGAAAGATAATCGAAATATCTTTCATGGGATTGAATCTGGGCACTGTCGGCCCAAGGGCCGCCGAGAACTCGAGTATAAATCTCTTCCGATTTTCAAAAAAATCGAAATTGTAGAGAAAATTGAGGCGAGCATTTTTGTCTAGTTGGAGATCAATTTTGTGCTTTCGGGAGGGTTGTTTTACACCGTTTCTTCGCACGGGTTTTTCAATATTGCCCTATCGGCAATTTCCAATACAATTTAATGTGGACGTAATTTCAAACACTTAAGAATTAAGGCAATATTTACTTAGATACGTTCGAGCCTTTTCGTAACATCAACTCTGTTTGCCGCATCTATTCTGATAGGTACGGGTCCCTTCATATGTTTCATTATTATTTTGAAAAATTATTTCAACTGCCCCGACCAAGATTTGAACCAATTTGCGTGTATTTGTTTTAAAATACCATAATATTTCCGGACTGTATAGACAAAAATCTGCACTTTTCTTTTACTGCTTAAAAGTAAAAGCTTCAACAGAGTCAAGTTTGCAACGACATGAAAACCTTTTTACGAATTCATTCTCAAAAGCTTCAACAGAATCAAGTTTGCAGCGACATGAAAGCTTTTTTACAAATTCATTCTCTCATTGAGAACTCATGCGCAATGGAAAAAACATTCTCTGTTTATTTCCTTTCAATATTGTTTCGTAAAATCCTTCATGTACTTATATCGCTTCTATCAAACTTCATGCACAAAACGATTCCGTTGAGAACGGTAAAAATCAGCTATCAACGCTGGAAATTTCCCCTCTTTCACATCCACTGGAAGCGAATGAAGTGAATTCGTTTCCAGTACCTTTGAAAAGATAACGAGAATTCTCTTTTCCAAAAGTTTTTAGTCTCTATTTGACTTTGGTCCTTTTCGTAACGTATTGACGTCGGATTTAATTTTGTCAACTTGAAAAATAAATTGCCGTGGAAAATTTTTTTTTAAATCAATTTTTGCATCAACGTTTTTTTCAGCATGTGAGGCAATCGTTGAACATAATGAAAACAATTATTGAACTGTTAGTCACAAGTGTTGATTGATAGATCAAACGATCGGATATTTTAATTTGAAAATTAGTTTTGTTATGCCGCGCGTGTGAAATGCTTAACATGCTATGGGATTGCAGAAAGGATATTTCAGAGAAATTTATGTAACATTTTTTGATGGTTTTAGGTAAAGTTTCGGTGTTTCAACGTAAGGGATATTTTTAGACATAGACGAATATTTGAATGAATCAAGTTGGTGTGTGTCGTATGAAAATCAGTGAAAATAAGTGAAACGTGTGTGCCGCCAATGTTTATCTTCAATTTCATCAATTAGTGAATCGTCAATCCTCAGTCAATGGATAAGTAAAACACATGATCGAAAGAAGGTGAATAGAAATTATTTTTTCCCATAAAGCTTTGACTGAATTTCATGAAAACATTTTTTTGTTGTTGTTGTTTTATTGTACGATTTTATTCATGAAAGAAAATAAATTCTCAAACAAAAAAAAATTGCAACCGCTTTAATCTACAACACAATTAACAATCTAATTAAAAACCCTACACACCGGTCGCGTTTTTCACTACGTCTGTCGAAGAGAAAATTAACATTTGTTTTGTTCGGTTCAGTCGTTTTTCAACCACATAATGCGGATGAAATTTTCTATAAAAGAATTATATCAAAAAGGATCTCATTGCCGTTTTATAACTAAAAGCGTTGAACGATTTCTTTAAAATTAATTTTTTTTTTAATTTGCATTTTATTCAAATTCACTGTGAAAAGATATTATTGAAACGTAAAGCCGGGTGGATGAGGGAACAAAAAAATAAGAAAAAAAAAGTTTTCGTAATTAAATCATTTTGATTAAAACTCATCGCGACACTGGGAATAAATTATTTGTTGGTAAATTCTTTTCGACAACATCGCCATTGGGCAAAGTCTGATTATTGAAAAGTAGATATCTTTCATCCCAACTTTAAAGAAAAGAATAAGAAAAGAAAAAAAACAACTTACAGCTCGTGGTTGTATTTCGCACCATTTCAATAGAATGGAAAATAGGTTTAAGCTCCAGTTAAAGAATGTTGCTCCGTCTTTTAAGTGTATTCAAAGTTACAGTTACATTTAGTCGAAACAATTTGTTGTGTTAAATAAATTCATGCCTGAAGGGCGGTTTTGTTTTTCAAATTTATTTTCAACATCCGTCTTAACTTTGCATTTTCCTTTTGTGTTGTTCAATTTATTTGGAACTTTGTTTCGAATTTATCGGCTGCTTTGTGTTGAAAAGTTTCCGAGAACACTATCACTGTGGTGCGATATCAGACGACATAATTGATTTAATTCGCTGTAGACAAAATATCAACAGATACCTCGACAGACAATATTTACATTTAATTTTTGGTTCTCTTTTCCATTTGCTTTCAATTGGGGTTAAGCACTTGAGCTCGGGTTTTTGATTCAAATAAAACAAGATATGGGATTCACCTTTCGAAACTTCTAATCGACGATAAAATCCAATATAAAGGAGAACCTATGGGGGAGTGTTTAGTTTACACGAAACTTTGAACAATACCCACTCCAAAGTCCGATTTGAGGTGTTTAAAACAAAATAAAATCGAATTATGACTTGCCTCTAATATGGACGTGAATATTCCTAACAAGGGGAGATGATTAGACCCGTACGAAGAAGGGGCTTATGCGTTTACCACGACGTTTGTAACCGCCCGAATTTCGACCTGGGAGTAGGTGAGGAGCATCGATCCTGGTGCTTTGATGACGAATCAACAATAAAAACGTTGTCCGTCTGTCACCGCGATAACTTGAGTAAAACTCAACCGATTTTCAAAAACTTTTTTTCCCTGAAAGGTAATTGAAATATATTTTATGGGATTGTATCTGGGCACTGTCTGGGCCGAAGGGCCGCTGAGCTAGGGCCGTTTAAGTGGTTTTTAGTCTTTTGTACCTCGTGTATATCTTTTCCAATTTTCATATTTTTTTTTATTGTTTGAAAGATCTGGACATGGCCGACAATTTATGGAAGAAACTTTTTTAAATTTGAGTCCTTGGACTTAGCTAGGGTACTAAAAACGAGTCTCTGCTAGGGCTCTATGTGTTTTTTGTACATAACTCGAGTAAATCTTTTCCGATTTTCATAATTGTTTTTTTAATCGACAGGTCTATGAAACCCCAACAATTAGTAGAAGAAACTTTTAGGCCCTAGGATATTGCTAGGGCACTAAAAACGAGTTTCTGCTAGTGCTCAACATGTTTTTTGTACATGACTCGAGTAAATCTCTTTCGATTTTCAAATTTTTTTTGATCGAAAGGTCTAGGGCTGTCTCCCGTTTTATGGAAAAACATTTTTTGAGTAAAAACCGTTGGAATCAGTCAGGACCCTAAAACTGAGTTTCTACTAGGGCCCAACGTGGCTGCTTACATAAGTTGGATAAATCCTAACTGATTTTGTTGATTCTTTTTCTATTTGAGAGGTAATCAAGTACTGAATTATATTCAAAAACAAATTTGGACCCGGTGCCTGTGTTTAAGGCTGAAGTAGGCCTCAGGTCTGTCGTAAGGTCGGCCTTAACAAAAAAAAATTTTTGTTGCTATGTTGCAGAGCAAATTGAGGAAACATTTTTATCTATAGAAGTATCTGTCGAAGGCCTCTCCTGAGGACCCTAGGTCAGCCCTAGACAAAAAAATGATTTTTTGCTATGTTGTACAAAATTAAGATGAACATTTTTGTCTTTTCGGGTGTCAATTTTGTACTTTCGCAAGGCCTTTTTTACACCGTTTCTTCGGACGGCTTTTTCAATATTGCCCTCTCGGCAATTTCCAAATTAAAATGGACGTAATTTCATACAATTAAGAGTTAAGGCAACATTTACTTAAATACGTTGGAGTCTTTTCGTAACAACAACTCTGTTTGCCACATCTATTCTGATACGTACGGGTCCCATGCATATGTTCTTATTTTTCTTTGGGTATCTAAAGCCACCTAAGTATTATGAATAAGGGAAGATAACTGACAAAAAATGACATTTTTTGGAATTTTTGGTAGAAGTTTTGATTGTTGGACCTCGTTGAATAATTTGCGGAAATAAAAAAGGTGTCAGGATCAGATTTTCTGCCTCAGATAGGCTATCGAAAGGCTTTATGAAAGGAACAGGAATTTATGATCATGTTTCATCGACTTGGAGAAGGCATTCGACCGGGTACCAACGCAGAAGCTGTTCGGGGTTCTTAGTCAATGGGAGTTTAGTACGGCTCGAAGTCCTGAAATACCTGAACCTGATTACGACCTGAACCTGAATTTCCAAATCATGGGCGCGCGGTAGCACTGCGCCCGTGACGCAAGTCCCCATACGATTAAAAAAATCAGAAATTTTTTTTCGTATACTGCGGAACCATACAGCTAAATTTTGACTTTTTTCCCTTGCGTCGTACCCCCCTGAGACCTAGTTTATCGGATTCTACGTAAAATTTTGATTGAAATCGACCTTTCACTCATTAAAATCGGTTCAGTGGATCCGAAGATATGACCTTTAGAAAATCGTCATTTTCCATACAAAATGTGCTGCTTCATAGAAGCCAAAGAAAATGTATACATCCTACGTTAGTTAGTTAGTTAGTTAGTTAGTTAGTTAGTTAGTTAGTTAGTTAGTTAGTTAGTTAGTTAGTTAGGTAGTTAGTTAGTTAGTTAGTTAGTTAGTTAGTTAGTTAGTTGTGGCATTTCCATTTGTATGAAAAACGACTTTTTTGGCGATTTCTCGAAAACTGGCGGTCAGATCTTCTTTAAATTTTGCAGGGACCTTCGGATGGGCATTCCACGCCATCTAAGATTTTAAAAAAGTGGGGTCACCGGCTTCGTTTGGGCGCTAGGGCTCCTGGAAGCTCCCGTACAAATCCCATATAAAATAATGCGTATGTGTGTGAGTGTCACAGTTGGGTGAGTGAGGTATTCAACTTCCATTAGAGTTTTTGATATTTTTCGGTTATTCTCGATATGAGTGAGGTCATGCAATAGAGCCTCCTAGGTTTAATGGATTCTCAAGGATTTTTGTGGATTTCTCTAGCACTTTTCAACTTCCATCAGGTTTTTTGATATTTTTCGGTTATTCTCGACATGAGTGAGGTCATGCAATGGAGCTTCCTAGGTTTAAGGGATTCTCAAGGATTTTTGTGGATTACTCTAGCACTTTTCAACTTCCATCAGGTTTTTTGATATTTTTCGCTTATTCTCGAAATGAGTGAGGTCACGCAATGGAGCTTCCTAGGTTTAAGGGATTCTTAAGGATTTTTGTGGATTTCTCTAGCACTTTTCAACTTCCATCAGGCTTTTTTGATATTTTTGATCGGTTTCAATTTCTTCCAATAGTACTGATATCACAACAAAAACCCTTTTAAAAGGGAAATGTGACGCAAGTCGTTGTCCCTTCTTCCAAAACAACTGATATCAATTTGGGTGACGCTGAACGCT
>CM055403.1:168224481-168240187 GCA_029228625.1 Pseudolycoriella hygida
TGTAATGAATAATTTCTGTGGGGTGCACATATGCATGTAATGACAAGTTTTCGGTGAGACATCGATTAAAATTTATTTATCTACTCAGGAGGATTACATTACTCACCTTCGGCTCGGGATGCAAACCTCCCCTTCGAAGATAAAAAAAATTTCCCCGAAGGTGCATAATCTACTAATAATTTTGAATTTGCATTTACCTTTGAAACGGTTTCAAAATGGTCGTGAATATGAATGAACAGATTACCGCAACCGCACACTGTAAAATTGTCTGATTTCAAAAAATCTTCATGTAAACGCGAAAAACGTTACACTCTTAGTTAGTTTGAGTGGACGGAACGAAGCTCCAGCACCTAAGCCTCTGGTGGGCCTGTTGTGCGTAACATCGAATTTCTTAAATTTTTCTAGTTTGATTTAAGTAACTCAATACGTCCCTGAGCTATCGCTCAGATAATATTATTTGGCAAAATGTAGGCGCCTAAGCATTTGACTCTAGCTGTGATATCCGACACCTCACTGCGAAAGAGTTGGTGCCTAGCGGAAAAATATTCAAATGACGTAGAAAGTGGGGCCATGACGAAATAATGGCGAAAATGTTAACTATAATTTTGCAATTTCCAGCAAAGAAAATGCTTCCATCTCTTTAAATAATTTTTGTCGAATACGCTGGACATTTACACAAAAAGTGGTCAGCTGTTTCTATGTCACCGCAATTCGTACAGAGGTCGCTACTTGCAATACCGATGGTTTGTAGACGCTTGTTGAGAAGGCAGTGACCAGTGAGGACTGAAGTCAGTCTGCTGTTGTTCCTTCTGCTAAGGGAGAGGAAATACTTGGAGTTTTTGTCGTTGATGACAATACGGTTCTTCGATTGTCTCGCATGGTCAATGGAATGGCTGTGCTTTTTGAATTTTGAGTTTTTCCACTTATTTCTTAATCCCTTGAAATGGGAATGTGGTACTTTGGGACAAGGCTCAGGACAGGACCCGTGAATGATTTCTCCACGCCTGATTTCGCTAGACTGTTCGCGGTTTCGTTGCCCCGAATTTCGCTGTGGCCGGCAACCCACATTAGGGTAACAGAGTTACCTTGTGCAAGCATTTGCACTACATTTCTGCACTGTAGAAGATTTGATCTTATGTGCGCTGATAGCTTTAAGTGCACTCTCGCTATCTGAGCAAATTACTTTCCAAATACGAGGAGTGTTTATGCGTAATAATTACACAAAAGTAACCTTAAAATCAGACAATGTCTTTATTGGAGGAAACATGCTATCAATTACAATTGCCCAACTCTGCAATTTTGTGACACGTGACAGAGGAACCAACGAACTCTGGTTAAAAATCAACAATTATGAAGATAGGTGTGTGCTGCCGCTTTTCTGAAATTAGCATTTGACAGACGAATCAGTAAGGATTGCGCGGAAATAGAAATATTTCTGATTTTTGGCAATCGCTTTTGATGGCTACTGATTTCGTAAAAATGACGAAATACAACGAATTCGTTTATATCGACAAAACATCAATTGACGAATCGTTCACAGCACACTCAATTTGGTTACTAGATTGTTAGACTCTTAAATCTAATATGAAATTCTAACTAGGCCTGACTGGAAAAACTAGAGGGGTTATTAGTTAGTAACATCAGGTTGCGTACTTCATACCTAAAGCTGAAAATAAAGAAAACAGCCTGGTGCTGAACATCTGTTTTTACCTAAGTGGAGGCAGGACTGAGTTCTATAAGTCAAATAAGTTTCAATTCGGCACCCTGCATTCAAAGTGTCATAGCTCAAGGACGCAGCCTGGTGCCGAGTTGAAACTTATGTGACGTATGGATCTAACTACCGTCTATTCTTTGGTAAAAACGGATGTTCAGCACCAGGCTACCTTCTTTATTCACAGATTCACGGCTCAAGTACGCAGCCAGGTGTCAAATTATACATTTATACAATGTAATATACTCGCTACTTCCTTAATTTTGGCATTTTCAAATTGTCGGCACCAAGTGTCCTGGCTGCAAACCTATCTTCTAGCGAAGTAGTGGTCAAAAAAGTAGCTCAACTGCTAGATGAAAAAACAATGATTTTATCTCTATTGAGGCACTTTGTTGAAATTGACAATTTTTTTTAACAAAAGTAAAAACATCGTTTTTATCGGACGGAGTCAATTTTCGATTTTTTTTTCTATCGTTCTGTTTTGCGCCGATATTAACAATTAACTTTCGTTTATTCAAGTGAGTATGTTAGAAATAATAACTCTGACATAATATAAGCTTCGAAGTAATGGTGATTACTAATGTAATGGCCATTACTTATACAAATATCCCTGAGGGAAATCAAATTTTCTTACAGGGACATTCGATAGTAACGATGAATTTTCAGATGGGGCAGACAAAAAAAAATTCTCACCTCAATTTATTCTCATCAGACAAAACGTCAACAAAACACCATCTTTCTTACTGTATTTAAGTGGAGAGAGTAAGGTTATCAACCCTTCAAACACGAAGAAAATTTTTTGAAAATATTTAATGTCGATTAGCTCGAAAATTCAACAGCGAAAAAGTGTCCCATGCATTTTCTCATGTCGCACTTTCACGTTGTTCAATTTTAGAGCAAATTGATCTGGTCGAAAATTCTGAAAAGAAGTATTATTTCCTAGTCTCGCCATTTCAAAATAAAAGATAATTCATTAAATAGGTAAAAGATTAATCCTTAAATATTCAAAAAATTGACTTTTTTGGAAAACCCTCTTTTAGACAAAACGATTATCTACCCCTCGAGCGTAAATTTTCGTTCTCTCAATCAAAAAAAGCTAACAAATCCCAGTTAAGTTATGATGAGAATTTATCCGAAAATAATTAACAATAAAAAGAACACTTTTGCGTTGACGTTTTTGCGAAAATGATATCACCTTAAACAGTTTCGAAGAATTATGGCTGATAAGAGTGGGCGAATGAAAAGACAGCGTTACATTATCTCTAGGCTATTAACCTCCCACTCGTCAAAACAACAAATTCACAAGCATCAACAACGTACAATATTTATGGAATTTACCTGTTTATTAAATGAAAAGAAGGTGGACAGTAATAATGTATCTTCGTTTCCACCTGAATCAACACAGGTGGTATACAGGTATTATGTATAAACGTATATAGACAATTTTTAATAGCTGTTTTCAGAACTAATACCAATTGTTATGCTCAAGATGTGAGATAAGCGAGTTGATAATTAATCAAAATATTGTGCACCCATTTGATCGGAACAATTCAAACTATTTCTCGCACAATAAAGTACTCCTCTATCTCCTATTTATCGATGAGCATGACATTCTTTGAGTGTTATTATCGAAAAATCCAATAGTCTCGACTTGACAGGCCTCGACAAAAATGGATGCTAATTTTTTTTATAAAAACTGTAAGAATCCCGCTTTTATTTCGGACAATAAAAAAGGAAAATAATATTGCCACAAAAACGGAAATATTGATAGATTGTAATTTCTCCTAATATTTCACCTCTCTACGTATTCCTAAAATCGATTTTCCGTTGTAAAGTAAAATCATCGGACAAATGGCACACTTTCTTACAGTTTTACTAAGAATCTCCAATACATTCAGCAATTATAGTTCCTTCATGCACTAGAATGATCCTTCCTCTAGTGCATGAAACTACTGGATCTTGAATCCGAAGTACGCACCCTTTAAAAAGTTGCAACAAGTGGAAGACTGCATTTTCGACTAGGAAAAATAATTTTCAATTTGACACCAGGCTGTGTACTTTATCATGGTTCGACGGCACAGAGTAGGCAAACGCAAAAATTTTTATTTACATTAAACAATCTACGCAAAAACTGAAAGTACAGAAAAATTATTTCGTCGTTGGGTCCGGCATTTGTGACGCAATTTTTTTAACACAACGCAATTTTGTTTTAAAGAAAGTGCTGTCATTTTTTCAGGAAATCAAAACTTTGAACACAAGGTTCCATTCAAAAAACTTCTGCGTATTATCAAGCGATATCATTAATTTTGGAAGCGGACTTACGGACTGCGTCACACTCTACCTTTAAAGAGGTTTTTGTTGTGATATCAGTCGTTTTCGAAGTTTTCAGTTGTTGAAAAAGATTCTATTTTTTGAAAAAAGTTTTCTCCGAAAAAAATTTTCTCAGAAAAGAAAATTAAAAAAATAAATTTCTTCGAAAAAAAATTGTCGGCGAAAAAAATTTTCTTCAAAATAAGTTTCTACGAAAAAAAATGTTCCCCAAAAAAAAATTTTTCCTCCTACAAAAATTTTTTCCAAAAAAGTTTTTCTCCACAAAAATTTTTATCTCCAAGAAAATAATTTTGCTCCGGAAAAATTTTCTTCCGAAAAAAAATTATATCCAAAAAAAAGTCTCCGAAAAAAGATTTTTCTTGCTTTTCAAAAAAGTTTTTTGGTCCCAAAAAAATGTTTTCTCCAAAAAAATTTTCTAGAAAAAAAAATTTTCTCCAAAAAAAATTTTTTCCGAAAAAAATTTCCTTTCCGAAAAAAATTGTTGTCCTACACCTTAGGCTACCATCGGAACACTTTGTGTCACCTTCGGCTACCTTCGAAACACTTCGTGTCACCTTCGGCTACCTTCGTAGCACTTCGTGTCACCAATTCTTCTCAGTGATTCATATAACTTTCCTGAAGAAAGCAACTGTCTAGGTATTCTTATTCAGAATTTAGCAAAAAATTCAAGATGACGTCACTTTGACAATTGGCAGCCATTTTCTTAAAATGCTAAAAAATTCTCCTGACCAAACCCTATAACTTTCTAGAAGAAATCACTACTCAGAGTGTCTGGAGATAAAATTCGAAAACCGAAAAAGCATAAAAGATTATGCAAGATGACGCTGCTCTGACAGCTGGCAGCCATTTTCTTGTGATACCAAAAAATTCTCCTGATGAAACTCTATAACTTTCCAGAAGAAACTAACTCTCTAGCTATTGTCAGTCCGGAGCTAAAATTCGAAAACTCCGAGCATTACCTAACAAACCCTTAAAATTGACCACTTTTCCACATGCAACGGCTTTTCTATAATTTTCCCGGAAAAGCGGCATATGAAATTTTTCATTTGGGGCCGAGACTGACGTTCCCGAAAATTTTAAGGAAATCGCTCGGGCGGTTCTCAAGAAAAAAAAAGTAGATCGTTGACACATAACACAGGAATAAAATTTTGATTATTTTCGAACATATTTTTACCATTTTTATATGGAAATTGGTCATCTTTGATTGGCGATATCTCGGCTCGTTTTCAATCGATTTTGATGAGTTTGGGCTCGTTGGAAAGCTGCTGCGACGTATTTTTTTTTTAAATAATTTGGAGGGGAAAGGGGGTGAGGGGAAAAAACTTAAAAGTTCGCCTATACATCGTGTCTTGTCCCAAAGGTTTTTGTATGGAGTTTTTTGGGTTTGTGGACTTTTTTTGGGGTGTGGGGACTGCGCCACGGTTTCCGCTACCGCTCCGAGCATGATGAACGGTAAAAATGAAAATAACAATAAAATAAACTAATAATAATAAAAAATCAGTACTGACAGCTGTATTTCTCTTTGATTCTTTGATTTACACTTACACTTTCGGAAATATATTTTTGCATCAAATAGAATTTTGTACTTCTGCGCAGGTTTTTGCAGTGTTAAAAAGCTGCGCAGAAGTACAACATTCTATTTGATGCAAAAATATATTTCCGTAGGTGTAATCCTTAAAAAAGGATTCTTAGTCTTTGATTTATTTAATTTAATTTGAAAACAAAATGTGCATTCCCTGGACTAATTTGATTTTAGTACATGGCGTGTACAGGCCAAGAGCCTATAATGCAAAGAATTTAAATAAATAAAAAAAAATCTTCAAATTGTTAAAATTCCATAGTTTGTCCCCTCGGATAACAAATAACCTTCACTCTCTACAGCTTTTTTAAATCAGTTTGATCTGCTTGGATTTTGACTAAAAAGAGCAATCTGAAAGTTGGAAACAACTTAGACAATAAAACAATCAACAAACATATTTGCTGATGTTATCAAGACTCATCAGTACACCTATACCGGAAGGTGAGGGTGGAAAAACGTGAATTTCGTTCGTTTTTTTTTTATTTAAATTTTTTTCTTACATCTTCGTTTTCTCCGTTATATTTTAATTATTCTTAAATTAGTCTATTATTTTTTCGGTTCATCCACCCTTCGCTGCCACTTCTATTGATTTTTTTTAATTTGAAATGTTGGATTTGCCACGAAAATTTTATAAACAGAGGAAAAACGTTTAAAATCATGGAGAATTCTACAAATCACAAAATAAATCAGTCAAATTTTCGGAAAAATCTCCGAAGTATGGATTGACCTTTTTTTGTACCCAAACCCAATAAATATCTGCTTCTCTGTGTATCATGAGACTTATGACTTTTCGTGTGTCTGTTGTGTTTTAAAATTCCTTTAGCATTACCTTTAAAAGTTCAAAAACTATCAAAATTAAGTACCGAACTTATTTGAAAGCGGAAAACGGGTGTCACTTTTATAGTTAGTTGTACAGAAAGTCCATAGATGTGTCGTTCCGTTTTCAAAAAGTTTTACGGCAATGACACAATTTGTCAGAGTTTTAAATTTTGACGTCTGTCGTCACCCTAGTCCAATAAAATAACTTCTAACATTTAATAACGAATCCATATTCATGCATTTATTTTTTCCCCCGAAAACTTTTCCGAATAATAAAGAATAAAATAAACTTTTTGAATATTTTCAACAATAAATTTGGATTTTCATATAAAGTCTATCAACTTCAGGTAAAAGAAAATCTTCTTTCAATCATCATTAAATTTTCACAATCCATTTAAATTCTCCGTTTACCAACTTTATTACGAAAGTTTATCTTCAAATTCCACTTTTAGATTTATATGCAAATATCCCACACACATGCTCTCTGATTTTCAATATTTGATCTCGTATACATTTCATTAATGCCCTATTGTTCGTTGGCCATAGCAATTAAATTTGAATTTCTTTTCGGTGGATTTCATTGACCGACTTTACGTTTAATACAAATGTGTTCTTCAATAACTTGGAGGAAAACTTGTTCTTCCTTAAAGTTTAGTAAATTAAGAGGCTTCACCACTAAGAGAATAGTACTTTTTGATATAAACTACGGATGAAGGTAGTTTAACGCACTGGAAAGCGAGTTCGGCAATGCATCGTGTGCGTTAATCTACCAGCATACGTAACGCGTATCAAACAATTTTTTTTTTTGCAATTCACCAACAAAAAACGAGCTTTTCGTTGTCGCATGAGGTCACTTTTCGCACTAGTGCGACAAAACTTTCTTAACGCAGTAGCGCGATAAATTTTTTCGCACTAGTGTGTAAAAACGGCTCTTACGCGCTAGTGAGATAAAATTTTATCCGTGCGGTTTTTACGCGCTAGTGCGAAAAAATAATTGAAATTTCGACAAATTTTCTTAAGTGGAAACACGAAGGAAAAAGCTCATTTTTGTCGGTGAATGGACCATGGCTATTTCGACAAAACTGACGTAAAATATTATTTTAAACAAAAATTTGTTTTACGACATGCCGGAAAAATGCACCAATTTTTTTATAAAATTAATTAAAGTAATAAATGAAAGGAGCAGTTCAGTTAGTACAGCCGCCGAAATCGAAAAAAATGAGCGATGGCGGACACTTAAATTGAACTTCAAATCACAATGTAACTCTTTATAACCCTAAAAATTGTTTAGTTTTTGATTTACAGCGTAAATACCGCTAATAACATAGTAAATACTATTCGGTAGTACATTCGGCCTCCGTCTGTTCGTTTGCGGCTGTCAAATGGGACTAAAATTTTGTAATTTTTTTTAAGAAAAACAACAAAATAAAAAAAAACGGTACGTTTTGAAGGTATGCCGCAGAATATTTTATTGCCCTCAATTACATTTTACGTTTGTTAAAATTAACTTGTCAAAATAGCCTTGGACCATTGCAAAAAATGTTGTTTAATACACGTTACGCATACTGGTAGTTTAACGCACACGATGTGTTGCCGAAATCACCTTCGGCTCGTTTCGGCAATCTCACAACTAGTGAGTTAAACTACCTTCATACGTAACTTTTATCAATAACTACTATTTACAATTCACCAACAAAAACGAGCTCTTTGTCTTGTTTTTTCAAAAGAATTTTTTCTTTTTGAAATAATTTTAAATAAATGAACTAACGTCTACTTTCACTCAGTGTGTAAAAAAAAATTAACGCATTAGTGTCAGAAAATGATTTCATGCGATACCAAAATAACGTACGAAAAAACGTGTTTTCGTTGGTAATAGTAATAATATAAATAGTGATTGAGAATAAATAAATATTTGGGTCCCAATTAACCAAATTCTTCCGCGGAAAGTCGATCGGACATCGAAAAAAAAGCTTTAGAAAGCCTTCATTGTTCTTTCGAATTTCCGCGGAAGAATTTGGTTAATTGAGGGTGGACTGTGTTTTGTGATTTACTAAGAAGACGAAAATATTTCGAATTCAGCTAGAGTTACCTGTCCCATTGTTTGCGAAGTCAGCATTTCCTCGCCTTCGTTACTTGCTTACTTATCCGCCGCAAAGACTTATCTGTACTAGGGAATGCAGAACATTTCTACACTTTCATCCAGGACACTTGCTGCCGAAAATTTGAAAACGCCACAATAGACACTTTTAGTCCGCTCGACATTTGAATTTTCATTGAAACTTGAATAATTTGACACAAGTTGGTACTACAAAAATCTATTGTTTGTGTGCTGATTTTACGCATATATCGTACGAAACTCGATTGTAACGCAGTGAAAAATTCAAAATTGAACCGCGCTAAAAGCGTCTATTAAGAAGTAGCGAGTACATTACATTATATTTAATAATTTGACACCTGGCTGCGTACATGAGCCCTGTACCTAGGATTGAAGAAGGCAGCCTGGAGCTTAGTATCTTTTTTTACCAGAGTATAGTCAGTAGTGACTATGTGACGCATAGAACTCACTCCTCAAAAACAGATGTTCAGAACCAGGCTGCCTTATTTATTGCCAGCTTAAGGTCCCAAGTACGCAGCCTCGTGCCGACTTGGATGGCGTTACTAACTATACCGAAGAAAGATAAAACCTTGTCATACCAAGGCAGACTGCGCTGAAATTCTCAATTCACCTAAATGGAAGAACGAGCGAGGTTAATAGTTAGTAACACCATAAAAGTCGGCAGCAGGCTGCGTACTTGGGATGTAAAGCTAGAATAAAGTAGGCAGCCTGGTGCTGAACATCTGTTTTTGTGTGTTCTATACGTCACTTAGGCTTCAATTCGGCACCAGGATGTCCCTACCCCCTGCGTTCGAAATAACATAAATCAAGGACGCAGCCTAGTGCCGAGTTGATAATTATGTGACGTATAGATCTCACTACCTCCTACACTTTGGTAAAAACAGATGTTCAGCACCAGATTGCCTTCTTTATTCCAAGTAGCTCAACTAATAGATTAAAAACAATGATTCTGATTAAGGTACTCCTTTGAATTTGACAACTTTTTTTTAAGAAAAGTTACTCTGGAAAAATATCGTTTTTATCGGTTGTGCTCAATATCATAATTTCTTAGCCTAACCCTCTGCCTTTTATGTGTTGAATTTCGCTCGATTGGTCATAAAAGTAATCGTTCGAGGACTAAAAATTGTCCGTGAAACCTGAGTAAATTTCCGTTTACACTCATCTTTTATTGATCTAGTAGTTGAGCTATTTTTTTCGATTGCTTAGTTTTTTTAACAAATCTTTCACTAGAAGAAAGGTCTGCATTTCAGACCCGGCAGCCTGGTTCCGAAAAAGTGTCTACAACAATGTTGGATGGTGTAATAAGAGCACAACTATGCACTAGTTTTGAACTTGACACCCGGCTGCGTACTTGATAATTTTGATTGACAATTTAGAAGGCAGCCTAGTGCCGAAAATCGGTAAATGTCATCGTAACGGCAATAATGAACACTATACGTCGTATAAATTTCAAGTCGGCACTAGGCTGCGTACTTAAACTTTTGTTTTATGAATGTAGGTGCCAGCAGCAGCCTGGTGCCAAATTGAAACTTATATGGCATACAAAATTTACTCCTGCCAACATTTTGGCAAAAAAAGGTTTGCAGCACCAGGCTGCGTACTTAAGTGGTAGATCTAAAAATGTAGGCAATTAGGCTAAATTATATAACTGCTTAGGAATGTGTTACTCTTTGCCTCCTCTTCAGCACAAAATGGGGAACAGATTTGCTTAAGAAAATTTTTTTTCTATCAATTTTATTTCGGAAGTTACGAAGTGTTGAAGTCAACATTCCTTGAAAAAATCAGTGTTCTGGTCTAAATTGTATAACTCCTCAGGTGTTTGATATAAACATTTTTGGTCTTCAGCAAAGTTGTTCAGCACAAAATGAGGAAAAACTTTACTGAAGGAACAATTTTCCTAAAAAAATTTATTCCTAAGTTATGACCTGTTTATTCTGTAAATTCTTAATCGGCGGAAAATTCCGAAATTTTTTTCACGTGTCACAGATCGTAACTTAAGAATAAAATTTTATACAAAAATTGTTTCTTCACCAAAGTTGTTCCCCATTTTTAGCTAAACAACTTTGTTGAAGAATAAAAATTCCTGTCTTACATTCCTGAGCAGATACATAATTTAAGCCTCTACTGTTACCAAAATAGTCACCTTATTTACCTCAACGAAATGAAAATATTCTCTAACACTTCATCGAGAATTTCTTTGAAATACAACAAGAATTATTTTTCGAACGCTCTCAAAAATATCAATTTTTTCTTGGAGGATTGAACTTATTATTGCAGAAAAAATAATGAAAAAACGAAAGTTCTCCTGAAATATATGAGAAACTTGGAACTTTGATTTGACAACCGAGGACCGGCAGGGCCAATTTTTGGGAATTTGAATTTTGTGGTATTTTAAGGAATTTTCGGGAATTAAAATTACAGAAAATTCCAAAAAATTTATTTCGGATATTTTACGAAATTTTTCAGGAATTTTCGGGAATTAATTTCCCAAAAATAGGCCCTGAGGACCGGCTCTGTACCACAAGGGCTTTAAATTTGTTTCTAGTCTCCGAGTTGAAGTTGAGTGAGTGTTAGCCCGAGGTTCTTTTAGTTTCTGTGATAATGAACACTTAAAAATCCTAAACATAGTGACATTACTACTGATAGGGGCGGGTTGGCACAGTGGTTAGCGTACTGGCCTTCCACGATCCGGGTTCAAATCCCGTGTCGGAAAAATTCTGCATGGAATTTTTCTAGCAAGTGTAGCGCATTAATAACGTCCTAAAGTTCACTCAAGCTTCAAAATTTGGGTAGTTGTGGTGTGTTTGGTGCCCATAACGGCGTACACACTGAATGAATCGTATGACGTAACCCATATACGACGAATTTGTGCATGAAATATCTAAGCCTACATTTAGGCGAGATAATAATCAAGCGCCTAACAATTCTTGGAGTAATTGCATAATAACAAGGACGCTACATTCGCATTACTCTGAGACGTAGTTCGGAAGTCACGTTAAGCCGGTGGTCCAGACAACACTAGTTATTGGCTGTAAAAAGCTGTTAGTGGAGTCTCTAAAATACAAAAATACAAATACAATATTTAAAATTTGGGTTATATATTTTTGGTCAGCAATTATTCTTTGGTCAGCAAAATTATTGTTTTTGGTCAGCGAAATTATTGCATTGATCAGTAAATTTAATTTATGGTCAGCAAAATTATTACTTTGGGTCAGCGAAATAATTGTTTTCGATCAGAAAAGTTATTCCTTTTGGTCAGCAAATCATAGCCCCACAGTAGTATAGGGGCTGTTAGAACATTTTTAGTTGACCGATTTTGTAAACTTGCGTTGCTTTGTTACTTTATTACTTTAAAAGATCTCGGTGGTATTTGCGATGCAATTTTTTAAGGACAATTCAACTTTGAGTTGACTGAACATTTTCCTTTTACCGAATTTCACCAGAAGGAGTTGTCTAAGGGTAACATTTTCCTTTTACAGAATGTCACGAGAAGGAGGTGACTAAGGGGAAGATTTTCCTTTTACAGAATGTCACCACAAGTAGTTGACTAGGGGGAAGATTTTCCTTTTATAGAATGTCACCAGAAGAAGTTCACTAAGGGGAAGATTTTCCTTATACAGAATTTCACTTGAAGGAGTTGTCAAATGGAATGTACGTATTAGTTTCTAAAAAGGTAAACACATGTAATTAGCATTTGAATTGTTACTACATATACTAGCTAAAATTTTGCTCACCAATGAATAATTTTGCTGACAAAAAGCAATAATTTTGCTGACCAAAAGCAATGATTTTGCTGACTAAAAGCAATAATTTTGCTGACTAAAAGCAATAATTTTGCTGACCAAAAGCAATAATTTTGCTGACTAAAAGCAATAATTTTGCTGACCAAAAGCAATAATTTTGCTGACTAACAGCAATAATTTTGCTGAATAAAATCAATAATTTTGTTGACTCAAAGCAATAAATTTGCTGACTAAAAGCAATAATTTTGCTGACTAAAAGCAATAATTTTGCTGACTAAAAGCAATAAATTTGCTGACTAAAAGCAATAATTTTGCCGACCAAAGAATAATTTTGCTGACCAAAGAATAATTTTGCTGACCACAAAAAAGGATTCCTTTAAAATTTTTCATTTGAGATCTGTAGTAATTTGTCAGGATCTTCTGTTGATATTTTGGATTAACTTGAAAATCAAGTGGCGATGCCTCTTAATAATATAAAATCTATCAATAAAAAGAAAAGTCGCAAAAGAAAAACAGATATTTGCATTTCCAATTTCGTTTCAAATTTGAACGTATCCGTTGGTTCATTTCCTAGCATTTACTTATTTTTACACCACAGAACTTGGAAATCATTTCCATAAAAATTGTTAGAAAACATTGTCAAGAATATTAAAAAAATAAAAGTGGAACATTCGCATATCTTTACCATGAGATCCGTAAGCCTACCATACGATTTTTCAATTCCCCAAAGAACATTCTTCATATTTATTTTGCTATGCAAATTATTCATCTTCAAAGCCTCCCTTCATTTCATTTTAGTGGGAAAAAACATAATATTACATTGGAAGATGATAGGTAGATATTTCCCAGGCAAGCAAACCATCAACATCATTGCTCTATGTATTATATCATTCATGTATAATACAGTCAACCAGCTAATCGAAAAAATTTTCTTTCGATGCTTTTTAATAATATTTTGTGTTGTTAAGCGTCTTTTGACATATTTCACTTAGCTGTGTCGTGTATTCGAGGAGGGGTGTGAATATTTTCATAAAATTTCCTTTTGTACAAAATGTTTAAGAATCAAGCCTACATATTCGGGAGGGTTGTTCGGAGTTTCTTACCTAACAAGAGGTATAGAATTTATAAACAACTCCAACAGCAGAATATTATTTGTCAGTATTACGTTTAAAAATGTAAATTTTCTTGTATCTTATTCTAGGTAGGTTACATTATACAAATATTTTTCCAAGATGTGATGTGAAAGGAAGTTGGTAAAGCGGTGGAAGAATATAAATTTAAAAAGAATTTTTTTTTTGTTCACCCGAACAATATGTTTGCTACGTGCTGGATTTACTTTTTATTTGATTTTTCTACTTAAGTCTATTGATTTTAAGTTTGTAAAATCAATAGTTGTTTCGATCATAAACTTACATCAAGTAATTCATTTTTGATGTCGAAAAGAAAAGATTTCGCATTTCCAATGCAAAAATTCCTGTGCTTTTTTCCTTGCAAATAAGTAGAAAAGCTTCACAGAAAAGTGTTACCTTCGTACCCGTGGGAGACAAAATATTTTCTTTCATTTTGTATTCAAATGTTTTTGGAGAGCAACTCATTGTAAAGTGGGCAAATTATGCATGTTGCAAAAGCTTGAATAACTCGACGGACTGGTTGCGTCATTATTGCAAAATGACTGGTTTTGAAATGAATGAAAGATTTCATTAGCCTTCAAATTGAATCTTTTTACCAGAATGATGGAGTTAAATTTACTCAAAAAAATGTATAATTACTTTATTTCCGGCTTTAATTGCAACATTTATGTTCAAGGAAGTGTAACGAGTCAGAAATTTAACCGTGAGGATGGTTGTAGTGACAATCGAAAATTGGTATAGAGCTTTTTTTTGCGCTGAATATCCGCAAAACGCACCATGTGATGTCACAACAGCCACTTCTGGGAAGACAGTCTTTATTTTGGACCCGTACGGAGTACAATGGTCCTATACGTTTACTACAAACAATTTTAATGTAACTTGGGGTAGATCGAGGTGGGAGTTGCGGGAATACATTAATTATCTTCTAAATACGACGAATCAGCAAAAAAAGAATGTCCGTCTGTCCATCTCCACCTTTTTTCCCAAACGGCTCAACCGATCACCCTAAACTTTTTTTCCCTGAAAGGTATGATTCAAGTTCGAAGATGAGAAAAATCGGCGAAGTAGTTCCGGAGATACGGTTGAAGAAGTGGAGGTTGGACATGAAATTTTCGAGGGTCGGTGAAACGTTTTCGCAAATATCTCAGCAAGTACAGCACGGAAATTCCTCATTTTACCCGTACGAAGTACAAAGGTCCTATACGTTTACTACAAACAATTTTATTGTAACATGGGGTAGATCGAGGTGGGAGTGGGGGGGATGCATCTGTTATCGTCTAAATATGACGAATCAGCAATAAAAAAAATGTCCGTCTGTCCGTCTGTCCGTCCGTCTCCACTTTTTTTTCCAAACGGCTCAACCGATCAGCGTAAACTTTTTTTTCCCTGAAAGGTACATGCCTCCCATGATTCAAGTTCGAAGATGAGCAAAATCGATGAAGTGGTTCTGGAGATATGGTCGATGAAGTGACCAAAACATGGTTTTTCGAAGGTCGGTGAAGCTTTTTCGCAAATATCTCAGCAAGTATAGCACGGACATTCCTCATTTTAGTGTCAAATGAAAGCATTTGATGTCACAAAACTAAGAAAAAATTTTTGTGGGAATCGGTACAGGGGTCTGGGCACTGGGACCAATGGAATGGACGAAATTGAGATTCTTGGCCATGTACGAAAACAGTTTTTCGTTCGTCTATATTTCCTTAACTATGCAATATGGAGATTTATTGTCAAAGGCGAAGTTGTAGAGAATTAAATTTAAGCGAACACGTGTTTCAGGGTTTTGGGGAAATATGGCCCAATCCTGTCCTGGTATATGGCCACTTCCATAATTGGGCAAGATGACCCAGATATCCAGAACTGTGAGAGTTAGAAAGTTGGTTCCAAAGGCAAAGTTGTGGAGAATTACATTTAAGCGAACACGTGTTTCAGGGTTTTGAGGAAATATGGCCCAATCCTGGTATATGGCCACTTCCATAATTGGGCAGAATGACCCAGATCTCCAGATCTATAAGAGTTAGAAAGTTGGTTCAAAAGGCGAAGTTATAGAGAATTAAATTTAAGCGAACACGTGTGTCAGGGTTTTCGGGAGATATGGTCCAATCCTGGTATATGGCCACTTCCATAATTGGGCAAGATGACCCAGATCTCCAGAACTGTGAGAGTTAGAAAGTTGGTTCCAAAGGCAAAGTTGTTGAGAATTACATTTAAGCGAACACGTGTTTCAGGGTTTTGAGAAAATATGGCCCACTCCTGGTATATGGCCACTTCCATAATTGG
>CM055403.1:168240687-168283373 GCA_029228625.1 Pseudolycoriella hygida
AGAACGATGAGAGGTAGAAAGTTGCTTCCAAAGGCAAAGCTGTAGAGAATAAAATTTTAGATAACGCGTGTTTCAGGTGTTAAGGGAAAAATGACTTAGTCCTTGGATATAAGCTTTTCTAGATTTGAATGGTCTGAGACGTACTTCGGTAGGGCCTTTGACATTACCTTGGGTAATTTCTATATCTTTGAAATTCTTACAGTTATGAAAAACAGAAAACGTTGGATTGTTTGCTTATTTGTATATTTAGGTACGTTCGAGTCACTTTGCCACATCTATTCTGTTTGTCACATCTATTCTGATACGTACGGGTCTTTGGTTATGTTTTTGGTGTAAAATTTGATGTCCCAAAACTGGGAAACAATTTTTGTGGGAATCGGGTCAGGGACCTGGACACTGGGACCAATGGAATGGACGAAATTGAGTTTCTTGGCCATATACGTAAACAGTTTTTCGTCTATATTTCCTTAACTTATTGCACAGTTAGCAGTTAGTCGAAGGCAAAGGTGTAGAGAATAAAATTTAAGGGGACACCTGTCTCCGGGTTTTGGAGAAATATGGCCCAATCCTGGGATATGACCACTTCTAGAATTGGAAGGATGAGCCATATCTCTTGAACTATGAGAGGTAGAAAGTTGCTTTCAAAGGTAAAATTGTAGAGAATCGAATTTTAGCGAACACGTGTCTCAGTGTTTTGGGAAAATATGGCCCAATCCTTGGGATATGGCCACTTCTTGAATTGTAGGGATGAATCATATCTCTTAAACTATGTTGGAAAATAAAGGTCTCAGATGTGAAAAGACGTACTTCGGTAGGGCCTTTGACATTACCTTGGATAATTTCTACGGATCTTTTAAATTCTTATAGTTCTAAAAGAACTTAAAACATTGATTTGTTTGCTCATTTTTATTGTTTAGATATGTTCGAATCTTTTCGCAACATCTATTCCGTTTGCCACATCTATTCTGTTTGCAACATCTATTCTGCCTGCCACATCTATTCTGATACGTACGGATCTTTGGTTATGTTTAGATTAATGAATTTGCGCTGAATATCCGCAAAATGCACCAAGTGATGTTGCAACAGCCAAGTGTGGGAAGACAGTCTAGTGTTCAATATGGTTGGAATCCAGAAGTCAGTTTACGGTTCAATACATTTAAACTTAACACCAAGCTGACTGGTATGTTCTGTGGAACCATGACAAAGAAGGCAGCATGGTGTCAAAAGCTGTTGTACGTCACTTTGATGGTATTGACCAATCCTTTTCCTATTTTTGAACTTGACACCAGGCTGCTTCTGCCATCTTTATGTCCACGAACACAGCTCAAGAACGCAGCCTTTTGTCAAAATGAAAGTGTTAGTGGTATGCTAGGGGAGTGACACTTTTGTTTTGAACCGTACAAATGCTGTTCAAAGTGAAGTTAGCTGCAGTTGCGACCGAAATTAACTAGCTGATTTTTTGAGTTTTTCGATTAAGTCAGTTAATTTTGGTAAATTTGTGGATTACAGTAGCTTATTCTAGATATTATGCTTTTCTGGGGAGCGCCACGCCGGAGACAAAAATTTTGATCTGCCTTTACTTGTCCTTTAGGTAAGTCAAAGAAATGCTTAGCTACCGCATTGAAAAAAGCGCCGCACCGCAGGCAAAACTTTGGACTGGTTTTCCTCGTTCGTTCACGTAAAGCGCTGTAGGTGAATATTTTGGATTACTCTGTCTTTTTCTTTAGATAAATCGAAGAACGGCTTAATTGCCGCAGGAGAAATTTTTTGATTGTAGGACTTATTATAAGTAGGAATTTCAATAATTGATTGATTTCGTATTCGTATAACGCTGTAGAAACTCTTAACTAGTTTTTTAACTAAATCCAAGTGTTTTTGAGCGCCTCAGTAGAAAATTTTGAAAACTTGGATCCGTTTTTCTTTTTTCAGCTATAGGGCGGTCCCCTGTATAGATCGCAGGACCGTTTTTGCTTATATCTCCGCGATTTACAAGCGACGATTGCTTTTCAAGTTTTTTATGAAAGATATAAATCTCAAAAAACTAACAAAAAAGGCGATGAAAATTGATCCACTGGTTCAGTCCCATAGAGTGGGCCAAGCTCTTCATGCATTTCTCCAAGTTTCTTTAGGCTGTGATTTAGAGGTAGTCTAAGGCTCAACAGTTTTCAAGAAAAAGTATGAAAGAGGCTAGAATTTCTCCGCCCCCTGAGATTTGTTTCATCACTTCTCTGAGAACATTTTTATTTATCAGAAGGGAAGGAACAAATCTCAGGGGGCGGAGAAAATCTCAGGGGGCGAAGAAAATCACAGGGGGCGAAGAAATTCTCAGTGGGATCGCATCCCCCCTAGATACGGCGCTGGTAGATTAGATCAGCTGATTTGTTTATAATGAAGTTAACTACAATCGCAAGTGCTGCTAACTTTACTTTCAACAACTGAAAACTTCCAAAACGACTGATATCACAACAAAAACCTCTTAAAAGGTAGAGTGTGACGCAGTCCGTGAGTCTGCTTCCAAATTTAATGATATCGCTTGAGGTGACGCTATCGCTGATAATACGCAGAAGTTTGTTTGAATTGAACCTTGTGTTCAAAGTTTTGATTTCCTGAAAAAATTACAGCGCTTACTGCGTCAGACTCTACTTTTTAAGAGGTTTTTGTTGTGATATCAGTCGTTTTGGAAGTTTTCAGTTGTTGTTGGCAAGACTGTATCCCGAACTTTACGTACTCCTATACCTCTAGCGTTGACTGGCAGGAGAAGCTAAGGTCCATGTATTGCTGTCTAGCTTTGAATTTGTGAGTGTTTCCAATGTTGATTTCATCTCCTTATCTATTTCATCGATAATGCTCATGTGGCTCCACGTAGGCATTGTCCGTAGGAGACATCAATTTCGGAATTGCGAAGCCGTTTTTTCGCAACGCACATTCCAGGTGATAATTGGATGAACTTGTCCACTTCTGAACAAAAGAATGGTTCACACTTCGTGGTGTTCATATGTAGTCCGATTTTGACACATTCCACCTTCCCGTCCCGTCCCGTCGTCTAGGTAAAAAATAACAAATTCCGAAACAAGAGCGCTATCACGAATTGAATTGCCGAGCTAAATAGCACCCATAGAACATTAATGTTGGTGATGAATAACATTGCCACAGGTAGGGCAATATTGAGGGGCAGTGCACTCTCATTTCATTAAGAAAACTATCGCGATCCAATTCGTTGAATGCATTTCGGAGGTCAATTTTAACAATAGACACTTTGCGATGTGCGTTCTTCTTGATGAAGGTTCTTGTTGCATGTGCTGCAGCTTCACAACCTCCTTTGACTCCGAACCCGACTTGACGAGGTGCAAATTTTGTCGCTCTCTCCGAACGAACATATGCACCTGACAATTCCGAAGGTATTACCAACTGCGATTGGCCGTACACCACCCCCTTTCTTATCTAAGGCACTCAATAAGGCCCCGTACATGACTTTGATGAATTCAGATTGCACTTTGCCAGATAACATATAATTAGTTAGATCCGTAGTCGCTTTCAATAATCTTAAGCCAGCTTCACCCGTTGAAGGTAGTGTGAGATCCAAGTTTTTCCATGAAACATACACAACAATTACGATAATTTCTAAAAAAAAATCCAAAAATTTTACAGCGACTTTCCCCTCGATGATTAATCTCTCTGATTAAAACGAAATATTTCATCAGAATTCAATATGAAAATCCGAAAAACTTGATTTATCAACAAGCCTAATGTTAATTAAAATTATTCTGTTCACATATTAAAACCCCTCACCGTATGTGTCCCAGTGCAAACAAAACGATTTTTTTTTTCTTCTAAAATGCGATTTTCACTGAAAAATTCATAAAATATTCATGCAAAAATAACTTGAATAATGTATTCATTGCAGTGCAAGAGTTTCACAAACCGAAAATGGAACTAAAAAAAATTGTAAGCAAAAAATGTATTTTTCCGTAATAAAAGGGATCGATGACAACAACAAATTACAAAAAAAAATGTGGTCATCTGACTAGTTGGGTGATAGATATTATTGGCAAGAAAATGTTGTATTCAGGTTGGATGTTTTCGTCGTTTTTAGTTATCGTGTTTCGCATACTTTGAATGTTTTTACCGCGTACATGGAATTCGTAATATTTAAATTAACTGTGTGAATATTTTCTTAATCAAATTACCCAACTGTTTACGCATTGACTCTGTATTTATTATTTCAAAATATTGTGAATAATAAATTGAAACTGTAGGTGGTAGCACTTGAAAGCCATGGAATTCTTATGAGATGTGTTGTCGTACACTTTGAAATGGGTCGAATGCTTTTGGATAAAGATTATTCTCATGCCTGTCGAGCATCTATTTTTAAATGGTATGCTTAATATACCAATTCCTCCGTAGAACGGTTGGCTGCTGGAAGGTGCGTTGATTCCGTCTCTTCCCATTCTACCGGTGCGGCGTGGCCTCATGGGCGCGCGGTAGCGATGCGCCCGTGACGCAAGTACCCAAACGAACAAAAAATTCAGAAAAATTTTGTTCCTAGACTTCGGAACCATTTATACAGCTAGGTTTTGACTTTTTTTCCTTGCGTCGTACCCCCCTGAGACATTTTACTCATTAAAATCGGTCCAGTGGATCCGAAGATATGACCTTTAGAAAATCGTCTTTTTCCATACAAACTGTGCTATTTCATAGAAGGCAAAGTTTATGGAAACTAACGTAGGATAGTGGATAGTAGGTTAGTGGGTTAGTTAGTTAGTTAGTTCCAGAGCCATTTGTATGAAAACCGACTTTTTTGGCTCGTGCTCGAAAACGGCTCGATACCTTTTCTTGAAATTTTGCAGGGACCTTCGGGTGGACATTCTGAGATTTTAAAAAAGTGAGGTACCGACTTCGTTTGGGCGCCAGGGCTCTTAGAAGGCGCCATATAAAGCCCATATAAGAGAATGTTTTGTATGTGTGTGTGAGTGTATTCAAAGTATGGGTCAAATGTGAGCAAATTTTTTGGACTGTGTTAGGATGGAAATAGATGTTTGGTGTCGAAGGAAAAGTTGTTAGGTTGGGTGTATAGTGTGTGAGGGTGACCAACAAAATGGCCGACGGTGGCATGGGACGGATTTAGGGGCAAAATTGATTTTTTTTTACATTTTTTTTGTTGAAGATAGATATTTCATGTCAAAGTAAATTTTTTTTTCGACAAAAATTTTTTTCATTGGAAATTTTTGCCGGAAAAATTTTTTTCGTCGAAATTTTTTCGGTGAAAATTTTTTTCTACGAAATTTTTTCGCCGAAATTTTTTTTCGCTGAAAATTTTTTTTCGCTAAATTTTTTTTCGCTGAAAATTTTTTTCCCTAAAATTTTTTTCGCCAAAATTTTTTTTCGCTGAAATTTTTTTTCGCTGAAATTTTTTACCGTTGAAAATTTTTCGGCGAAATTTTTTTCGCTGAAATTTTTTTTCGCTGAAATTTTTTTTTTCGATAGAAATTTTTTTCGCTGAAAATTGTTTCTCCAAAATTTGTTTTTTCTTTTCTTCGGTTTTCGAACTGATATCACAACAAAAACCCTTTTTAAAAGGGAAACGTGACGCAAGTCCTCGTCTCTTCTTTCAAAACAGCTGATATCAATTTGGGTGACGCTTACAGCTTCGCAACGCAAAAAATTCTTTTGAAATATTTTAATGCGTCACAAATGCCGGACCCTCCCAACGTAATAATTTTTCTGAGCTTTCAGATTTCGCACGCCAAAAATTTGGCTACCCGTACTCCCTACATCACGCAAAATTTAATTTTTTTTCGTGTCAAATCTGAAAGAACAGAAAAGCTATAACATTGGGGGCTCCGGCATTTCTGACGCATTTCTTTAATCGAAAATGAGAACATTTCAAAAGAATTTTACAGCTCTGGTTCATTCTTCTTCGCCAATATCCTTCATTGATCACTCCTTCAAATATTGAGCGAAAAATTCATCTTTCAAACACCAAAAGTGTGTTTTCATCTCGCTTTCACATGTGACAAAGTAATTTTAGACAAGTTGATAAGTTTTTTGGGGTAATTTTGATTTCCAATGATTTTCTATCGTTTTCTTTGTCAATTTCTGAGGAATTTCAAGCATTTTAACAAGATTTTTAGGAATGATTTTCTTTGATTTACAAGGATTTCCTTTGATTGATTCTGATAATTCGAAGGATTTTTATTTGAATTTGAATTTCTCAACAATCAATTTTCGTTTGAGTGCAAAAGGATTTTCTATGTTTATCTGTCCCTCGCTTCACGTCACTCCTACAAATTCAACACCGTTGAGGTTCGAAAGCGAATTCGAAAGTTCAAATGTGAGGGTTGTTATGGAATGGGGTATAATAGAAATGAAATCAAAGCTTGTTTTGGCGGTTGCATTATAACACCAGCAGCTCATCAACACCTGGTGCCTTTTTTTTGTTGAGTTTGTCAATTTCATATGCAACCTCATGGGGTGTGAATTTCTTGAATTCTTGCTCTGGTTGGTAGGTTGGACCTTTTTCACTGTCCTCTTTTAACCAAGTGCCTTTGGAGTCCTTGATTGAAGGAATTTGCTTAGTTGGTGGTTTGTTAGCCGATATGATAAAATATTATATGCTACTGTAGAGATAAACTCACATTACACTCTTGTACATAAGACACATACACGCGTTTGAATCGCTCACTTGTGTCTTATGTACTCGAGTGTAATGTTTGGGATATCTCTACAGTAGCATAATACATATAACATAAGTAGGAAAAACAAAAATTTTTCCGATTTTCGTACAATATTTTTCATTCCGAGTGTTCTACTTTTCTACTTTTCTGTTTTAAAATAGGACGGAAAACAGCAGTTTTCCGTCCTAGGAATGAAATTTTTTTTTCATACAGTAGCTACTGAAAGCAAAACATTTCATCAGTCGTTTTGCTTCGGAAAAATACGAAATACAGACCTCTGAAATATTTGTGTGTGCGTACCTAAGTACATAACAGGGAAGTGATGTATATAACCGGGAAGTGATTCCTAGGAGAGAAAAATGCGTTGCATATAGAAATCTGAATACTTAAAGCTATGCTTTGAATGGAATTGTGTGCATTCAATATACACGCAACCGTGTAAATTAATTTCGTATTGAATGTTAGCTGATGTGCTTGTGCGATTCAGTGCAAACAGTATGAAATTTTTTTCGGATAGCTAGAACGTCCACCTCAGAATTCCCATATGTTTATGTATCGCACGCCTCGAATTTCCGACTCAGTCACACATTCACACTCATGTTGCAATCAGCTTCTCTGTTACAATACAAATACATAAACACACGGAAAAGCCTCACCTCCAGTCCCGTGTTTCAATATTCGAGAGATTTTAAGGCGAGAGAAATCTCCACACGAGACGTCGTGATTCGGAGAAATTCAATTTTCAATTTGTGACTTTTTACGTTTCTTGTGAGAATTTCTTGTAAATGTAAAATTTTATGTGACAATTTGTCGTAAAATATTCTCTTGGTATTTCGTTAGGGAGAAATATTTCTGGTTGGAAAAAATCTCAATGTCACAAACGATTGAAAATAGGGCCCCTGTAATGTGACATGACAAATCGAATGGATTCTCTTGCCCTACTAAGTGAGAACTTTCTTTGGAATATAAAACAATATGAAAACTTCAGTAATTTTCTAAGTCAAACGAACATGGAAAGCATAATTGCCATCATAACACACACATAGTAACATACATAATGGGTTGTGGTGAAATCAAATTCCGAAAAAATCGAGGTATTCTTTTTGAATATTTTTACCTTTTACACGGGATTTTTTTTTGTCATTTTTCATAAATCACGCAATTTTTCTGCTTTGTAGAAATGGTGATATAACATGCAGACGGTGATTATGACGCGTGTATGCGTATATTTGACAAATTGTTTAATGGAAAATAAAGCGTTGAGCTTTTCCATAGAGACATATTCAAATTTAGTTGTTGGGTGTTGTAGGTTTTAATATGGTATTGAAATTATAATGGATTTAAGCAATAAATTTTAGTTTTTTTTTATTCGTGCACCATCGTAGCAATAAATATCGGCATTTAATGGGATGATTGATTGATGTGACAGAAAAAGGGAGCAATAAAATTTTCTTATCCCATCTCTGTTTTTGCGCTGCCAGATATATGTTTGCATCTCAATTTGCTGTAAATTTATGCGTTTAAAATGTAAACTAAGCCAATTAAAATTAATTTAAAGCTCAACGAGATTATTTAATCAGAAAAGCGGAATGGAATTTACAATTAATAAAAATTCATTTCAATTAATCAACCAAAAATTAAAACAAAATCTCGTCAAACACAATTTTCTCCCCCATTTTATTTGTTTCAAAACAACCATTCGTTATTGTTATGTTCAAAAAACCCATGAGACCAAAGACCAGCACTCGACCCAGTATTTATTTACAAAAATCATAAATAATGTAACAATAACCACTGTGTATTGCCTCTCGGTACACATTTTCCCTCCGACGTTTTCATTGTTAAAACAGCCTTCCGTTTCACATAAACCAAAAAGCATACACAATTGAACTATTATAGCGACACAACACGATTGTAATCACTCCGTTGGGTTTATGCTACAACGTATTAGGTGTATAGTTCTTTTTTTTCAAAATAGCTGTTAAAGTTATAGAATCGTAGTTTTCCGAAATGCGTGAACTATTTGTTTGCTCATTATAATTGAAGTACAAACAGCTCCACGTTTCGGTCATATTTATCGAAACGAAGTCAATTGTCAGGATGTATTTGTATTAATTATTTAGGAACTCTTTCAATTTGAAAGTATATGTATAACGCAATTATAGCTCGCTAAGTTGGATATTTACTTTCCCTTGTTTGAAATCCAACAGAAATGAGAGCCGTCCTTAAGAAAGTCAATTTGTTACATTCTTATACCTTGACATGACATGCCCTCAGTCAGGTTAGGATATGTGGGTATGAGTCGATTAGCCCAAGAATGTTGGTGTTAGGATGTTTCCGGGGGTTGTTCTGAAACAAGACCCTCATTTAAAAACACCGATGCAGTTATCGTACCAATAACAGTCGATGAGCAAGTGACGGATAACATCGTCATCGACTGTTATACCACGTATTTACAGGTACACTTCCTGCTACTGTTGCGCTTCGATACTTCACCTTAATTGACGATAATATACTATTTCTTGCGTTTGATTGCATATGCATATCAACCGATGAAGTAGGTCGGGGTCATATTGACAGGTGTGTGACTGTCTAGCTATTCATTAGTGAATGTGACAATAATTTCTACTCTGTTTCGGTGGTAGTCTCGAAATTGTATGTAACGAATAAACCTTTAATGATAACGGGAATTTACAGGCCTCCTAAGTTAGGCAAATTTGTCGAATTTTTTTCGTTACCTACAGCAACTTCTTGAAGACTCCCATCAGAAACGTAGCATGTTATTTGGTGATGTCAACGTGAACCTATTAGAAGATGCTCAGGTGTTTAGGCCTGGGAGCAAGCTTTCGAAGTATTCAAATCTCCTTCGCTCTTATGATTTCAATGTTATCAACGACAAGATTACTAGTTCTGCGAGCGATGCTTGCTTGACTATGTGGTAACGTACTTTGCGTATGAGGTACCATGTGGCAACGAGACTGTGGCGGTCAGTTTTAGTGATCACTCGGCGGTTTTCACTCATGTGACTTTTAAGCCGAGACGGGGAGAGAGCACAAGCAGTAAATCTTTCATTCGATATCGGCATCTATCCAGATTGCTTAAAGATTGCTTGTGTGACAATCTTACTTAAATCGGGAGATAAAACGAATTATAGGCCCATATCTGTATTACCTCTCATGAATGAGGTTTTTGAGATGCTGATTCTGGATAGGTTAATAAAATTCCTAGAGAAAAATGAAACTTTAGACGATCGACAGTATGGCTTCAGAAAAAAATCTGGTACCCACACAGCTATTTACGAGATGCTGGATGGGATACTGTCGCATATGGATGAGGGCAAATGCGTCAGCGCTCTCTTCCTCGACCTAACCAAGGCTTTTGACCGTGTCAGAGGCATCCCACTTGAACTGATGAGGAGTTACCTCCGGCATCGGCGACAGTACGTGTGGGTAGGACAGATAAGCAGTGATTTGCGCGTCATTGACATTGGTGTACCACAGGGCAGTGTCCTAGGACCGCTTCTGTTTCTGCTATACATTAATGACATGCATCGGTTGGGTCTGAAAAGAACTGTGACCTTGTTCGCTGATGACGCAGGGATTATCTGTGCAAACAAGACTCATGAGCGGAACGTGAGCGACTTGAACAGTGATATTGAGCTGGTCAATTAATTTCTGGAAATTAATGGGTTAGCCCTCAATATTGGGAAGACCAAAGTCATGCACTTTCGGAAGAAGTCTAGTAAAGTAGAACGACTGGGTCAAGTAACCCTGAATGTGGAGGTGGTTGAAATTGTAAGTTCCTTTAATTACCTTGGGCTTATGCTGGACGAGTCTCTAAGCTGGAAACCACATGTCGCTAAGCTCTGCGGGAATTCTGAGTAAGCTCAAGCATAAGCTGCCGAAACCAATTTTGATGAAGATCTACCATGCGCTCGGACACCCTCATTTGAATTACGTTGAGGGAGCATGGGGCAGTGCGAGTAAGGCTGATCTGAAGCAGCTCCAGATATTACAGAAACACTGTCTCAAGCATGTGTGTAAGCTCAAGCAAACTCACTCGACACGGGATTTATTCAGAACCCAATGTCCTGGTGTCTTGAATATTTCTAGTTTATATCAGTTAAGTGTAGGATGCTTTACCCACGGAACATTGGTCTCTGTTGAGCGTGCTGGGAATCGTTACCCCACTAGTAGAAAACCTATGATAGCCCTGGCTCATAGAAAGACGGGTAGAGGTTGTAAAGCAGTTACGATTGCATACAAAACGCGACATCGATACAGTTTAAGATTAGACCTTGCCAATGCTCAGCTATGGAAAGGGGTGGTCTTCGCACTAGGGTGTCGGTTTTCTCTCTTTAAATTTGTTTCTAGAACTGATCTTCTACAAATTCGTCTAAATCAACAGCCTTTATATCCAAACCTAAAAGCCCGAAACAACAAGCTTCTAAATCCAATTTAAAGCACACGATGGGCCAACTGGCCTTGCCTTGCAACAAAAGTGACAAGCAATCACGAGCAACAAGTTAACTCTTAAGAAAGAACTTTACTGTTCTGCGTCCAAATACGAAAAGAACGAGCTCTCAACTTGTTTGAAATCTAGCAAATCAGTTGTTGAATCGTATGACAGAATAGCTCATCACATGTTTCCCATGCGACATCTGTGGGTCAGCACTATCACTACCACATGTCTACAAATCTTTCACCGGGTTTTTCAAAATCTCATGATTTTTTTCTAGTGCTATGTGGTTAACAAATTTTCTTACCACTAAGCAAAACCCAAGTTACATAATACCGAAAGGACTTTTATCTGGTTCCGCGTCAATTTTTCCCCACTCTACCTCTTCGCAACTTGTTAGTGTTGTGTTATAACGTAAAAGCTTACGCAAGTATTACTTTATGTGTCCAAATTACATCCGTCAGTTACCGAAGAGCCAACTACACATGACTTCAGTTCAAGTTGTCTTCTGCTCAGGCTGTTAAGTAAAAGCTTCCCGATAGTCACTGCCGAAAACAAATTTTTCATAAAAAAGTACGAAAACTATGAGGAAATGTTTGTGGGTATGGTAAAAGAGAATAGTCTTAATGCGGGAAATGCATCAAAAGAAGTTTCTTCAATTCGGACCATTGGTTGCAAAACAATTCTTTAAGTCGAATGAAAAATGAATTTTTGGTGTCACTTTTTAGGTGGCAAAGCCGGCTCAGACCTCAGACATCTATCTATTGTTTTGAAGTCAAATGTAGTTTTTGCTCAAAATCGTTGAGTGGAGTGTCGTTTGAAAGCTCTCTTTTAACAAAAATCAATTTCAATGTGAGATGAGGTCACAAAGTATTTGATTCGCTGAAGCTAAATGGTCGAGCAATATAGTTTTCGAATTTTCCCAGGGACTATTTTAGGGAAAATTTTTAGGGAAAATTTGGGAAAATTGGGGAAAGCTGGGAAAATTGGGAAAATATGGAAAAATTTGGGAAAATATGAGAAAATTGGGAAAATATGAGAAAATTGGGAAAACTTGGAAAAATAGGGAAAACAGTTTCCAAATCACCAATCGTAGAAAAATTCGGCCACATTCGGCTGACAATCGATTTTAAGTCAGTGCAACTAAAATAATTTGTTCCAGTGATATTTATGTAGGTAAAACTCTCCTCTACATTTTTGATGAACATTGAACAAGTCTAGGATGTAGTCCAAAGGCTAGAGACTGTGTTATTTAGGGACTAAAATTTATAAGTTTTAATGCTAATTCGTGAAATTTGGGTGTATATTGGGTGTGACGAGCGTAGCGAGAATAGCAGTTTTTGATACGAGTTATGTCAAAGAACACTAGAATGTGACAGTTCGAACATACTTCCATAATGCCATCTATTATCAAAGGGAATCGCGAGTAAGCAAACATAACGTGTCTCAAACAAAGAAGCCGGCGCCTCTGAATGTGTGCTTTTTACAGATTTAATCCTTTAGCTGGTTGACGATATTATTTACCCGCGTGCCAATGGTTTATTGAACCCCATCCTCTAAACAAAGTGTTGTAATGTTTATACAACAAAAACTCTCGCACTCGTTATCTCCTCAAATCACAAATTGGAAGTCATTAGTCACATTAGTCACGTATGCTTTGTTCCAATGCTGACAAATAAAATTCTTCAAGCCTAGGTGCACTAACGTATATCAAGGTGAACCGAGGTGTCTCAAGGTGCCCCGAGGTGTATCAAGGTGCGCCGAGATGTATCAAGGAGCACCGAAATGTATTAAGGTGCACCAAGATGTATCAAGGTACACCGAGATGTATCAAGGTGCACCGAGATGTATCAAGGTGCACCGAGATGTATCAAGGTGCACCGAGATGTATCAAGGTGCACCAAGATGTATCAAGGTGCACCGAGGTGTATCAAGTTGCACCGAGATGTATCAAGGTGCACCGAGATGTATCAAGGTGCACCGAGATGTATCAAGGTGCACCGAGATGTATCAAGGTGCACCGAGATATATCAAGATGCACCGAGATGTATCAAGATGCACCGAGATGTATCAAGGTGCACCAAGATGTATCAAGGTGCACCGAGATGTATCAAGTTGCACCGAGATGTGTCAAGGTGCACCGAGATGTATCAAGGTGCACCGAGATGTATCAAGGTGCACCGAAATGTATCAAGGTGCACCGAGATGTATCAAGATGCACCGAGATGTATCAAGATGCACCGAGATGTATCAAGGTGCACCGAGATGTATTAAGGTGCACCGAGACGTATTTTTTTCCTGTTAACCACCGCCGCGCCGCCGACGTTTTACAATCGGCACTCATATCTACTTTCAATGTTTCATTAAACGTTGTCGTCGTATGTATTGGCTAACAACAAAAATTTATTGGCAACCTGAATTTTGGGGAAACTATAATAAAATCAAATTTATTGGATTGGAAAACTTAAAATTCACAACATCGCTTATTATTTGATTTTCAAAGAGATCCAATAAAAAATCCCTTTTACATATTTTCTATCGAGTAAATAAATAAATCGGATATTTGAAATTCTCGATTTCTATCATCCCATTATTATTATAATTTATTTATTTTTTTCTCTTTTTCTTCCCATTTATTTTTAATCTTTTCGGCCGAAACTAGTCCATTTGTATTCGGAACAACGACATTTTAGCTGAATGGAATAATAAAAACAAAAAAAGAATTATTTGCCTTATCAATAAATTTTACAATTCTCAGGTAATTGCTCAATCTCGTGTTCAACTCGTCAGCTTTAGGTGTTCGTGTTGTATTTGAAATACTTGAAAAAATAATATTAAGGGGCGGGCGTGTGAATTCAATCTAATGTTGATTTGTTAGTGTTCAGAACAATTCGGTAGTCTGTGCATCAGTGATTGACAGTAAATTATTGATAAAAACAATAAAAACGGAGCATTTTAACCCAGAGATTGTGGTACGAAAAAACGTAAGAAAAACAAGCTTTTTCGGTAGACGAAAAGTGGAGTAGAATTGTTTTGATTTTGAACGTTAGCCCCGGTTTCCACTCCGTTAAGAGTTTTAATTGGTTGAAAAAATCACGTGACGAATTTCAACCAATTAAAAAAAATGTCACACAAAAAACGGACAAAATATCTACAGATGTAATGTCTACTCAGAAATGGTGAATATTATTGGTGAATATTATTGGTGGTATTATTAATTAGATATTATATTGGGTGTTGGGGGGCTCTGCCCCCTCACCCCCGCGCCTGCGGCGAGATTTTGTAAGCCTTGCAGGCGGCCTTACGTAAATGGGGCGCTGCCCTAAACCCCGCTAGAGAACTCGCCCCTTAGGCCCCGCAAAGGGGGATATTCCCCCATTGATCCCCCTTTTCGGGGGCTGCCACCCTCAACCCCGCCTTTTTGTTTTTGGTTGTTAATTTCAGGTCTGTGGCGCTAAGTATACTTCACATTGAATATTCTTAATTAGTGTGGATAATTCGTCTGGGGGATATTTTGTTTAGGGATATTTTATTTGGGGATATTTTGTCCTTTTTTAATGGCAAAATTGTGATTATTATGTCCGCTTATTTTGTCTGCGGATATTTTGTCCACGGGGATATTTTGGTTGGGGATATTTTTTTGGACATTCGGTCCTAACCCCGTTTCGAACAATTGATCTTCGGCAATTTCGCAAGTTGTAGACCGAACGAAGTGAAAATTCAAAAAATGTCCTCATTTTCGGCCCCGTCACATGCAGATTATTGTAACTATTTGTTACATTAAAACCAATATTGTAAAAGACTGCACACTATGAAAACTTATGTCCTTCGTCTTTGATTCATAGTATACAAAGAATAGGTTTCTGAATACCTGTTTGTTAGACGTTTCTTACAATTTTTTTTAACTTTTAGAAGAAAATCTAAACAACTGCACATACTGCTTGTGCTGTTGTTCGTTTAAAGCTTTTAATAAAATTGTTCGGGCAATACTCTGTTCTGAATCAAGCTTTTATGTTCAACTCGCATAAACAAGCGAAAAGGAACAAAGTACTTTTATGCTTGAATTGGTTTTTTTAATTAAATGTTGATAGCTTCCATTGATCAGATTACATGTAGCCAAGTACAGAAAAATTGATGATGGAAAATGTGAACGCATTGTCGGTGAAAATGTGATTCTATTGAAAATTTTCATTGTATAACTGGACTGGGACATCTTTTTTGTATTCGACCTACATGTTTTCAGCTCCCTAAACTGTTGTGACTTACATGTGCTTGGTCTTCTTATAACCCATCAATATGATGACTATGTGATATATATCGGTTTTTTGCAAATAAGTAACGGAGATAAATGTGTTTTTAACATATTTTCATATGTTATCTGGTAGTTGCACTTGTGTGGAGAAATCAATATATGTTAGTCATAAACATGGCACGATAGCTACCCGTACTCCATACATCGCGCAAAGCTAAATTTTTAGGGGGGTGAAATCTGAAAGCGCAGAAAAGTTATTACGTTGGGAGGGTCCGGAATTTGTGACGCATATTTTTAATAAAATGTGAAAATATTTTAAAAGAATTTTTTGCATTTCGAAGCTGTAAGCGTCACCCAAATTGATGGAAGAAGTTAAGAGGACTTGTGTCAGATTTCCCTTTTTAAAAGGACTTTTTGTTGTGATATCAGTACTTTTGGAAGTAGGAAAATTGTTTTCGACGAATTATATATAGAATTTTATTCGAGCCGCCGCCGCCAAACCGAAGCGGCGAAGGGGGCTATTACTTTCATGGGCGAAAATGATCCCCTCAATGTATTCTACAACATATCAAAAAAAAAATTGAGCAGCCGACGTCGCCTAACCAAAGCGTGGCGACTACTAGTTCCATGCGCGAAAATGATCCCCACAACCTCCTCTACAACAAATCAAAAGTTTTTTTTTTGAGTCCCCGTCTATTTTCCGCCATTGGAGCTGTCACCACGATATACTACACACACAACACAGCAACATATTTTCCCTTTGACACCAGAATACAAAATACCTACCATACACATTACAAACACAAACTCATACAAAATTATGCTTTTATATGGGCCCTATATGGCGCCTTCTTAGAGCCCTGGTGCCCAAACGAGACAAAATTTCAAGAAAAGTTAGAACTATCAGAATTTAAACGACTCTCAGAAATTACCCAAGGTAATGTCGAAAGCCCTCCCGAAGTACATTTTCTGAACTCTGACACCATAGTTCGAGAGATGTGAGTCCCTCTAAATTCTAAAAGTGGCTGAATCCCACGATTGGAACATTTTTCGGGAAAACCCTGAAAAACGTGTTCGCTTAAATTTAATTCTCTACAACTTTGCTATTGGAAGCAATTTTCTAACTGTAATAGTTCTTAAGATATGACTCATCCCTCCCAATTCTAGAAGTGGCTAAACCTCGGGATTGGGACGTTTCTGGGGAAAACTCTGAAACATGTTTTCGCTTAATTTTAGTTCTCTGCAGCTTTGTCCCAGAAAGTAGCTTTCTAAGTGCCTTAATTCTAGAGATATCTGAGAAAAAGTCTCACCATTTCTCCACCATTTCTTCGGAACTTCGATCGATTTTGCTCATCTTTGAACTTGAACCATGGGACATATGTACCTTTCAGTAAAAAAAAGTCCAGGGTGATCGGTGCAGCCGTTTAGAAAAAAAAGTGGAGACGGACAATTTTTTAAATATTGGATGTGTGGGAGCCCTGAATTTGTAGTAAACGTATAGGACCTTTGTACTTCGTACGGGTCCAAATATGGCATTTTGAAAATTCAAGAATCCCATTCCAGTTTTGACGGACTTCTCTATATATTGAACGTCAAAATGTTCGAATTCAAAAATGTACTAAATCGTAAACTTAACTCTTCATCCCATTCTTCTGCTCTTTAGCTCGTTAATATACATTACTACCTAAACAATGAATATGACAACGACCTTAGAAATAAGTAGGGAAGGTAATTTAGTTCAATTTTATGGTCATTTCATCTATCATTTTTGGCTTCTAATGTATAGCGAAATTCGTCAAGACTGGAGTCAGATTCTTGAATGTTCAAAATTTCAATTTTTTTATACTTTGACTGTAGTCTGTCATTACAAAAAAGTAATTTCACCAAAATTTCAGAATTTATATGAAAAATGTTTCAACAGTACTAGATTATGAAAGCAAAGACAGCTGTTTTTTCCGGATTTACATTCCACATTATTTTCACATTAATAGTACATTACGTTGCTGCTTGCTTCGACGAGTGAGCGGCTATAGGCGTCACCCAAATTGATATCAGTTGTTTTGGAAGAAGGGACGAGGACTTGAGTCACGTTTACGTTTCCCTTTTACAAAGGGTTTTTGTTGTGATATAAGTACATTTGGAAGAAAAGAGGAAACAAATTTTCGACGTAAAAAAATTTCCGGTGAAAAAAATTACCGGCGAAAAAAAATTTCCGGCGAAAAAAATTTCCGGCGAAAAAAAATTTTCGGTGAAAAAAATTTCCGGGGCGAAAAATAGGTGTCGGGAAATTTGGCACACGCTTTAGCATGTGCGAAATTCCCCCCGTAATGGTTTCTTTCGCACAGTGCGAAGTTCCCTACAAGGAGGGAGTTTCGCACGAATCAAACTAATTAAACTGGAAATGGTGTGCGAACTGGAAATGGTGTGCGAACTATGTGGAAATGGTGCGCGAACTATGTGGAAATCGTGCGAGAACTATGTGGAAATCGTGCGAGAACTGGAAATGGTGTGCGAACTATGTGGAAATGGTGTGCGAACTGGAAATAGTGTGCGAACTATGTGGAAATGGTGTGCGAACTGGAAATGGTGTGCGAACTAGGTGCAAATGTTATGCGAACTGGAAATCTTTGCACAATGAGTTTCATGGATTTTGTCCTTACCCAGAAGCATGCACATTCTTTAGTTCATTGTGCATTTACCTAGAAGCTTGCATAATGAGATCAATGGACTGTGCACTCACTTAGAAGCATTCATAATCACTTTAGTCCATTGTGCATTCACCTAGCGGCATGCACATTGAGTTTAGTGGATTATGCACTCACTCAAATGCATCCACAATCACTTTAGTAAACTGTGCGTTCACCTAGGGGCTTGCACATTGAGTTTAGTGGATTTTCACATAGTTCACATTTCCAGTTCGGACACCATTCCAGTTCGCACGCCATTTCCAGTTCGCACACCATTTCCAGTTCGCACACCATTTCCAGTTCGCACACCATTTCCACATAGTTCGCACACCATTTCCACATAGTTCGCACACCATTTCCACATAGTTCGCACACCATTTCCACATAGTTCATACATATAGTTTGATTTGTGCGAAATTCACCCCTTCGGAGGGTATTTCGCATAGTGCGAAAGTCCCCTCTAGAGGGGAATTTCGCACAGTGCGAAAGTTTCCTCTGGAGGGGAATTTCGCACAAGGCAAAATTGAAGGTGTGCGAAATTCCACGTAGTCGAACCGGCGAAAAAAATTTCCGGCGATACGACGCAAGGGAAAAAAGTCAAAACTTAGCTGTATATGGCTCCGCTGTCTACGAAAAAAAAATTTCTTATTTTTTGAACGTATGGGGACTTGCGTCACGGGCACATCGCTACCACGCGCCCATGATTAATGTGAAAATAATTAATAATAATT
The DNA here is from genome assembly GCA_029228625.1 of Pseudolycoriella hygida. Lineage (NCBI taxonomy): Eukaryota > Metazoa > Arthropoda > Insecta > Diptera > Sciaridae > Pseudolycoriella > Pseudolycoriella hygida. The sequence goes on from CM055403.1 coordinate 168,259,490, forward strand.
CCCTTCACAGCACTCAAACACGAGATAAACTTTATCTAGCCTCGAGGCTTGTTTCTTGTCAAGTTCTTGACTTTTTTTTCGTTTTTCAATATTTTTTGTATGAAATTAGGCTAACAGCTTCAAAGGAATTAGTGTTTTAAATTTATTTACCAACTTCTGGCGGGAAGAATATCGAATAATGTCATGAATCAGTTGAGTGAGCCTAGTGTAAACAACATGATTTTTAGACTCCTTCGGGAATACAGGTAGTAGAGGAATTAAAATTGAAAAAGACGTGCGTTAGAGCAAGAGACGATGAGGTAACAATTATTCTAGTTGACCTTCATCAAATTAATTCGATGATATCTGCGTAATTTAGAAATCCGCTTTGATGGAAATTAATTTTTACGATGCGTTTCAATATCAAAATACATGAAACATTTTGTACGTAACAGTCAAAACTGACATTTTTCGAGCACACTAAATATTCAAAACGAAAGTGAAATGTCGAGAACTAGTCGAGAAATTTTGCAGTTTACATTCGAAAGCTTTTTTATTGAAATTCCTTTTGTTTTTGCTAGGAATTCAAAATCTCGAAAACTAGCCCCAGGGTAAAGCTGTGCGTTCGTTGCTATTACGAAAAGTAATAAAACATAAAATCGAAGTCAGTCATGAATAAAAAACCCATTAATATTTCCATACCAATTCCGTGTTCATGGCACTTCGTCTAACGTACGTTGTCACGTTTGTGAATGACAGCATTTCTGTAAAACGAGAACACATGAAGGAATTGTTGGTTTTGCGGTCCCTTAAGTACACTAATGCCAACGAGTCGAACGAAATAAGTAGTTTTTCACACAAAACGGAAAGTTTTTTTTTTACCAAATACACCAGAACTTTAGATTTGGTTTTGCTTTTCTTAACTGTTTCACCACATGTCTATGTGTTAGCTGGTTTTTTTTGTTGCATACAGAACAGTAATGTATTTATTGTCAAAACATTAGGTAATACGGTACATTACAAGAGCAGAATCATCCGTAATTCCATAAATATGTACACAATTACTTAATTAGTTTCTTGAATAGCAGCTGTACCACCCTACAATTCATATTCTTAACGAACGTACTTTATGCTGGATATAAAATGTACATCATTAAGAAACGTTGTTAGCTACCTTTATTTGTATAGAACGAAAAGCTTTGCGGTTGAAACAAATTAAAAGAACATAAATAGCCCAAAAGATGTTGCACAAAAAACGAAAAAAAAATACACACCGTAGTATAACACACGAGTGTTCCAGTAAAAAAAGGTGAAAGACATTGAGGCGAGAATATAAATAAAAGAAGAAAAGACGCTTACAAATGAATGGCTGTACCTGGCTTTGAATAGCTTTAAAAATACAAAAAGAAAAGTAGAAATTCCAGCTTTCACATTGAAAAATTGAATAATATAATTCATGATTTAATAGCCAGCATAGCTGAAAACACCGCTACACCTACCACACGTTACAATAATTAGAATCGTTCGTGCATTCAAGGTTTTGTGAGTTCGCAATCATCAAAAACCAATCTACAAATCTGGTTGTATTTTAAAATTAAAAGAGCTCCCCGTCATATTTCAGTCTGTCAACATGAGTCTGTACTCTTCGCTATTCATGCTTTAAATGTTCCATACCGCAATTCATTCATTGTTATAATCCATGTACTTGTACACACTCTCATATCGTTGAGTATCATTACCTCCAGTCTGACACTTTTTCCGCATATGATAAGCGAAAATTTAAATTAATGAGGTAGCGCAGCTTCACCCATAAAGTATAAAGCTATCATTGCATCTATGGAATGAAAAAAAAAACCAGAGGAAAAATTTTCCTTTTTTCACTATCGTACAATTAAGCAAAATATTTGGGTATGAAAGCATTCTTTGTGTACTGCACTGTAGTTGCATTTGGGAAAGCTTAATATTGGAATCGTACAAAACAAAGGTTCAACAAAAAACCTTAACAATTTGTTAATTTGATTTTGACGTGTTAGCAAGTTGAGAAGACCGGTGGTTCTATTCAGATATTTCAGAGAGGAAAGGGCAAACGATTGTTGTAGGTGTCCCGGTTCAAAATGATAAGGAAATATACGTTCCCACTGTAAGAACTCATTTGGTGACGATATTACGATACATTCGGTAACAATACCGAGATTATTTTGTCGGACAGATAACTGTGTAAAGTGTAAGCTAAGTCTAGCACTGAATGAAAAGTTGCGAGTTTGTGAAAAACATAGAATTGGAACATAATTGCTCATAACAAAACAAAACTAATGAGACAAAAATGAAAAGACTAGACAATCTGTTTTATAATTATGCCTTTATTTTGGACCTGGCCGGTCTATAAAGTTTCCATTCTCAAAGTCTGGAGTCTGGAGTACAACTTTGAGAATGGAAACTTAGTTTTCGAAACCGGTCAAGTTCAAAATGAATTTGTCAAAAGCGTTCGACAAGGTTTGGCATGAAGGCCTTATCCACAAGCTCAACAAATTTCTACCAGCGCCATTCGCAAACCTACTCAAATCATATATCAGCGATAGGATGTTCCGCATCAGATTCGAAGAAACCTACTCCGAATTCAAAGATATCAAGTCCGGTGTCCCTCAAGGAAGTGTACTCGGACCGATACTCTATCTTCTATACACATGTGATCTACCGCAAACGCATCTCGTGACAAATGCAACATTTGCGGACGATACAGCTCTTGCCACTGCAAAAACCGTAGAACAATCAACCAGCAGACTACAAAGATCCTGCGACAAAATCAACGAATGGACAGAGAAATGACGAATTAAATTGAATGAACTCAAGGCAGTCCACGTCAACTTCACCACAAAACACATTACCAATCCACCAAAGCTCTACATGAATGGCAAGGACATCCCACATTTAGATGCTGCAAAATATTTGGGTACGAACATGGACGCCAAAGCCAAATGGGCTAAACATATAAAAATCAAACACTCAGAACTAAAAATAAGATTCAGACAAATGTACTGGTTACTGGGACGAAACTCAAAAACGTTAACCTACAACAAGCTACTTACTTACAATCAAATCCTGAAACCCATTTGGATGTATGGCTGCCAACTATGGCGATGTGCTGCAAAGAGTCACATCAACAAAATTCAACAATTCCAGAACAATGTACTGAGATGCGCAGTCAATGCACCATGGTACGTCCGTAACAGTGACATACATAAAGACCTTGGAATTCCAACAGTCCAGGAACCATCCAGGTGGCCATCAAACACAACACAAAATTGGTCAACCATATAAACACTGAAGCACTAAAACTTCTAGATGTCGACAACCTAACAAGACGATTGAAGCGTACAAAACCTTCGGACCTCCTTAATGACGCGAGCGCCACCCTACCTCAATGAATTAAGTTTGTCAAAAACATCCATGCAAAAGTTATTAGTCTCAACGAATACTAATAAATTGTAACTAAAACATACACTTATCATGTAAAAAATTAATGGTTGGCCAGAAAGCACCAGTTTTAATAAAGCTTAAAAAAAAATAATTATAAAACGGATTGTCTAGTATTTTAAAATTTTGCCATGATTGTTGACAATTGTGTGCCTTGTAATGTAAAAAAGAATAATTAAAACTGAAAATTCTAAAATGTATTATGACCCCTAAAAATAATATTTTACTTGCAGCACCCCGCGAAAACGAGTCATTACCTGATGACAGCTGTGATAATTTTCATTTTCGCGGGACTTACAATATGGTTTGGGAATTTTTATTTTGACTCGTGTGGTTGTATACCGCGCCTTGTCCAAACCATATTTTAATATACTTTTGATCGCGGATTGTTACTAGCTATAAAAGTCAAAAGTTTGTCTGTATGTCTGTAATTTGTCTGTCACAAATTTCCAGCGTGGACAGCGTACGCCGTGTATACGCACTAAAAGCGAAGCTCCAAGTGTTAGTAAAACCGCTATTATACACGTCTACGTTTGTGGAATGTATACATGAAAAATTACCTAGAATTTGAAGGCGAGTAGATCTTTTCAGACACGTACGAAGAACGAAGTTCTTCGAAAAGGGATCTTATGCGTTTACCACGACGTTTGTAACCACCCCATCCGTCACCGCGATAAAAATTAACCGATTTTCAAAAGCTTTTTTTCCCTGAAAGGTAATTGAAAATTTTTTTTTGGGATTGAATCTGGGCACTGTCGGAACCGAGGTCGGAACCTCGAGCAAATCTTTTCCGATTTTCAAAAACTTTTTTTTTTAATTATGTACAGGATTCTAAGACTTTTTTCCGGAATGTCCACCTGAATTAGGAAAGCAAAAATCAGGAACCAAAAATCATAAAACGAAAATAAGGAAAAACAAAAATCAGGAAATACCAAATTTAGGAAAAACGAAAATAGGAAGGAAAAACATCGAAGTTTTCAATTCCTAAGGAGGTCGCAATCTTATTTTTGGTATGTAAGGGGATCTGCCCCCTAAACCCCTGCGCCTGCGGCGAGCTACTAACGCCCTGCAGGCTGCCTTCCGTGCATGGGGGTCTGCCCCAAACCCCGCTAGGGGATATTTCCCCCTTGACCCCCCTACGCTGGGGCTGCCGCCCCTCGACCCCGCTTTTTTTTTCAAGGAATTATCACCGCGCGCGGCGCATTCTCTCAAAAATTATTTTCCTGATTTTGGTTTTTACTGATTGCTTGATTCCTAATTTTGTTTTTAGTTTTTCCTGGTTTTTGTTTTTCCTTATTTTTGGCAAATAATTTTTTTTCCTAATTTTCGGTTTACTTTTTTTTTCCTAATTTGTGTTTTTCCTAATTTTTGTTTCCCTAATTCGTGTGGAATACCTTTTTTCCGCATCTAGTTCATCGGAGATGCCAATAGGTTTGTGTGTAATTTACCACTGACACAGTAGAAACTTCGGTAACGAAAGGATTTCTAAGAAGAGTCGATATGAGCAAAAGCTCACTAAAAAATTGCGGAGCCAGTAAATAAAATGATGTAGCCTCATACCCGGACGGGTTGTAACGGCGGATTATTACTTTTATTATTATGTCACGCGTCTCCTACTCCCTTGAAATTTTGGTCTGGCAAAGGTACTGACGAATTGTACAAAATGGAACTTTGTACGACAAGTTACACAAACTGCTAACCTATTTCTTGTAGCAGTTAAGATAATACTCTAAAGATTAAGAACAATTAATTCCTATAAAGAATTCCCGTCCCTTTTTCCAAATTTTTGTGATTTTGCTGAATTTATTTAATGAAACGAATTCAATGGCCTATTCGCTCATGTGCAAGTAAAACGTAAAAAAACAAATCTTTTATTTACTAAAAGGTCACTCCATAAATCATATTTTTGCACATAACAAACAACGCATAGTCGACATCCTATTATCTTCTTCTCGATTAAACAATTCTGTATTTTCTCATCATTTCTACCTATCTGCCACCTTTATCGTCGTAAACAAAAGTGAATATTTCCATCATCCCATCCCCCTCAAAATTTGTTTGGAAGCCTAACATATTCATTCGAACAAACAAAAAAGCTCTTTGCTAGCAATTTTTTCTCATCTATCTACGGTTTTGAATAATAAAATATTTACCCTTTGCCTCGATATTTGTTTTGTTTGTAGATACAAATACCCAAGGTTGTGTAAATAAACCTGCCACGGAACAATGGCAGCGAATATTACGGCAAATATAATGGGATCAATAAAATGCCGTATCAGTAGCTACAAACCGAAATTGACAATAGAACTGACTCTGGAAGAAGTTGTGGAGGACATAACAGATAAGGAACAATGGAGTGAATGAGATATTCACCCTGACTTTAACCATTGTTGATATGGGTGCATTACGATATATTTTCGTTTTTTTTTGTTGAGTTTCTCTGGGTAATTTGCTCGTGTTCGCAAATGATACTCATCTAGCAATGGGTTATTATTCTTTTATCGTGCTTGATAAATCGTTGGTATTCTGTCATTTTATACAAGAAATGAGTTAATATTTCTTTTCTTTAAAATTCGTTCAGATTAATATTTCGAAAGGCGGAAAACTGGAATGGAAATAACGAAGAATTTTACTTCAAATTTCGTATGAAAAATTTGAGTTTTGAGGTTCCCCTGTGGTTGGTTTCAGAGTTATTGGAGGATTTCCTATCTACCAGGCTTCTTATCATTTTTCTAACAAAAATTCTGAAGAAAATTGAGCGACAACGGCTTCTGTCAGCTTTTAGCTAGTTTTATGTTCCGAACCGAACCGAACCCAAGAAAAACTCTTTTCTTGACATAAAGAACCAAACCGAAAACCTAACCTTTTCATTTTTAAAAAATCAAAAACCTTAACCCAAACAGCTTTTTCATTTTCAGAAAAGACTGAACCCGAATCTTTATTCTCAGAATTGTTGTTTGAACTGCTTGACTTTCATGCATATGAGCGTGAAATTCGCTTTAGAAGCCGATGTCGAACTAAGCGTGCCATTGTAAATAATTTCTTTCATCGAGCAATTTCATGAGAACCATAGCCTATAGGAATACGAGGAAAACCTTACACAAAAGCCTATGGGACAAGGATATGTATAGGCGAACTCCTAAGGTTTTTCCTTGTCTATCTCTTCCAGATCCGCATCTCTTTACATTCTATCTAGTTTTTTTCGCTGGGGAATGTCTTCCAAATTTATTTGATCGAATACACTGTAGCGGTTGTACATTTACAAAAAAGGTTTTATATCCCTGCATCATCTTGATGCTGCATTCAAATTATTGTATCATCTTCATTGTTTAATTGTTATTTGAAATTGATTTCATGCGAAACAATAAAAAATCTATTCCCCGTTAGCTAAGATGAGCATTTTTGGAAGCACATAATCTAAAAATGTACTTGTAATCTAGTGCAATAATATTGAACTTTAATGGTACAAGAAGTGTGCCTTTTATTTACATCGAAAATGTACAACTTTACAGGCACATTTTTGGTACATTCAATGTGATAGGAATAGTGTTCACCTTATCACGCACATAAAATGTGCGAAAAATCTACTTATGATCTAGTGCAATAATTTCGAGTTTTAATAGCACAAAAAATGTACTTTTTATGTACATCGAAATGTGTACTACTTTACAGGCACATTTTTTGTACATTTTATGTACATATTCTCAATAAAATTGAATTTCGCACATTTAATGTGCATTCAGTGGGCAACCACATTAAAAAGTGTGATCTGTGTTATCTGGGCTCCTTTCGCGAACAGCGCTGGACCGCTACTTACGATGCGCGTTGCACTTATATACTACTGTATACCTACAGTAGTAACTAACAACAACTGCCGTCGTTCGAGCATACAGTTGGAGTATCTACTAAATAATTGTGAATCATTCTCAAAGTCATAAATTACCTTCGTTCGAATTGACTTACCTTACAAGTAGCCACACATCCAACACCCATTATGTGCACTATACTCACCGCATTCTCCAACCTGAACCCCCATGCATTCCTACTGTATAATTCGCTTCACATTCGCACACCACATATGCCTTATTTGTCCTTCCTGCCTACCGGGCAGTCTGCATACATTCATCACGTCTACGTGTCGATTTATTTAAAATCCTGCACGCTGGCTTCCACACGACGACAGAACGCATTATTTCATGCCCACGGGGACCTCCAACGGTCTCTCGCTATAAGCGGGACCTCTCCATAAATAAATCAGCACCTGTATTTCATTCCAGTGTTCCCAACGTTCCCAACCATAAATTTGATTTGATATATCCGTACAGCGACCGAAAGACAAATCGCCGATAAACGCTAACTCGGTAAATTCTTGTCCCAAACCTATCATCTTCACACTTCCGCCCCGATCAACAATAACACACACTCAAAGGTCTTATTTTCGGACCCACAACATATTGGACTAACCGAAAAACCATAAATTATTTTTTATTTCACTGAGAACACTGAAAATACATACAGATCCTTCTCACAAAGGGCAAAATTTTTTGAACATTCGTACACCACGACACGGCAAACATGAATCGTACATTTAAATATTCAGTTTATTGACTATTTCGCATATCATGTCAAAAGTTTAACCGAAATTATTAATATTTTCATAAATTTTTTGGAGCAAATCTTTTTCGCGTCTTTACAATTCAACACACCGCCTCATTGCTGATTCGTCATCTCTGGACGATAATAAATGTATCCACCCCACTCCTACCTCGATCTATTCCATGTTACAATAATGTTGTTTGTAGTAAACATATAGAAGTTTTGTACTTCGCACGGGTCCAATAAGCCCTATTCACGCCAAAAAAAAGTTGAGCAAAACTTTGAACCGAATGTCTATTTCGCTTCTTTTTCTATTACTGAATTGAGTAATTCTCTAGAACATCAAAATGCTCTGAAAATGAGTTAAGGTGTTCCGCAAAGCCTTGCAAGATGTATGCGTTTCAATGCGTCACCATGCGTTTCATACAATGTTCACAAGCTTTGCGGAACCCTAAACTCATTTCTGAAGCATCTTTATGTTCTACATAATTGCTCCGTAATGGAAAAAGAAGGAAGAATGGTGTGAAAAGGGCTATAAAATAGGTGGCGCCGACGACGCTTCAAAGTACAAAAATTGAAAAAAGTGTAGTTTTTGCTTTTTCCCACCAACAATTTTCTCTCGAAAAATTAAAAGAAAATATTTTGGGCGTTTTTGGGCGTAAAACTTTTTTTTTCTGAGCTGCCTAAAGAAATATGCTAATTAACTGTTGCATTTCCATGTCTTCAAATCTATTGCGCGAAACCTTAGCGACCACCTTACGAAATTCTACAGTTTCTCTTTTAAATTACGATTAGTGCGGATGACTTATTGTTGTATTATAACAATATGTCAGATTACAAAATTTTAACATTTAAATTGACTTTTGGAAGACAAATCATTAATAGTTAATTCATGACAATAATTTATATTTGCTCTATGAATATTGGAAAATAATTTTAATCAAAATCGGAATGAATTAGCCAGATTTTGAATTCAATAACTCCATTTGAATGTGTTACGTAAATTAAAGACTAATAATTTCAATGCGGTCGTTGAAAATGCGAACGAGAAACTTTATAATTAGATAAAGTTTAATGTTGGAAAATTTTCCAACTGAAAATAATTTTGAACAAATTCAATGAAAAGAAATGAATGATATTGGTTGACCCAAATAAAAGTGATTGGAAAAGAAAAATTAGGAAGAAAAAATGGTCCAGTGTATAAGGAAAGATTTGATTCAATGGCCTGGAAGTTTATTTAAATTATAAAATTTTTTTCCCTTTTTCTGTGGGCTTTACATTACATCAATCAAAAAAAAAAACAGAGGAATTGTAAAGTGAGACAAAATTATTTACCAAAGTCACATTAATTACAACTTGTTGTTCCTTTAACATCTTTTTTCATTAGATAACCGAAAAAAAGGAGAATTTCGAATGTAAAAAATTTAAGAAAGAGTGTTTGACGTTCTTTCAATCAAAGTAAAAACCGAAATCGTTTGCATTTCGACAAAAAAATTGTTTGTATCGATGGGCGTATACAAAAAACCTCTTAAAAGGTAAAGTGTGACGCAGTTCCGTAAGTCCGCTTCCAAAATCATATCATATCGTAATACGTAAACATTTGTTTGAGTTGAATGTTAGCTCGAGGCTAAACTTTTATTCTTTAAAAAACATTGCACCACATTTTTTAAAACAAAATTACGTTGTATTCAACAAATTGCGGCACAACTGCCGGACCCACCAGCGGAATAAGTTTTCAACACTTTCAGTTTTCACACGCAAAAATTTAAATTTACGCAAAACAATCTTAGCAAAAAGAAATGATAGTCAAATTTTTGCAGCGTAAAAACTGAAAATACAGAAAATTTATTTCGTCATTGTGACGCAATTTGTTGAACACAATGTTTCTTAAAGAAGAAAAGTTTAACCATAAGCTAACATTCAACTCAAACAAATTTTTGGGTATTGTCCGCGTCACCTCAAACGATATCATTATTTTGGAAGCTGACTTACGGACTGCGTCACACTTTACCGTTTAAGAGGTTTTTGAATGCGATATCAGTCGATTTGGAAGTTTGCATTTGTAACTAAATTTCTCCGAGAAAAAATTATCTTCGAAAAAAGACTTTCTCCGAAAAAAGATTTTCTCCGAAAAAAAAATTTCTCAAAAAAAAGCTTTTTCCGAAAGAAATTTTTTTCCTAAATATTTTCGCAAAAAAATTTTCTACGAAAAAAATTTTTCTCCAAAAAATTTTTTCCAAATAATTTTCTCCGAAAAAATGTTTCTTCTAAAAAAAGTTTCTACTTGATTTGTTTTGTTCTCCAAAGAAAACCACTGAAGCTCAATACAAAAAAATCATCTCCAAAAAATTTCTCCAAAAAATATTTTTCTCCGAAAAAAATTTTTCTCAGAAAAAAATTTTCTCCGAAATAAATTTTTCTCAAAAAAACTATTTTTCAAAAAAAATTTTCTCCAAAAAAACGTTCTTCAAAAAAAAAGTTTTCGACTTGAAAAAAAATTGTTCTTAGAAAAAAATGTTCGCCGAAGAACTTTTCAGAAAAAAAATTTTTCTTCAAACAAATTCTCCGAAAAAAATTTTCTTCAAAAAATTTTACCAACAATTTTTTCCAAAAAAAATTTTCCTACTTTATTTGTTTAGTTCTCCAAAGAAAACCACCGAATCTCAATACAAGAAAAGGTTCTCAGAAAAAAAATTATCTCTGAAAAAAGACTTTTTCAGAAAAAAAAATTTCTCCGAAAAAAATTTTTGTCAGAAAAAACTTTTCTCCGAAAGAAATTTTTCTCCGAAAAAATTTCGCAAAAAAAACATTCTCCGAAAAAACTTTCTCAGTAAAAAAAATTTTCTCGAACAGAATTTTTCTCCGAAAAACTTTTTTCTCATTAAAAAGTTTTTCTCCAAAAAATTTTTCTCCAAAAAATTTTCTCCAAAAAAAATTTTCTCAAAAAAATTTTCTTCGAAAAGAAGTTTGACTGGAAAAAAAAAATTTCTATCCCACAACAATTTTCTCCGGACAAAAAATTTTTCTCAGAAAAACAAAACTTTTCTCCGAACAGAAATTTTTCTCCTGAAAAATTTCTCCGAAAAAATTGTCTTAAAAAAAATTTACCAAAAAATTTTTCTCCAAACCAATTTCTGCTTTATTTGTTTTGTTCTCCAAAGAAAACCACTGAATCTCAATACAAGAGAAGGTTCTCCGAAAAAAAATTATCTCTGAAAAAAGACTTTTTCCGAAAAAAAATTTTCTCCGAAAAAAATTTTTGTCAGAAAAAACTTTTCTCTAAAAGAGATTTTTCTCCTAAAAAATTTTGCAAAAAAAATTTTTCTCCGAAAAAAACTTTTCTCAGAAAAAATTTTTCTTCGAACCCCGAAACAGCCTTTTTTCCTGAAAAATTTATCCGAAAAAAAATTTTCTTCACAAAAAAAATTTTTTCCAAAAAAATTTTCTCCAAAAAAATTTCTACTTTATTTGCTTTGTTCTCCAAAGAAAACCACTGAAGCTCAATGCAAAAAAAGTTTCTCCGAAAAAAGACTTTCTCCGAAAAAAGACTTTCTCCGAAAAAAAACTTTCTCCGAAAAAAATTTTTCTCCAAAAAAAATTTTCTCCGAAAAAAACTTTCTTAGAAAAAAATTTTCTCCGAAACAAATTTTCTCCGAAAAAAATTTTTCTCCAAAAAAAGATTTTCTCAAAAAAAAAGATTTTCTCAAAAAAAATTTTCTCCAAAAAAAATTTTTCTTCGAAAAAAAGTTTCGACTTGATTTGTTTTGTTCTCCACAGAAAACCACTGAAGCTCAATACAAAAAAAATTTCTCCCAAAGAAAAATTTTTCTCAGGAAAAAATGGTCTCCGAAAAAAAATTTTCAGAAAAAACTTTTTCGCATCAATCTCTATAACTTTCCAGAGGAAACAAATTCTCTAGGTATAGTGACTCCGAAGCTAAAATTCGAAAACTCCAAGCATTACCTGAAAAATCGTCGGATTTGACCAGTTTTTCACATGCCACGACTTTTCCAGGATTTTCACGGAAAATCGGCTTATGAAATTTTTCATTTGGAGCTGAGACCAAAAATTTCAATAAGATCGGCTGTCTCGCTCTCGACATAGAAATCGACAGATCAGAAAAAAAGTTTAGCCAATTTCCAAACGATTTTGATGAGTCTGGGCTCGTTGAATGTAGTTTTTTTTAATAATTTAGAAGGGAATGGGAGCAGGAAGAAAAAACTCAAAAGTTCGCGTTTATATGGCTCCTTGTCCCAAAGGTTTCTGTATAACGTTTTTTAAGTTTGTGAGTTTGGGGTGTGGGGATGGCGTCACGCCCTCCGCTACCGCTGTGGACATGATTGTATGGTGCGAAAGCTAAAAAAGGAACGCTGAGCCTAATTACAATTTTTACAAAGTCATCAAAATAAGGACTTGCGTGACATCATCACTAAATGTTTCCAATATGATTTTTGTTGGCACTTACACTTTCAATACTAATTTCAATCATGGTTTCCGTTCGATTCCAATTTTTTACTCAATTTCAATGAAAATGTTTACCAAAAAAATTCTGATAAACTAATGCACCACCGCTGTTTATTTTATTTTATGGTAAAATAGTTACGGCAACATTTCGAAACCTCAAAACCAACAACAGCTCGTTTGCTACGTAGTTAATATATCCAAATTGCTAAACTTCCTGGGTTATTTTCGGTTTCAAACAACCGAGTATTTGTAGCAGTTCAGTGAAATGTGCTAATTAAACGAATTTAAATGTTATAAAATTGTTTCCATACTCGATTGCGTAAAGCCACTTATCCATAAACTAATTCGCTTCACCCAAATCGTAGCTCAATGCTTAACCATTGTTGATAAAGGTACAAATTTAAGCGAGACAAATTCGATTTATAGAAAAGTTTATGCGATTCAACAACAAAATGCAGCTTCAAATCATTAATTCATGAATCCGCTGACAACAAAGTTGGAATATTTTTAAACGATTTTCTGCAAGGCACAAGCTCAAGTATTGTTTGTAACCGTTCAGTGAGGAAGGAACCAATGATAAAAAAAACTTAACATTTTATACAAACTTACATAAAAGTGTTAAAGTAAACTTTGACTCTCTTAGATATTAAAAAACTTAAAAAACTTAGAAACTCCTGCTACTGTTCTAAATGTACAAACAATTTTCAAGGTGTCTGTAAAACTGAATCTGTTACCCTAGGTACTCCTGACCTGGTGGTGTCCTGACTCAACCTAAATAATTTCTGTAGAAGAAATTAGGCTTTTCGTTGCATTCAAGAGTTGTTCTATGCAATTTTTCGAATTTATTTGCATCACCGGACCTTGGTCAACCTCATTACGCTACATTTCAATACACCTTGGTGCACCTCACTTCACGTCACTTCACCCCATTACACCTCAATGCACTGAGCCTCGATTTGTCTTACTACTCCTTAGTGCATCTCACTGCACCTTGGTCCACCTTACTTCACCTTAGTGCACTTGGCTGCACTTTGGTTTTGTTGGGAAGCTTGAAAGAACTCCGATAGCATAATTACAATACAAATACTTAAGAGCTAAATTGGTTGCAAACTTGGACTATGCGGTTTCTCCAAAAACCCTAGGCTATTCTTCGTTGGGTACAGTTGTGCTATACACTCCTTTTGTTAGTTTTTGTTTTGTCTTGGACATGTGCATGCAAAATGTCTCGCTGTCTCTGGCTCTACGCCACAGCCTCTGCAGACTGGGTAATTTACGATCCCCATCTTCTTAAGGTGATAGTTCAGGCACGTGTGCCCCGTCAGAATTCCAATCAACGTGCGAGCTTGACTCTGCACAGACTGAGAAGGAACTTGGTGTTCTTTTTGTTACAGCCCTAAAGAATTCCTTCGATTGTCTGCAACTAGTCAAAGCCTCCCACCTATTCTGATGATTTTTTTCGGTTCCTTTCGTCACCAGAGTCCTAATCAAACCCGCGCATTTTCCAACAGCCGGTTTGGCTCCAATGAATTCAGCACTACTTTCTGGCTACTCCTGGCTAGTTCGTTGGCTTTTTCGTTCCACACTATTCCAGTATGTCCCCGTACCCAGTCTAGCTTTACGTCATTTTTGCTTGGTAGGGCCCTTGAATTGAGAAACATTGTAGAAAACTGACGAAAACTTGACCGACGACAGTGATTCTATCAACGACTCTATCACTGTCCGTACAAATCAAAACTTTCTTGTCTTTGACCCCAGCTCCGGCATTTTCTTGGGCGCCTTCACATATGGCTATAACTTCAAATTAGAAAACGGTAGCATGCTCCCCTAGAGGCAAAGACATACTGTAATTCAATTCATATGAGTCGTCTACACATTGTCTTCGGGTATCTCTACTTCACTGAACTTCCGCTTCAAGTCCAACAGAATTCTGGCATGACCAAAACTTCGGTCTTGAGCAAGCCAATACTCTCCCTTGTACAATCTGCATACTGTCAATTCAACTTCTTGTTTTATAAACAGATCGAGTGGCGATAATGACAGCAGTACCTCTAGTGTCGCTGTCGGCGTCACCGAGGTCATAACTCCTGTCACACTCCGTCAAGCTGAGGCAAGTGCCAAAAAAGCACTGGCATCCGCATAGACATACACTTCCGCTTCTTAGTGAAGTCCAGTTTTGTCCTGATTCACGGACGGCCCTGACTCACTGCACCACTCTTCTGATATTCGAATCTCTCTGCTCATCAATGAGCGCAAAACTTCCAGAATAGCGATATCGTCGGCATAGCCTATCGTGATATCTTGCCTCATTCAGCTGTCGACTAGATCATCCACGGTCATATTCCAGAGTATTGGCGGAGTATTGTGCACAAGGCTCGTCCTGTGAGCACCGAATAGGTCTATGGCACTTGATTGCACATTGATGCACCTTGGTGTACCTGACTACACTTTGGTACACCTATCTGCATCTTAGTGCACCGGACTGCACTATGGTATAAGTAACCGAACAATTTTTATTAATTATTGAAACCATATCTCGAACGAAGCCCGGGTAACGATGCTAGTTTCAAATAATGGTAAAATAATTTCAATAAATAATTTTAAAGAAGAGAATAATAAAATAATTCGAATATAAATTAATAAATGGAATTCGATTTTTTTTAATTTCACTTCTTTTGAATTATTCATTGAAAATATTCTGGAATCAATCCATGAATTTGGACTGTTGTTTAAGACTTAGGAACGGGTTAGCTCAGTGGTAACGTACTGGCTTTCCACCAGGAATATCCGGGTTCAATCCTGGTGGGGACAAATTCTGTATAGGATTTTTCTTCAATGTATAGCATGAAAATAACGTTACTAAGCACACCCAGGGTTCATAATTTGGGTAGTTGTGAATTTGGTGTCCCAACGAATCGTACATAGAACAATGACAAATATGACATCACGCATATTTGATGAATTCTGTGTACAAATATCTGAGTCTAACTTTGGGCGGAGTTATAATTAGCACCAGAAAAAATTCCTAATGCTAGCTACCATTAGATGTGGTTCGGAATTCACGTTAAGCATGTGGTCCAAAAAATGCCTGCCGGTAAAACACATTGATGGGGCAAATCGGCATTCTAAGCCCTACTAGTTTCCGCCCTATACATCATAGATGGCACTAGGTTTGTGTGCAATTTACCACTTACACAGTAAAAACTTCGGTAACGAAATGATAAGAGGAATCCATGTGAGCGAAAGCTCACAAATATTGCGGAACTAGTAATAGTAGATTACAGTGGAGGTGCGGAAGTAAGTCATTACACGAGGGATCAATTTTGTGTAATGACCCAAACTCAAGAGAGTGTTTTTAAGCAAAAAGCTTTGAAAACAGTTTTTTGACGAGGATACAACTGCACGAGTCAAAAAACAGTTTTTAAAGCGAGTTGCTTAAAAATGCACGAACGGGTTTGCGGGTGTCACGAAATGATCCAGAATGGATGACTTACTAACCACCCCCACTGTTTACTGCTTTAATCGGTGGCCGACAGTGCCCAGATTCAATCCCATAAAATATTGTGACAAACTTATATTCTGTTCTCTGTATTTTGAATTTTGTTTGGTGGGCATCAAGTTTTTACCGAATAGTAACATTAAAAATCCATGGGAATTCTGGAAAAGTCGTGACATCTGGAAAAGTGGTCAATTTTGAGGAGTTTTCAGGTATTGCTCGGAGTTTTCGAATTTTAGCTCCGAAGTGACAATACCTAAAGGGTACGTTTCTTATAGAAAGTTATAGAATTCAATAGGGAGAATTTTCTGGGATCTTAATAAAAAGATTATGTATGAACAAAAATTCAAAATGTTAGTTAATTTTCAATACGATTTCAGACGAAAATATTAATATTATAGATAAGTAAATAAATGTGTTAGTTAAAATATTGAATTTCATCAGATATAAAATAAATATTTTTGCTTCGTAAAAAATATAAATTTTCAGTTAAAAAATGAAAATTGTCAGATAAAATAAACAAATTTTTAGTTACCGAAATATGAATATTTTAGTTAAAAATAAATATTTTTTTTTTGATAAAAAAATAAAATTTTCAGATAAAATATTAAAACATGTTAGTTAAAGTGTCCATGTTTTCAGGTAATTATTTCAAATTTTAACTGACATTTTGTAATTTTTGTCTGACTTTTAGTATTTTTTGTCTAAAAGCTTAGATTATTTAACTGACTTTTTCAATATTTTTAACTGTTTGTTGCCGAAAGCTTGGAAAAATAAAAATATTTACTTAAACAAACCACGTATCCAATTATTTAAAAATCAATATTTTTAACTAAAAATTTCGTTTTTTTTAACTGAAATTTTGAATTTTTTATCTAAAATTTTCATTTTTTTATCTGACGTTTAATACGATCCTTAATAAAATGGTTGCCAGCTGTCAGGCAGTGACACGAAGTGTTCTGAATGTAGCCGAAGATGACACGAAGTGTTACGAAGACAGTCGAAGGTGAAATGAAGTGGAAAAATCTTTGGAAAAATTTTTTTTAATAAATTTTTTTCAGTAAAATTTTTTTTTCAGATAAATTTTTTTTCGGAGAAAATTTTTTTGGGATAATTTTCTGTACGTTAGTATTCTACATTACGTGTACATTGTGTGCATGTTGTACGCATGGTAACCCGGAAAAGTGTACACATGTAACGCGCGTTTCATGTTCAAAGTGCTCACACGATCGAGACTGTGTGTGCACATTTGCTGCGCGGACGGGTCGAAATTCGACCGGTTACAAACGTGGTGGTAAACGCATAAGCCCCGTTTTCGAAGAACTTCGTATCTTCGTACGGGCCTAAGTTGAGTCCTATTAAGCGTAGGCCCCGAAAAGTTGTTTGACCTTTGCCTAGTATTTCCGACAGTGAAGTCCAATAAGAACTATTATCACAACAAGTCTACTAGCATTTAGCAATATGCGGAGAACTTATTTTCAAACATATGCACGTATCAGAATAGATGTGGCAAACAGAGTTGATGTTACGAAGAGACTCGAACGTATCTAACTAAATATTGCCTTAACTCTTAAGTGTATGAAATCACGTCCACATTATATTGTATTGGAAATTGCCGAGAGGGCAATATTGAGAAAGCTGTCCGAAGCAACGAACGGTGTAAAAAAAAACCCTTTCGAAAGCACAAAATTGACACCAAAAAGACACCTGTTCACCTGAATTTTCTCTGCAAAAAAGCGAAAAACCTTTGATGGGCTAGGGCCGGCCTCAGTACCGACCTAGGGGGCCTAAGTAGAGGACACATAATTCTATAGACAAAAATGTTTCCCTCAATTTGCACTTCAACATAGAAAAATTTTTTTTGAATAGGGCCGACCGATTACAGGACCGATCTGAGCCCTACTTGAGCCCTAAGCATCGGGCCCAAGTTTGTTTTTGAATATAATTCGGTACTTTGTTACCTCTCAAATAGAAAAAGAATCAATAAAATCAGTTAGGATTTATTCAATTGCAAACAAACACGTTACACAAACACACCCTAGTAGACACTCAATTTTTGGGGTCCTGGCTGAGTCCAAGGTTTCTAATCAAAAAATTTTCTTCCGTGTGAGACATTACTAGACATTTCGATTAAAGAAATTGAAAATCGGAAAAGATTTACTTGATTTATGTACAAAAAACACGTAAGGCCCTAGCAGAGACTCGTTCTTAGTGCCCTAGCTGAGTCCAAAGACTCAAATCTAAAAAAGATTGTCGGTTATGTCCAGATGCATGTCAACAGTTGAAACGCATTCAAATCTCGAGTCTCCAGTCGAGTTCAGTTTTACAAACGTTCCAGTTATTTTAAATTTATTTTAAATTAACGAAGGAACGTTCCATCGATCATAGCGAAAGAAACGTTAACATCTAAAGAACAGAACTTCCACCTTTAATTCATTGAAATTTTTTGTAAATAAAAAAGTTTTATTCTTTAGTGTAGGTACCCTAACAATGAAACCATTCTTTCGCTTTGTATTAACATTTCTATCGATTTTCGATTATGAAACCCTTTCAACAAAAGCAAAGAACAAACATGAAATGCTTAAGTGTACACAATAAAAGATTCTATTTTTAATTAATTTTCCGAAAGTTTAACAACAATGATAAAAGTTTTCTCCTATGAGTTTTTATTTCAAAAACACCGAAGAGAATCGGTTTTACAAAGAATATTACAACAATAACGCGTGCTGTCGTTAAACAAAGAGCCCCACAAGAGTATACATCCAAACGTACATCACAAAACCATTGAAAATTATGTCTCATTCTTAATAAAAACCATTTTTTAAACAACTTACTAAAAAAAGTGCTCGAACGAATCGTTAGAGACTATTTTTTCCTGCAAAATCATCCGGGCCATTCCACGAAAACTCCGTTCCAACGCTCGAAATGCTCAGTTGTTACGAAAAGATATTCATACAAAATGCTGCATCAGAAGTATTGATCCTTTAACTAGAGATTAGTAACTTTTCTATTGCTTTTATTTTGTAACTACTGAGAATTTCACGCGTGGGAACGAAGCGGACCGTGGAATTGCCCCCTATGCAAAAACTTTGTCTGAATGACTTACCTTTCGGTGAAGTTTCTCTATTTAGGTACAAAACAGACTAACTCAGAACATCAACATACCGACGTATAGTTTTAAAACAAAACCACGAAAACGCTATTCCACGCAAAAAAAAATCTTCCACATTCCCTCGAGTTTTAAACATTTATTCAAACAGACATCAACATTCCATTAGTTTCTTCTCGTTTTTCGAGTGCATAAACTAAATAAAAACGGTCTATTTGTGATTCAGAATACGGTGTGAATACCTAGAGGTGGTTATTGGGATTTTTATAACCTTAGCGCAAACTTTGATTTCCTTATAGAAGTAAATCTGAGACTGAATAGAGCAGCAGAAAAGGAAAAAAAATTAAAATTTCGCTAAACTCTTCTTTGTCGAATAAATTTGATTTACATTAACGTTAATCAAATATACTTCAGTTAAGAAGGCAAACAGAACACAGAACCGAATTTTAGTGCGAAAACAATTGGGATGTGATTGCCGAAAGATAACGCAGATCTGAACTAGACTTTATATGGAATGAGGTTTTTCTTTACATTCGGCATTTCAATTAGTGGTTTTTTCCTGCTTTTCATTATTAGCTAAAAAAATAATATCTGGAGGTCGAAGACGCGTCCAAAAACGGGAAATAGCTAAAAATTGAGAAATAAATCAAAATCGGGAAATGTATGAAAATCGGGAAATGAATGAAAATCGGGAAATAAATAAAAATCAGGAAATGAATAAAATCGGATAATGCATGAAAATCGTGAAATGAATGAAAGTCGTGAAATGAATGAAAACGGGAAATGAATAAAAATAGGGAAATGAATGAAAATCGGGAAATCAGTAAAAATCGGAAAATGTATGAAAATCGGGAAATGAATGAAAATCGGGAAATGAAAATCGGGAAATCTATGAAAACGGGAAATCAATAAAAATCGGAAAATGTATGAAAATCGCGAAATCAGTAAAAATCGTGAAATGAATGAAAATCGGGAAATGAATGAAAACGGGAAATAAATAAAAATCAGGAAATGAATAAAAATCGGAAAATGCATGAAAATCGTGAAATGAATGAAAGTCGTGAAATGAATGAAAACGGGAAATGAATAAAAATAGGGAAATGTATGAAAATCGGGAAATCAGTAAAAATCGGAAAATGTATGAAAATCGGGAAATGTATGAAAATCGTGATTTTAATGAAAAACGGGAAATGAATGAAAACGGGAAATGAATAAAAATAGGAAATGTATGAAAATCGAAAAATCAGTAAAAATCGGAAAATGTATGAAAATAGTGAAATGAATGAAAATCGGGAAATCTATGAAAACTGGAAATCAATAAAATCGGAAAATGTATGAAAATCGTGAAATGAATGAAAATCGGGAAATGAATGAAAACGGGAAATGAATAACAATAGGGAAATGTATGAAAATCGGGAAATCAGTAAAAATCGGAAAATGTTTGAAAATCAGAAAATGTATGAAAATCGGGAAATAAATAAAAATCGGGAAATGTATGCAAATAGTGAAACGAATGAAAATCCGGAAATCTATGAAAACTGGAAATCAATAAAAATCGGAAAATGTATGAAAATCTGGAAATGAATGAAAAACGGGAAAAACGGGAAAAAAATTTTTACACACGCCACACTGCCACTTCTTCTTAAGGCTGTGGTGGTTAAAAAAGGCTTCTGTTTGTTGCAAATTTACTTCATGAAAATGTTCTACGAGACTATGAAATAAGGAGTTCACGCAGTAGACTGGTCCTTTGTCTAGTGCATGAACTTCTTATGTCACCGTCGTGTAGAGCATTTTCATGGAGAAAAATTGCAACAAGTAGAGGTCTGCATATCAAGGTGGACAGCCTGGTGCCAAAAAGTTTTCTATGGCAATGTTGGAGTGGGGAACGAGGACATTACTATGCACAATGTTCCAACTCGGCACCAGGCTGCCTACTTGGGACGTTTAAGTAGCCATAAAGAACGCAGCCTCGTGCCGAAAATCTTTTAATGTCATCGTAACGGCAGTAACAAATACTATACGTGATATAAATTTCAACACGGCACCAGGCTGCCTACTTAAGATATTCTACTGTGAATGTAGAGGGCAGCAGCAGTCTGGTGCCGAGTTGAAATTTATGTGACGCATAGTATTCGTTACTGCCGTTGCAATGAGTTTAACTGCTTTTCGGCACCAGGCTGCCTTCTTAAAGGCTACTCATACTTTTCAAGTACGCAGCCTGGTGCGGAGTCGGGACCTAGTGCACATTAATGTACTCGTTTCGCCATCCAACATTACCATAGGAACTTTTTTGGCACCAAGCTGTCTTCTGAAATCGAACAGTGCAACCCCACCTTAAACTTTTTTCTTTCTTATTCGTCTCAATTAATCTGATATACACCAACTTGTCGATTCTCAAAATTTTGTCGTAAATGGAGTCTGAGGACTATCCTGAGAAAATCGTAGAAGAAAAATGTTTTTAAAAAAATTTTGTTCGGCCGGCAAAGGTGGTGAAAAGATTCTCTGCACCGGGGTGGTCGCTGAAAAAGTGTTTCTTCAATATCTTTCCGAAGACTAGCTGTATTTGGCTGAAAATCACACAGTGCTTAAATATGTGGGAGTAGAAATTTAATAACTGAAAAATGTCACGTGGTATTGGGCGCCAGAGCGGTCAAAAGGTAAAAAACGCTCTGTTTTTGCAGGGCGCTAAGAGCGGCGACCAATAAAACCTAATATATGGTGAGAAGCGCAATGATTCCAAGTTTCAAAAGGGATCAATTATTCTGCAAGAACAACAAATAGGAAATACCGAAAATAAAATTACTTTTACCGACAGTAAATGTAATTGATCGACCAGAAAAAAAAATTACCGAAATTAAATTAAATTTTTCCTTTTACAAAATGTCCCGGAAACCGAGGTGAATATAGAAACTAGGGAATTCTTCCTTTTACGAAATGACACGTAAAGCTAGGTGGGTATCGGAACTAGGGAATTCTCTCTTTTACGAAATGCCACGAAAACCTAGGTGAATAACGAAAATAGGGAATTCTCCCTTTTACGAAATGCCACGAAACCCTAGGTGGATAACGAAACTAGGGAATTCTTCCTTTTACGAAATGTCACGAAAACCTAGGTGGATAACGAAACTAGGGAATTCTCTCTTTTACGAAATGTCACCTAAGCCTAGGTGGAAAACGAAACGAGGGAATTCTCCAATTTACGACATGTGACGTAAGCCTAGGTGGATAACGAAACTAGGGAATTCTCTCTTTTACGAAATGTCACGTAAACCTAGGTGGATAACAAAACTAGGGAATTTTCTTCTTTACGAAATGTCGCGAAAACCTCGGTGGATAACGAAAATAGGGAATTCTCCCTTTTACGAAATGTCACGTAAACCTATGTGGATAACAAAACTAGGGAATTTTTCCTTTTACGAAATGTCACGAAAACCTAGGTGGAAAACGAAACTAGGGAATTATCCCATTTACGACATGTCACGTAAACCTAGGTGGATAACAAAACTAGGGAATTTTCCTCTTTACGAAATGTCACGAAAACCTAGGTGGATAACGAAAATAGGGAATTGTCTCCTTTGCGAAATGTCATGAAAACCTAGCTGGAAAGCAAAACTTTGGGGTATTCCCTTTTACAAAATGTCGTGAAAATCTAGGTGGATAACAAAAATTGTTCTTTCACTTTCGTTCGTTCAAAACAAATTATTTTCCCATCAATTTTGGTCGATCAAAAACATTTAGTAGTCGGTAATTTATCATTTTTAGTCTATCAATTGAATTTTTGGTCGATCATTTAGTTCAGTAGCAGGTAGTTTCGAATTCTATTTCAATCACTTTTTCCGGTAAAATTTGATTTAATTCCGGTAATTTTTTTTTTCGGTTCGGCTCTATCAGTTTATTACCACCCTTAAACAATCGAGGTCAGAAAGTTCCCTATTTACAATCATGCCCGCGGCGGCGGTAGCGGAGGGCGTGACGAAGTCCCCACACCCCAGGAGTTCACAAACTCAAAAAACACCATACAAAAAACCTTTGGGACAAGTCACCATATATATGCGCGAACTTTTTAGTTTTTTCCTCTCGCCCTAGCCATCCTCATCCAAATAATTTAAAAAAAAACAACGTCGAAGCAGCTTTCCAAGGAGCCCAGACTCATTCGAAATCGGTTGGAAATTGGCTGAGATATCGAGGTTTGAAAATCACATTTTTCTATGGGCCGTGGATTTTTCTATTTTTCTCGGCTTCTATCTATCTATCTATCTATCTATTAATAATTTTCGATATCGACAACTAGACAGCCAATTTTGATGAAATTTTCAGGGAACGTCAGTCTCGGCCCAAATGAAAAATTGATGATGATGAATGATGATGATGATTATGATTGATGAATTTCATATGCGGGAAAAAGTCGGGGCATCTGGAAAATTGTTCAATTTCGAGGGTTTTTCACGTAGTGCTCGGAGCTTTCGAATTTTAGCTTCGAAGTAACAATAGCTAGAGAGTTGGTTTCTTCGGGAAAGTTATAGAGTTTGGTCAGTAAAATTTTTTGCTATTATAAGAAAATGGCTGCCAGCTGTTATAGCGGCGCCATCTTGGATTTTGCTTTATGATTTTTCGGTTTTCGAATTTTAGCTCCGGAATGACACTACTTAGAGGGATGGTTTCTTCTAGAAGAGTTTCATCAGGAGAATTTTTTGGGATCATAAGAAAATGGCGGCCAGCTGTCAAAGTGACGCCATCTTGCATTTTTTGCTAAATTCTGAATAAGAACA
>CM055403.1:168283873-168305486 GCA_029228625.1 Pseudolycoriella hygida
TGTTGTGACGCAATTTTTTTAACTCAACGTAATTTTGTTTTAAAAAAAGCGCCGTAATTTTTTCAGAAAATTAAAACTTTGAACACAAGATTCCATTCAAACAAACTTTTGCGTATTATCAGCGATAGATGGTGAAATTAAGCAACCTTCGATAGCACATTTATTTATTTGTATTTAAATAAACGATTTCTTCTTATAAAATAGTTTTGAAGTTGTTACTCACCCGTCAACTACTATTTTTATTACAATTTTTATGAATTTTTCCAAAAGGATTTTCTTTTATTCAAAAAATTTTGGAAAATCTTACCTTCGAAGTTTTGGACGTAATGAGAATTTATTTTTATTGTCGTTCAGTTAATTCCTTTGCAAATCTTACGCGATGCGATTTAGCTGTGCCGTGAAGCATTAAAATTGCCTCGTCTCGCGCCTAACGAAATAAAGTTTTTGTGCGCTTTTGATGTGGTCCCTACAAACACGAACATGATTGTGATGAAAGCATTAAATCACATATACACACAAATGAGTTTATGTTTGTTATTATATATCCGTTCCGTACAAAAGCGTTTCACTTTTAATAAAGTTTTAATCAATCAAAGAAGAATAAATAGCTCTAAGCCACGGCAATTAATTATCTTCGTTTAACCAGCATAAGAAATTCCATAAAATATTTATAAAAAGAACGGAAAATAAATTACTAATTTGTCTTAACGTACTGAAGGCTTCCAAACAGAAGGAGTTATCATTCCTTCAAAAGACTCAAGAAAATATTTTATAAAAGAGAATGAAACTTTACAGCAAAAAAAAAATCGTATATAGCTTTGCAATTTAGCTAATGTTTTTCAATTTCGTTTAGTCTTAGTGAAAAGGAAATAGCAAATGGAAAATAGAATGGGTATCGTTGTGTCCTCGATGATGATTGATTGTTAAAATTTGTCAAATCCATGAAAGACAAAGTTTTTGAAAATTCTCAGTTGTGCGAATACACTGCGACCAAATCATTTTTTTTTCTCGTTCGTTATTTCGTTCTTTCTTCAATTGTGACGAAGATTAAGTACTATTTAATAAAATAAAGAATTCAATTGTGTATTGGGAGTACAGCAGCAGAAAATTCGTTACTAAGGATGTCGTCTTCAATTCGACGGAGAAATGCTAAAATAAAATCCTCGTTTCTTATTAAATTTGGCTTATATATTCTCAATCTTCTCTAATAGAACTCGAACTATTGAACTCATGTACTATAATAAATACTCTATCTTTATTAGGACTCTCCACATTTTTTGTTTTTTTTTTAGTTATTTTGTTATTCTGTCAGCATATTCAGCAAAGACATTTTTCCAATTCACATTTACTCCTCCATAAACATACTTTATAAACGAATATTGTTTTCAACTCCTCCCGTTCGTAACATCGTATTGTTTGCATTTTCTCTTTGTTTTTGCTACATATCGTCGTATCATAGTCGCAAAGACAAAAAAAAAACACATTGAAAGCATACACATATCGTGTACACAACATAAATGTAAAGTGAATTGAAAAATAAAATTTTCTTTTAAAATGTGTTTTATTTATGTGAAATAATGGAACACATAAAACGCGTTGTCGATCTAATGGAACACATCTGTGATGTAACCAAGTAGTCATTCAATGAGTTCAGCCGAAAACATTTTCAATGAAAATGTTTAGACTTCCTTAATTTGAAGGGTTTCCACGAACGTGAAACGTACTTTTGTTTAATTAGTCTTTCAAATTAAGAAATAACTATGAAATGCAATGTAAGACATGAGCTGAGTTGAGTGAACAAAGATCTCATCTTCATTTCTTCACTAAATATGAGCTAGGGATTGCAAAGAGTTACATTACATATATTATGAAACTTAGTAATAAGCTTCGAGTTGCAAGATACAAAACCACTCTCTAGAGCACTCCCATGTAAATGATCATAAGTGCAGTTTTGTCCTTACCCTTCCTGTTAATTGTCATGGTAACCTTCCGGCTCCTCCAACCAATAACTTTTCAATTTTTAAGACAACTCGGCCTTTGTAAAAATATTAGCGCAACAGTTATTACATTGTTGAGACAGAATTTTCAGCTGTATCATGTATTGAAGAAATCGGCTTACGATATCAAGGAACAATTATATAGAAAACTTTTAAGTATTTGGTATAGTAGAATGTTAAATCTTGCTTGCAGAAGTACGTAGTTGACGCATAAAAGTGAGCTTATGAATAGGCATGTCCGAAAAAAAAGTTTTTTCAAATCGATTCCTTAACCTCACACAAAATATTGTTTGACCTAAAAAGCATCAAAAATACTTTTCTTAAATTTTTTGAAAGAAAATTGTCGGAGGGAAAAATCAAAAACCTAATTTTGCACTTTAAAGCGTCGTCAGCGCCACCTATTTTGCCCAATGTTTCCAAATTTATTTTTCCCTGAAAGGCTCGTTCATTACCTTTCCAACGATGAATTTGATGGAGAAATGAGCTTCATACAATTTTTTTTGTGCAAGCATGTCATGTGAATTTTCTTCAGAACTTTTCATTTTGAACTTTTTCAAAAGCAAATTCACGATTACATCCCAGTGGAAAATCGATCGAATAAAACTCATTTCTCCATCAAATTCGTTGCGTGGGGTATCGTTGGAAAGGTAATGAATGAGCCTTTTAGGGAAAAATAAATTTAGAAAAATTAGGCAAAATAGGTGGCGCTGACGACGCTTTAAAGTGCAAAATTTGAAAAAATGAAGTTTTTGATTTTTCCCACCGACAATTTTCTTTCAAAAAATTTAAAAAAAAATATTTTTGGTGTTTTTTGGGTCAAACAATATTTTGTGTGAGGTTAAGGAATCAATTTGAAAAAACTTTTTTTTTTTCGGACATGCCTACTTATGAATTGTCAACGTTTGTTTCATGCATTTTTACACCTGTACGAAATATACGAGTGTTATGCGTTTATCGCGACGCGTGTAACCAATCGAATTTAGACGCTGGAGTAAGGGGATAACCTCGGTTTGGATCAGAGGTCCCAATAGATTGTGGTCGTTTTATCTCATCTATTTTTGGAAGACAAATAACGTTGAAAAGAGAAGAGAAACGGTCAGAAATTCTTTTTTCTATATTTTCAAACTCTAAATGAAACGACCGAAAATTTTTTGAAAACTTTCGCTCTCGAAGAAATACCAGAAAATGTACTTGTTTTAACGATTACCCCGATTACCAACTTAATAAAAATGAAATTTCATAGAAATACAAAGGATCAACTGTCATTGGGGATTGACTCGGGATTGAGAACAAGTTACATAAATTTGACGATATAAATAAATTTAGGGAGACTTTTCGGTAAGTTCTTAAGCAAATCTCATGTTTTCGTAGCGAGCCTTCTTTTAAAAATATAATTGAAAAAGGACCATCGTCTATGCTGCGAAATAATTAAGAGGACCATGGTCTATGCTGCGAAATAAGTAAAAACATTGCTCTTCTAGTTTTTGAGAAAAGGTATTTCTGAAACTAAATCTCAAAGAAAATCTTGTCTCGAACCCAGTGAGCACAGGCCCAAGGGCCAATGAGCTGCAGCCATTTAATTGGTTTTTGGTCTTTCGTACGGGTTCTGGCATATGTCTTTGTGTTGGTACTTGTCAAATTTGGTACATTTCTTCGAGCGCCAAAGTTTTCAAAAATTTTTTGCCCACTTCGTTTGAAGTTTAAAAATGTAAAAAAAAATTTTTTGACCGTTTCACTTCGTGTGAGTTTTTTTTTAGCACCAAAAAAATGAGGTAAAACGACCACGGTCTATTACATGAACTCCTAAAAACATTGTAAGAAGATTTTAGGTATACTCCATGTAATTGCGCACAGGTCTGTGTGGAGGATCATTGCTGCCAAGTTTTCTCACTTGCAGTTATGAAGTGTAAGTGCTTCATTTCGGACCATAGGAAAATCAAGAAGGCTATCACTAACGAGGTCTTTGCGATGCCTAGGGACCGAATGATACCGGAGACAGACTTCGTAAGGCGTTTCGAAGCTGTCGTACCCAGCAGGTCGGAATGGCTGAAGGTTGGCCAAGTTGCCTATCAGATGAAGGAACTGTGAGCTTTACTGAAGGCTCTAAAACTTCAGAAGGTACGGGAGCCGGAGTATTTTCCTCGGAACCGTTGGCGGAAAGATGGCACCACCTAGGTGAATACGCCGATGTTTTTCAGACTGAAACTTTCGCGGCACTGATAGGAGCGAAGGAAGCACTCCCAGCAGAGGCATGTGGAGAAAATTTAATAGTCTGTTCTGACAGTGAGGCGATGATCAAAGCGCTTATGTCGCCTGTCGTGACATCCAAGCTAATAAAAGAGCTGAAGGAAACCCTGAACCGGATGGGACTGAGGAATCATCTCTCGCTGGTCTGGGTTCCCGGACACTCTGGTGTGGAGGGAAACGAGAAAGCAGATAAGCTAGCGAGAAGAGGCTCGGCAACATTGAGTTGCGGGTGGGAACCTCTTATACCCATCTCACACTCGGCA
This sequence comes from Pseudolycoriella hygida, assembly GCA_029228625.1. Classification (NCBI taxonomy): domain Eukaryota; kingdom Metazoa; phylum Arthropoda; class Insecta; order Diptera; family Sciaridae; genus Pseudolycoriella; species Pseudolycoriella hygida. The sequence continues at coordinate 168,288,381 of CM055403.1, forward strand.
TGCCTGAAAGCAATGAACAGCTGGGTGAGGTCGGAATTCACTAACTATTGGAGCGCCCATGAAGGAGGAATGCACACGAAGCGTTTCTTCCGGGTGCCCGATGGTAGGTGGGCCAGAGAACTGTGAAACATGGACAGGAAGCGCATCAAGACGGTGGTGGGTGCGATCACCGGGCATTGCGGACTGAGCAAGCACCTGGCAAAAATGGGAATCTCTAACGATCCCAATTGTACCTGCGGCCTAAGTGAGGAAACGGGCGTTAATGTTATATGTGAATGCCCGAAGTTTTCCTCACTGAGACTTAGGACTCTAGGAAGTCATGTGGTCCAACCTGCAACAATACTCAAAATGGGACCTGTTGTTTACCGTCCACAGAGGGCAAGCAAAATTTGTTTAAATTGATGATGTGTATTTGGCAAACATGCCAAAGTAAGCAATGAAACGGTAGCTAATGTATGATTTTATAGCGAAAATTATAAGAAAATTTTTGAAGTAATAGATTCCGAATGAAGCTGCGATATTTGCCATTTATGTGACAGAAGTAAGTGTGCACGCGAGCGAAGCGAGCGAAAATTTTTCTATTTTTCTCATTTAATGGAACCCACAGTATTTATTTTTGCAAGAAATATTCTAAAGTCCTAAGATACCCTATAATTTGAATCTCTCAATTTGTGAAACGAGTTTTTTTTTTTAAATTATTGGAAACTTTCAAAAAACAAGTCTGTTCTGGCTATTAGGGTGCAATTCTGAGACATTCTCATGAAAAATTCAGGCCCGTTTCGTTGAAAACTCTACAGATATATGATGCTTGTTGTGGTTTGCAAGTATAGGTTAGGCACAACAGGCCCAAAGGCGACCTATACATCAAGAAGTGACTTCAAAAATGTATGGGCTAGAAGTTTGGAATAACACTTCATCGATACAAAATTGAGCTAGGTATTCCAGAATATTCAAAAAAAAATTTGTTGGTCCTTGAAAAAACGTCAAATGTAAAAGCTAATACTATAGGATGGAATATGCCTTGCCCCCCATGGACAAAGGATAATCAGATCTGTGTTTCAAGGACCAGATATGAACCGAGCCAATCTGATAAATCATAAAAAAGTACTTCAGCTGGTAAAGTGCTTGTTCAGAATTATGAATTTGACGATTGTATATCTTTCACATGCGACACACCCAGACTAGGAAATGTTTTACGTATTATATGAACGGAAAAGTAAAATAAAAACCGACAAGTTTCTGATTTATCATACGAATTTACCATACAAATCAGAAACTTGTCAGTTTTCACTTTTTCGTCCCTGTACCTCACGTTTCCACACGTTCCTCACGGCACTTTTATGACGTAAGAGAAAATTAGTTGGTTGTTAGAAATACTTAATAAAAATATGTGGCACTGGATGCCGTGAGTATACAAACTTTTTTTTAACTTTGAATTTTAAATTTGTAGAGCGGTTTCCAAGAGATGGGTAGAAATAATAATTAAAATAATTACTGCTTTATTAGAACGTTAGCTACGACTAATTAATCGTAACCAACTTTAACAAAACTTAAGTTAATTGTTTTAAAAAAAACTGTTTAATTGCTCAATACAAGTACTTTCATAACAAATAATTTCTTAATTGTTATCCATAAGTTCAATGCTATTGGTATGTGAAGGTTTATAGTGACGTTAGAGATATTGCGTTTTTCACTTTCGATTTTACGTCGACGTAATGTAATGTGTAATTGATGAACAATTGTCATGAGTGGCGATAGAGTGTAATCAAAGAAGTTAATTTGGTGAATAATCGGTGATTCCTCGGCGAATCATTGATGATTCCTCGGTGATTCACCGTTGAATCATTGGTGATTCCCCGTTGAAACATTGGTGATTCCCCGGTGAATCATTAGTGATTCACTGGTGAATAATCGGTCATTCCTCGGTGAATCATCGTTGAATCCCCGGTGAGTCATCGGTGATTTTCCGATGAATCATTAATGACTCCCTGGTGAATCATCGGGAAAGCACCGATGATGGTTCACCGAGGAATCACCGATGATTCCCCGGTAAATGATCGGTGAATCATCGGTGATTCCCATGTGAATCATATTTGATTCCCATGTGAATCATCGGTGATTTCACTGTGAATCATCGGTGATTCCCCATTGAATCATCGGTGATTATCCGATGAATCATCAGTGATTACCCGATGAATCATTGGTGATTACCCCATGAAGGGTGCACAGACGGACGGACAGACAAGAAGGGTGAAAACATAAAATAGCTATCGCTAATTAATAACATCAAATACTCTATTTTTCTATCTTTTGTACATCATTTGATGATTTACATAAATTTGACATCATTTGTCCATAAATTTTCCATTAATGTAAAAATTATGATAAAATTTAAATAATGAAAAAATTATGTAAATCCTTTTCCAATTTCGAATGATGTAGCAAAATCCGCCGTTGTTACATTAATTGTCCTTTTTTATATGATCTACACAAAATTTACATAATTACTCATGAAACATACACAAAATGGAAGTGAAAATGAATTTTGAGATTTCCATTTTTTAGCTAAATGCCTCCAATTTCACTTCAAAAATAAAGTTGCAGTTTCAAAGGCCGATACTATATTACCCTGCGACCATACGCACATGCTAGACGATAGCATCAATAATAATAACTTTGTTCTGTTCAAACGTTTTCAAATCCAAGTGCTCAATTTCCCACAGCGGTTTAAATTTTTTAATGCAAGGTGGCCTAAGGACATTTCATTACATTCATATGGATTAAGAAGATCTGCGTTACAGTATGAGAACTGAGTTACTATCACAACAAAAACCTCTTTAAAGGTAGAGTGTGATGCAGTCCGTAAGTCTGCTTCCAAAATTAATCATATCGCTTGTGGTGACGCTGTCGCTGATAATACGCAGAAGTTTGTTTGAATGGAACCTTGTGTTCGAAGTTTTGATTTCCTGAAAAAATTACTGCGCTTTTTTTGCACTCTACCTTTAAAGAGGTTTTTGTTGGGATATCAGTCGTTTTGGAAGTTTTCATTTGTTGAAAAAATTTCTATTTTTTGAAAAAAATTTTCTCCGAAAAATAATTTCTCCGAAAAAAATTGTCTTCGAAAAAAATTTTCTCCGAAAAAAATTTCTCCAAAAACACTTTTTCTCCGAAAAAAATTTTTCTCCAAAAATATTTTCTCCGAAAAAAATTGTTCTCCAACACCTTCGGCTATCATCACATCGGAACACTTCGTATCACCTTCGTCTGCCTTCGGAACACTTCGTGTCACCTTCGGCTACCTTCGGAACACTTCGTGTCACCAATTCTTCCCACTGATTCATATAACTTTCCTGAAGAAACCAACTGTGTGCGTATTCTTATAGATAATTTAGCAAAAAATCCAAGATGGCGCTGGTTTGACTGGTCGCAGCCATTTTCTTAAGATCCCAAAAAATTCTCCTGACCAAACTATAAAACTTTCTCGAATAAACCAACCAGCTATTGTCACTCCGGAGCTAAAATTCGAAAACTCCGAGCATTACCTAAAAAACCCTCAAAATTTCAGGAAGATCGGCTGTCTGGTTCTCGAGATCAAAAATTGATTTTGATGAGTCTGGGCTCGTTGAAAAGCTGCTGCGACGTAGTTTTTTTTTTTTAAATAATTTGAAGGGATAGAGGGGCGAGGGGAAAAAACTCAAAAGTTCGCCCATATGGTTCCTTGTCCCAAAGGTTTTTGTATGGAGTCTTTTGGGTTTGTGGACGTTTTTTTGGGGTGTGTGGACTGCGTCACGCCCTCCGCTACCGCTCCGGGCATGATTTTAATTTCGCTGACACGACAGGTCGTCAATGTTTCAGCGAAACTTATAAATTGTTTCGCCAGGGGAAAGGACAGTCCCTACAATGAATCCGAAAAAGTCTTCCCGCACTCTATGACTTCCTTTTTTTTTTTAATTTCCGCATGTTACAAAATTCCACACGAAATTTGTCTGAGCAAATTGCTAGCACAATTTCATAAAAGACAGTGTAAGTTATTTTTATAATTTATTCTTGCTTCCGTTTTCCCCGAGAGAACATTTTAAATAAATGAGCATCGCGCCCCATTCCATCGGAATCAACATCTGGTAATAAAATCCAAATAATTCGAGTTTCACATTCAAGCGAATTTATTGGAAGATAAATTAGAAAAATGACAACATGTCCGTTCGCTTTTCGAAGAATTCAATTAATAAATTCCTTGTATCTAAGCTTAAGATTTTGTTTGTATCGGTGTTTGATTCCATTCAATAATAAATCAAATTCGTAAAACACATGGTTAGACTCACCCGTATCATGTAAGTGCACGAAGCAGCAAGCGTTTTATTCCCACCCACATTACTATCCAATTTCGCTATTTCAATCAAACAAACCAGCCAAAATAGGCTCTCATTCATAACATACAAGCAGCAGCGTTATACAATATGCTTCAGCTATTATAAAAAGAAAGCTTCATACTTATATTGCTATTGCACAGGGGCGGAACAAAGTGTTAATTCGTTTCTCGTAATTTCTTGCAGGAAGTTTTTCATGCTTTTTAAAAGCGCATTTATTGTGGAGGAAAAATCTTAATTGAAGCGAGTGGATTAATAGGGGAGTTATGTTGATATTGTGTGTGAACCAATTCCACACCCATACTCGCATAGTCATACACATACACGTACTTTTTGTGATGTAGATTTAGAAAAGGATCGTATTAAACCTTACAATTTTGTCCAATAAAAATAATAAATGTCCAATAAAAAAATAATTTTTGTCCAATAAAAATATTAAATGTCCAATAAAAAATAAATTCATTTTGTAAAAGGAAAAAGTATTTTTTATTGGTCATTTAATATTTTTATTGGACAAAAATTATATCTTTATTGCTCATTTATTATTTTTAATGGGCATTCATCATTTTTTATTGGAAGGTAAAAAATAACTTAGAAAATCTTTTGTGGCGAATATGGAGTCAAATTTCGTGTAAAATAACGGAATCCATAAGGCTTTGTAGAGCGGTGATACTTTTCCGAGGAAAAATATGTGTAAGTGTATGCAGCTGTGTGAAAAAAATGGTCAAATATAGCAGAAAAGCGTGTACACTTCAGAAAAGTTCCAAAATAGTGGTTTTGATACAAGTTACGTATGAAGGTAATTTATCGCTCTAGATGTGAGATTGCTGACACGAGCCGAAGGCGACTTCGGCAACACATCGTGTGCGTTAAGCTGCCAGCATACGCAACAACGTGTATAAAACAATGTTTTTTTTCAATTCACCGACAAAATACGAGCTTTTCCCTGCGTGTTTTCACTGGCGAAAATTTGCGAAATTTTAATTATTTTTTCGCACTAGTGCACAGTGTGACATTTCTTTCAAAATGGAGGCGTTTGTCAAAATCGGGCACTACGCCAAATTTACCAAATAATGTAAAATTGGTACAAATTAAAAAAAAAATACTGTAGCTTGCTTGTAGCTCATAATAGATTTGGCGTAGTGCCCGATTTTGACACACGCCGCCATTTTGAAAGAAATATCACACAGAGTAGTACGTAAAAACAGCTTTAACGCACTAGTGCAATAAAATTTTGTCACACTAATGCGCAAAAGCGGATTTTACGCACTAGTACGAGAAAAGTTATCGCACTAGTAACTTAAAAAGTTTTGTCGCAGTAGTGTGATTTATTTACTGATTTACTTAGCACTAAAAGCGAAAAGTGACCTCATGCGACACTGAAATGACGCACCAAAAAGCGAGTATTTGTCGAGATTTTGTTATATGTGGGGAGAAAATATTAAATTCCAACAATAGCTAAAGTTTGCAGCCAGAGCGGAGCGAGTTGGAATTCGATTTTCTCCCCAAGTGTCACACAATATTTTTTTTGCAATTCACCGACAAAAACTCGCTTTTTCGTGCGTCATTTCGGTGTCGCATGAAGTCATTTTTCCGCACTAGTGCAATGACGATTTTTTAAGCATTACTACTAGTGCGATGACGGGTTTTTTACGCACTAGTGCGATGAAGGTTTTTTTACGCACTACTTGAATTGGATTTTTATATTAAAAGAAAATCTCGTTTTTGTCAGTGAATTGCAAAAAACGTTGTTTGATTAGATTAGATTCGGTGGGTGGAGCCCTCTGGGACTCCTGCACCTAGGCCGCCAATGGGCCTGTTGTGCTTACCCACGAATGTTTTCTGTTAATTCTGTTAATTACGAATTGTTATTAATAATTTCTTGATATTTACGATCAGTTATAACCTTTTAGTGGCATTGAGGTACTCCAGCACTAACTTAGGAGAAATGCACTTCATGTGCTCATACTTAACAGTATATGAGCCAAAATACTTGGCTCTCTTTATAATGTAAGCCGGGCATTTACATAGAAAGTGCTCGGCAGTTTCAGGATCGCCACATTGTTCACAGCTCGGGTTTTCGACGATTCCCATAACGTGGAGATGAGCCCTAAACTGACAGTGCCCTGTTAAAATCCCTACGACCCGTTTCAAGTCCCGCTTACTTAGAGATAGAGCTTACACGGATACATGCCTTGGCCTGTCTCGCGTATCCTATCGATTTCCAATAACTCGCGAAGGAGACGAATTTCCATTCGTCAATCCAGCTTTGAAACGTTGCGATTGGGACTCCAATTCCCGGCTCCGGGCCTACAAGGCCCTTAACAGACGCCTCACGGGCTAGTCCATCTGCAATCTCGTTTTCCATGAAGCCACTATGGCTAGCAATCCAGATCAAGTTCTCTTGATTTCGGGCTGCAATGAGCTGAAGGGAATCTCTACACTTCAGAGCTGATGAGGATGAGAATCTATGGCTATCTAATGCCTTAAGTGCTGATATGCTGCGTAGATATTTATTAAATGTCCACTTTGACCTTCTGAGAGAATTAGTTCGCAACGTCCTTGAATGCCCGTTATTTCTGTAAGAAACACAGTTACCCATTTTCCTAGTGACAAAGATTTTTCTATATTCATCTGTGGGCAGCAATACCCTGCCCCTGAGCCGCCACCCAGGCGAGAGCCATCAGAGTACCAATTTATGTCACCTTCCTGTGGACTGGTTGAGCGACTCTCCCAATCGTGCCTTGATGGTATGCTGACTCTAAAGTACACGTTGTTTGATACACGTTACGTATGTTGGTAGTTTAACGCACACGATGTGTTGCCGAACTCGCCTTCGGCTCATATCGGCCACATTTCACATCTAGTGCGTTAAACTACCTTCATACGTAAAATCAAAAATTACTATTGTGCTTGCGCGTGAGAAAACGAGTGTTTCCACGAGTGTAACGTGGGAGCGATGAGAAAATATGTAACTTTCTCACCACTTTTGTGGGGACAAAACACGAGTTTTCTCACCACACGTGTGAAAATTTATTTTTTTTCAGTTTCTCAAGTATAAGAAACTTTTGAAGAGAAATCCAGTAGATAGAAGACAGAAGAGAAATCCAGTAGGTAGAAGACAGCCCTATCGACCACCGAGTACGATCTTGCACTAAAAACACGTGATTCAATTTGAGCTTTAGTTACTCAATCACATATCTTTCGTTTGTACGGAGAATTCCCCAGCTCCCTCTTGCTGCTCTTTTGTAAATAAAATATGTCGATGAATAAAATTTTTGAGGACTTTATTGTACCGAAACTGGGTTTTCTAAAGCTTTTTCAACGAGATAAATATTTGTACATGAGTGGGTGTGACTTTATGTGTATATGCGGGTGTGTATCACTCTTGTGAGTCAAAAAATACTTTCGCGGTGTACACAAGTTACTTTCGCAGTTTGCGCACCAACACACTCTCGCATATAGACAAAAATATCTTTCAATGATACTCCATTGCACACTCGATTTGTACTTTAGCTTGTGATTCGCACGCGAGTACACATCTTGTGTGTATTAGGGTATATTGCATTTGACAGTTCTTTCACGAAAAGAGTCATTTTCGCTGCAAAGGGATCGTCCCTAAATTACGTAACGCTTTTTCAGTGTTGCCACAAATTTTAAATCATCGATATCTCAGGATGGACGCACTCCAGATAGGTCAAATGTATGACCGACCCCCCTTTTATACCCCCTAAATGGGAGGGTCGATCATTTATTTGACCTCTGTGGAGTGCGTCTATCCCGAGATAACGATAATTTAAAATTTGTGGCAACACTGAAAAAGCGCTACGTAATTTAGGGACAATCCCTAATGCATGTAAAGTAAATCTACAGATCATTTTCCATAGATCATTCCTCAGCTGAGAAGACACAAAAATTGTGAAAAGAGTGAAACTTTCAACGTTCTCTCCTACTCTTAAAGTAAACTATTTCTGATTTCAATACTTGTATCGAAAATGGGTATAACCCACGCAGCTTTCGGGACGAAAATACCATATTTTTAACATTTCTGACATTTTTATTGAATCCCAATCAGTGTGTCTACTCGTGTGGGAAAAATTCGATATTAAAGTTGCAAGGGAAAAATGTTTCTCGCCATGAGACATTTATCTCAAGTTTGAATGTCTGGAATGTTGTACATACAAAATTTATAAACATTTCCTAACCTAAAAAAATAACATGAAGTAATGAAGTCATTAATAAAAACTTTCACATATTGACCCATAGCGCCCACACAGGTAGAGAAGCTGAGATATATTAAGACGATTAAATGGAAACATTTCCAAATATTGCACGCACTGCCAAGTGTGCTACAACCATGTACAGTTGTTGTATTGCTTGTTGTGTGGAAATGTACATTAATATCGAAGGGTGGTTTTACACAAATTATGTGTGGATGGTTGATTCATTCAGGCACTCTTTTCATCCAATTCATTTGTTGTTGAAAAAGCGAAATATTATCTTGGAACAATTTTTTTTTCTGTTAAACTTTTACCTCTCGGGAGAATTGTGCTACTGAATGAAAACATCATGAGCTGTTTTTGTCGTAAATTTCAATTGTATATCAGGTATGGTGTTTATTACAATTATGAGAGATACTTTTTCACCGTGAATGGATGAAAGGATGTGTTTCTTGCTCGGTTTTTGTTTCTATATGAAGCGTGTTTTTTCTCTACGGATATGTATTTGTGGTTTACGGCAAAATAGAACAATGTTCGATTGTTTTTCCCATCGGAGTTTGTAAGTAAACCAAATCTCTTTCCATTGAATTAACGAGAGAAATTTGAATTTTAAATCACTTTTGAATGAATGTCTATTTACACTGATGTCTAAAAGATTTTCTTGGTTAATTGTTTTCCGTAGGAATTGGATGATGATGAATAAGACATTTGTATTTCGGAAGGGAAGCTTTACAACCAAAAATCATGTCCATTCACTTTAATTTATTCTCTTTGAATAAATTGAATAACATTTTGTATATGGAGACCTTTAGACCACGCTGGGATATCCTTAGTTAATTACACAATTGAAATCTTACCGCTCATCCAATACCCCAGAAATAAAACCAATTAAATTCGGGGTTTAAATTTCAATAAAACGTGGGATTCACTTTCCTTTTACTCGATGCAAAATCCCATAAACTTTCCAACTATAATATATTCAACATTTCGCCACACTATTCCAATTTATCAAAAATTAAATTTATTTCATGAGAATGTACACATGTTCACAAAATTCCAAGGCATTATCTAGCTACAACTTGTTTCATTTGTCGTAAATTTTCTCAATTTCTCGTCTTTCCCACTTGTTGTGTAATTAATTGGACCGGCAATATTTCAATTTGAACTTAGAAGGAATTCTTGTGCGCGTGTATATTCGCTTGGGTATGAAACGTGAATCTCATTCCTTCTTTTAAGTATTGGCCGAACGATTTTTTCACTCGTCGAAGCTCTATATAAATTCCTTTTATTCAGGCTCTGTGAAATGAGAGTGTCGATTTTTCATTTACAAAAAAAAGCGAAAAGCTTTTCCTCGTATTCGTCTTGGTATTATCACTTATCGCAATATTTCACTTTATGAAACGACAGGGCGTTGATTCTAATGCCGTTCATAACTTGCTGAGAGTGGTAAATGTGGCTTTCGTCACTTAACGAGTTCGTAAGTGCATGAGAATTCCCGCCCAGTACCCAGTTTAGTTATAATTTGGTGAGAAATAAGACGAGAAGATTTCAATTCAAAATATGGCGGTTAGAAAGGTAATTCAACTAATGCGAAAAAAAACTCCCACCTCCAGTGACGTATCCAAAGCTTTTGAACGACGATATAAGCTTTGCCATGCTGAACGGCAAAGCGAGTGATCAGAGCTAGATTATGGCTAGCACGGTTCTTCTCAAACATAGTCGCTGAGAACACCCTACCAGCGGCTATAAAAAAAGCAAAAATTACGCGTTGCTAAATCCACTAAAAGATGAAGAACGACCAGATAGCTACCGCTCCATACCATTGTTGTCTGTGACATTCAAGCTACATGCTGACATGCTACAGACCAGAACACAGATTTGAAGGCATGGGACGGTTTCGATAAGCTTGAGCAGCAGTCCCTTTTTCCAAACAGTGTCATACGCTGAAGTCAGGTCCACGAATACTGCACCAGATTTCAATTAACGACATCACCTGTTCTTCACAACCTCTATTCTTCCTAAATCCAGCTTGCTCGGGTGGAATACGCTTCTCCATCTCAGGTGCGATTCTATTAAACAATGTCGTTAATTGAAATCTGGAATCTGGATCCGTGTTTGGAAAAAGGGACTTCTGCTCAAGCTTATCAAAGCCGTCCCATGTCTTCAAATCTGTGTTATGGTCCGTAGCATGTTGACTGACCGACTGTTCCAGATGTTCGTAAACGACCAACGTAGACGATTCAAGAAACTAAACAACATCCTACCGCAAGGATCAGTTCTGTCGAGACTACTCTTCAACCTCTACATACACGACCTGGCAGCCTGGTCTAAGGGGCAGAGCCACTAGCTGGGTTTGGGGCAGAGCCCCATGCACGGAAAGCAGCCTGCAGCGCGTTGTTAGCTCTCCGCGGGCTCGGGGGTTTAGGGGGCATACCAAAAATAAGATTGCGACCTCCTTAGGAATTCATGATTTTCGTTTTTCCTAATTTTAGTTTTCTTTAAATTTGGTATTTCTTGATTTGTGATTTTCCCTATTTTAGGTTCCTGATTTTCGATCCTGATTTTCGTTTCCTGATTTCTTGATTCCTGGTTTCTTGATTCCTGGTTTCTTGATTCCTGATTTCTTGATTCCTGATTTTTGCTTTCCTAATTCAGGTGGACATTCCAAAATTCAGCCAACTAAATAGAACGCTCTCAGAAGATAGGGCCGCTTTTGTACTGTACTGTAAACGGTGGCGCTTGGTACCAAGTATCACGAAGAGCATATCATCGTGCTTTGGTTTGACCAACCAAGCAGCAAGAATGAAGCTGGATGTTATGTTTGATGGAGTCAGACTGAAACACGATAAAAATCCGGTATACTTAGGAGTTAAACTTGACCGGTCGCTGACATACGCCCAACATATCTTTAACTTCAAGGAAAGCTGGCTCGAGGATTAATTTGCTTAAAAAGTTAGTAAGTACCACATGGGGAGCAACAGCTTCCTGTCTGAGAACCTCTGCCCTAGGACTTGTCTACACGCCCGCCGAATGCCTAAGGTCAACATGGTTGAATAGCGTCCATGCATCCAAGATTGACGTTGAGTTATAGATATATAGATTTATAAGTTTGGGACGATCGCCTAGGCGATCTGGAAACACAGATCCTAGGATCGTTTGTTTCCTTCCCGGTCATCTTTAAATCTTCACGCGAGCCTTCCTGTCGCTACCAAAAATCTTTCAAGTGTGGCAGGTCCCAGATTAGCGATTTAGGATGGTCCCACGAAATATTCCCCGAAGATCTTACACAAGATCATTTGGTGGTTCCCGATAGCCTCAACTTGTACATGTGTCGATTCAACCCGCAATGTCCAGTGATCGCTTCCATAACCATTCTAATGCGACACCGGTCCGTCACTAGCAAATCATTAGCCCATTTCTCGTCAGGCCTCGGGAAAAAGCGCTTCGTGTGAGCACCTCCATGCGCCCAGTCATTTAGCTTTTGCGTACACAACGACTTGGGTATTGGCAGGTAGAGCTCGCCTCCAATTGATATAGTCGTGGAGCCCATTCTTGCAAGTTCATCCGCCCTTTCGTTCCCCTCCACACCAAAGTGCCCAGGTACCCAAACCAGCGTGATCCGATTGCTCGAACCCACATCGTTCAGATACATTTTGCACTCTTTGATCAGCCTAGAGGTCACCTCGGGCGATACGAGTGCCCTGATCAATTTCTTACTATCCGAAAGGATGAGGACGTCCTGTCCCTGCGTCCCCGTTGGCAGTGCTTCTCGAGCTCCCATCAGCAGCGCGAAAGCTTCTGCCTGGAGAACACTGGTGGTTCCATCTAAGTGGAACCAGTTACCCTGCACAGCATTCGGATCGTATGTTCCAGTCCCTGCCGCTTCGAATGCCTTCGATCCGTCTGTAAAGTCAATCACCGGCATCATTCGGTCCCTAGGCATGCTAAAAACTGGGTCCGGAATCATCTCACCGATTTTGCCATGTCCAACCTCGAAACGGGCAGTCCACATACCATTCTATACCAACCTCTCCGCCGTAGCAAAAGCTCTAGCCTTGATAACCAAGTCCAGAGGTGGTACAGCAAGCAGTGATTCCATGGCAGCGGTGGTCTTCATAGCTATAGTGATGCAAAGGCATACCAGCCTCTGAACCTCACTCAACTCCTTCCTCGCACACTTAACGTTGAGCCTTGGCCACCATACCACAGAGCCATGGCTCATCATTGGCCCGATCACAGCCTCGTACAACCATAGAATAGCCTTAGACGGTAGACCCCAGTTTCTCCCGAAAGAGTTCCTGCAGATCCGAAAAGCCGTCAAAGCCTTCCTTGCTTTGTCCATGACATGGTCAATCCAGTTCAGCTTCAGTTCAAGCGTTACGCCTAGGTACTTTACTCCTGGAGCCAGTTCTAGGTCCACGTTGAAGAGTCTGATTTTCCCCACCAGGTCTGATCCTGTGTTCCTTCTACTGAACAGCACAAGCTCTGTCTTAGTAGGATTAACTGCCCCTATCGTGACACCATTTCTCGACTACTCTCAGTGCATTACTGACTAGGTCTCCGAGCGTACTTTCAAATTTACCCCTAATCAATCCCCTCCTCGTTCAGCTTCCTGATGAGGGAGTCCACCACCATGCACCAGAGCACAGGTGATAAGATTCCACCTTGTGGACAACCTTTCGCTACCCAGAGATTAGTCTTATGACCACATACGTCAGCTTCAACCGACCTATCTCTGAGCATGCTACCTATCCACCTCACCACCACTCGTCCCACTCCCCTCTCGGTCAGAGCTTGGCGGATAATCTCGAAATTCGTGTTATCGAAGGCCCCTTCTATATCCATGAAGCAACCTAGGGCTACTTCTCCAACCGAGAACGATATTTCTCCACCTCCGCTACCAGACTTTGCAGAGCAGAGTCCGTAGACTTACCTACCTGGTAAGCATGCTGCCTCATATGAAGTGGGAACTTGGCCAGTATTACGTTGAGTTAAATAAAACAATGCCATTAATTACCGGCACGGTTTGCTCCACACCACTCATATGGCTGCCAGCACTGAGTAACATCGCCCTCCCCCAATACGACGTCGTAAAGCTTTGCGAAACATTTTTGAGAAAGTAATTATCAATCCAATTATCGATCCCATTACACCACGACATCCAATTCGATACCGGTCAAAGGTTGAAATCACGAAAACCATCCACAAACACAGCTTAAATACTACGTGCTAACGGTTTCGATCCCGGTGAAGCTTGGATGAATATGTGGTTGGATTCAAACGCCTCAATTTTGATCGAAATGGAAAATTTGCGAAGGAGTTCTCATTGCCCCGGAAAATATGGCGAAATCTCAATAGGCTACGTACTGGACATGGAAATTGTAGCGACATGCTTCATAAATGGAATTATTTAAATACCCGGGTGATATAAGTGACTTCGAGGAAATGACGGGTAGTGTTAAAAACTGGCTTAAGACCCTGCAACTGTGAAAATTAATGTTTTTCTCTAAATTATTTTTTATTGCTTTTTTATTTTACTTGTGTTAACTAGACTTAATTCGCCATTTAACTCGTGGTTTTTTTTTGATTTCCTCCCAGTTTGTGTGAAACTCGACTATAATATGGTCATTATACCCCATACTTTCAGGTATATAAATGGCTAATTATATGCTCGAATGATATAAAAACTCTTACGTTTCTGCAGGATAATTTATTTATCCTCTCGGAGGATTATATCCCTTGCCTTCGACCCGGGATACAAACTTCCTCCTCGAAGATAAATAAATTTTCCCACAGATGCGTAATAATTATTGTGCAATTTTGAGAACAAATACGCTAATAATAAAAATGGCGGTTACATTTTGAAATCAATTTATTAAAAAAGTCATTCAATTAATTGAACAACTGGCATTTGGTAATTTGTTTCAGTTCTTATCCTAACCAAATTAGTATCCGTTACACAGAAATGATTGTTTATTTCAAGTAGCATTCCTGGTGCAGCAACAGCTTTAATAAAAATTGGCAACGTGAAATTCATGTCTCTCCGGACTTTATGTGTTTCCAGACAATAAAATATTAGTGCGCATTGTTTCTACAACGACAAAAAAATGTTTTCCATTTTTTTGCCAGCACTTGAATTACATTAAAATGTTATCATATTGCATGCATGCATACGTAAACAGAGACATAGCATTCATCATATATTTTCCCAGGAAACTAGGTTGAGATAGCAAAGCGTACAGAAGGCTCTCATCACAGACTAATTAATACTTGAGAAACCAAAATAAACAATGCATATGTCATACAATGGAATGTTCTCCATCTGAACGTTTTGAATTGATCCGATTTTCATAAGTGAGTAGCTCATAGGGTAGATTTTTGGCTGCTTTTGTAGCCTGCTAATTTTAAACATATTAGAGAGTTTGGGCAAAGCGACTTATCGCTAAATTTATAACATATACATATAACTATAAGTTATAAGTTATATGTTTACGTTATAAGTTATAAATTTTAATGAGTTTTAAAACTGATACAAATCAGCACTGAGTAGTTTTAAAACTTACAACTTGTAGCGCATAACTTATAACTTATAAGAATTTATAATTTAAAACGTAAACTTATAACGTTTCAAATTATAAATTCTTATAAGTTGTAAGTTATGAGCTACAAGTTATAAGTTTAAAAACTAGTCAGTACTGATGTGTATCGGTTTTAAAACTGATCAGTACTGATACAGATCACTTTTGAAACTGATAGAAATCAGTGCTGATCAGTTTCAAAACTGATACGGATCAGTACTGATCAGTTTCAAAACTGATGCGGATCAGTACTGATCAGTTTCAAAACTGATACGGATCAGTACTGATCAGTTTCAAAACTGATACGGATCAGTACTGACCAGTTTCAAAACTGATACGGATCAGTACTGATCAGTCCCAAAACTGATACGGATAAGTACTGATCAGTTTCAAAACTGATAAGGATAAGTACTGATCGGTTTCATAACTGATACGGATAAGTACTGATCGGTTTCAAAACTGATACGGATCAGTACTGATCAGTTTCAAAATTAATAACTTGTAGATAACTTATAAAGGTTTATAACTTGAAACGTAAACTTATAACTTATAACGCGTTATAACGTAAACATATAGCTTATAACTTATAGCTATATGCATATGTTATAAATATAGGGATAGGTCGCTTTGCCGGAACTCTCTATTATTTTGCAGCAGCGTATGTTATGACTTTGAAATAAATAAGAACTTTTTAGACCCGTAAGAAGATATGAAGTTCTTCGAAAAGGGGCTTATCACGACGGATTTTTGTAACCAGTCGAATTTCGACCAGGGAGTTGGTTACCTTTTCGTTTCGGGGTTTAAAGCGTTTATTATATTGGGCGCGTAAGGATTGTGTGAAAGCTCAACTTGATAAAAAAAATTATTGTTCTGTCATGTTAAGCTTCCACGCGTGCGAACGAAAACGCAGAGCTTTATTCAAAGAAAGGATCATTTTTAACCGCAGCATTAAAACGTTCAACTGGTTTTTGGTCTTTTGTACATAACTCGAGTAAATCTCTTCCGATTTTGAAAAATATTGTTTTGATGTTGAGTCTGTAGACTCAGCCAGGGCCCTAAAACTGAGGCTCTGTTATGTATCTTAAGAATCACCCTGTATAATTATTACAACTAGACCTAAGCATAAGCAACATTGTATACGGCAGTGTGAGATGAGACTCCGTACAGTAAACATTAAAGACGTATTATGAAGCCAGTGTCTTTTAATTATAATTACTGTAATACATAACGGGCTCTACTATAGCCCAGAATGTTTTTTCTAAAAAAATTAGGTAAATCTTGTCCAATTTTCGGAACTTTCTATTCCTAAAAGATAATCGAAAAAATGACAACGGAACCAAATTTGGACAAAATCGGTTGAAAACTTACAAAGTTATGGTCGAAAAAGTGGTTAAAAACGTGGTTTTTTGAAGATTGGTGAAACTTTTTGACTTATATATCTACGAAATTAGTACGGAAAGCGCTATTCAAGTTTTTGAATGAAAAATATGGACTTCCAAAAATCACTACACGATATTTATTTATAAGGAAAAAAACCTTTACACGATATTTGATGGTTTTTCATGCATATTCCTCTGATGATGAGGTTTTCTGCGCAATGTTGTAAAGAAAAAAGAGCCAAAGAAGTATGGGTCCGATGGCCTAAGGAGAGCCCTAGGTGGGCCTTAAGCCTTAGATTGGTCCTAAGAGTGAGCCCAGCCCAAAAACTTTCTTTTGCTATATTGTGCAATAAATTGAGAGGATCTTTTTTGTCCATTGAAGTATGTTTCTGAGACCTTTCTTCAGGGCTCTGGGTCGATTCTAAGGGTGGCCTACCCGAATTTTTTTGTTTTTATTTGAAAATTTTGTTCGCAGTTGCTTTGGACGGGGTTTTTCAATATTGAATTTGATTTTTAATCAAAAGTGAAAATATTTCAAGGAAAAATTTCCGGCGAAAAAAAA
>CM055403.1:168305986-168440862 GCA_029228625.1 Pseudolycoriella hygida
GGGAAGGGGCGGGGGGGGGGGGAAATTCAAAACTTCGCCTATATATGGCTCCTTGTCCCAAAGTTTTTGTATGGAGTTTTTTGGGTTTGTGGATGTTTTTTTGGGGTTGGAATTTTACTCACCTCGGGCAAGGTCATACACAGTCGCACCCTACCCCACATGTCCACTTTTACACTGTCCTAAATAATCCAATCAATGTGATGCAATTAAAACTGCAATAAGTTACACAATTCTTTATCTAATGGCTCAATAATAACGAACGTGATCTGATAAACACAGAAGTAATTAATTGGATAATCAAAATGCTATAAATTTTTGTTTATTATTCTATCATAGGAACTAAATTGCCGTCTGATGTCTTCATAATTATAATTTATCAAATCTCTTGCCATTTATGCTTCCTTAATTACCACAACTAAACAATATTTGGAACAGAAATCAAAACTCAATTAAAAGTCCATTTTTCTCATAATTTCCAGTACATGCAACCGACAACGCTATAAAAACACCAGCCAAAGGCATCATGGTGGTAAATAAGCAGAAAATAATCGGAAATCAGGATCAACAGAACCAACATTTCAAACAGGATATTGCACCAGATAATGTAAATGAAAAATTGTTCCAGTGCAATAACACATTCGATCTAATTTGATAAATATTTTAAATTTGTTGATGATGTAATTTGATTCAATTAGCACAATCGAAACGATTATAGACGTGGCGCCCAAAAATAAAAAATTTAGAAACTTTAGTTGAATATCGTCTGAAATAAACAGGAAAACGATTCGCAAGAGAGAAAAATTGAGAGGGTGAGTCAGAGAGATAAAAAGAATGGAATTTGTATAGAAAAAGGATTGTGAAATTCAAATCACCTTGTCGTGAAAACATTCGGCCTTTTTGTATTTAAACAGATTTACCATTACAGTTTTCATGTGAATGGAGAAATTCATAAATGTGCGATTGGAAACATTTGAAATCGGATTAAAATTTAAATTATATGTGCAATAATAATTCCTCTTGTATATTATTTTCGGTATTATCGTTTTTACGTAACAAGCGAAACAGTATCTGGGATTTATATAACTCGTGGAATAGTGCGCGTATTTTTAATCAGCCCAATACGCTGATTGTATTGTTTTCCCATATAACAACAAACATACAATTGTGTGAATGCCTGAAAAACGTCCAGCAAGTAACCATGGGAAAGCCAAATCCATTTGCATATTTGCTACGTGCATTGACTAATTAAATGTAATCATTTGATAGGACGTAAAGGCCCATATTCCTGGAAATCATTAATCCGCTGATGATGGCAAATCAGAGTGTATGTGAAATTTAAATAAAAAAAGAGAGCAAATTTTCAAACAAAGAAATTTCTTGTTCAATCGCTGAAATGGAAATGAAAATATTTAGTGATATCGTTAGGTTAGTGATTATTGTCATCACATTGTATGTTCAATATTCACATGGATTAATTGAGGGTAACATTGACAAGGAAAAGCATGGTAAGTTTTTTTGTTTTGTATTTCTTTTACAGGAGGATAATCGTAAGATTGTGCAACGTTTCTTATTAGGGATCGTTCATAAAATATGTCACATGTGCGAAAGAGATTCAAGATTATACAGAGAGATCGTAGAAAGAGATACAAGTAATCGTCATGCGTGAAATACTTTATGAATGATCCCTTAACTCGTTCCACCGAAAAACAGACTTTTTCATGCCCAAAGGCATGAAAATACGTGAAAAAAGAGAAACAACAAAGGTGCACAACTTATGATTCTCTCACTGTAAGTTAAATTTTGCAATGAGAGATACGGTTTGTAAAATAAATGTTTTTGATATGTTTCTGTCTGTCATTCAATATTGTTTAATGTAATCTATACCACCCGCCGATCGAAATTATGACTCCGAGTTATCCTATGGATAAGCAGGCGCCTTGTCGGACAAATTCTGAATTCAACTTCTCTAAAGCCGACTACGAAGGTTTGAGCTCTTATCTTGATTCAATTGATTGGACAACTGCTCTGTGTAGCACTAGTGATGTCGACGAAACTGTGAATGTGTTTTACGACATTCTATCGTTCGGGCTGAAATCTTTTGTCCCTCACAAGCGAAATGTACCGATGAAACATCCGCCAAGAAAATTAGATCTTTGAAGAACAAACGAAACAAAGATCTTAGTACGGGTTATTCATTTTCATTCATTTCATTCATTTCATTTCAGACAATACGAAGTTTTTAGCCATTAGGAAGGAATTCGAAGTGGCTCAAGAACAAGCTTTTGGTAGGTATCTTGATGAAACTCAAGCTGAATTGATATCTAACCCGTCTAAGTTCTGGGAGTGTCTACCTTGCTGACGATCTCGCTGAACGCTCTAACGCGCCGGCCGATCGTCGTCAAGATAGCCCTCTGGTGATAGAGCTTGACATGGTGAAAAAGTTTCTTAAGCAGGTTGATGTTTCTAAGGGTAATAACCCTGTGAATATTTCGCCTATGCTGCTCACGAAATGCTTTGACGGCCTAGCTACTCAACTGATTCAGATATTCAACCTTTCTCTTTCTTCTGAAGCCTTTCCTTCTCGCTGAAAGACGTCCTATGTAAAACCTATATTCAAATCAGGCTCTAGGTCTTGATAAGGAATTACAGAGGCGTGGGAACTCTGCCTACTTTTGGGAAAACTTTGAGTCGATTGTTTGTGAACTAGTGTCCGAGGGCTTATCCGCTCACATATCATCGGCTCAACATGGTTTTGTCAAGGGTCGTTCAACGTCTACGAATCTTCTTGAATTTACCAGCCTTGCGCTAGAAATTATCGAATCTGGATTGCAGCTCTATGTTGTGTTTACCGATTTTCAGAATGCGTTCGATAGAGTGTCTCATAAATTGTTGTTGGATAAGCTCAGACGTATCGGTGTTAACGATTGCCTTTTGGGATGAATTAAATCGTATCTGAGTGGGCGGTACCAGTATGTAAAGATGATGGAAAATGTGTCTGAGAAGTTCATTGTCACATCTAGCGTGCCTCAGGGAAGTCATTTGGATACACTGCTTTTCATCCTCTTTATGGATGACGTAATCAAGGTTTTTCAAGGTTATGTAGTTTTACAGGATCAGATCTCCCAAGAGATTCGATTATGACATTGATGGGGTGAAGTTGACCCGCATGACTGAGATTCAAGTCCTAGGGGTTTGGTTAGATGAACATCTGTCGTTCGATCGTCACATTGATTGTATCACTTCTAAAGCCCATTCGATGCTTGGTTTTGTTAAGAGAATTTGTTAACAGTTCACAAACGTCCGAACGCTCAAGAACACACACTCGAGGTCCCACCTTCAGTATGCCTCCGTTGTGTGGCACCCTCACCAGACGACTTATATCAGCAAGATAAAGTCGATACAAAAGAAATTCCTTATTTACTCCTTGAGGAGGTCGGTGCGGAGAGATAGTGAATTCCGTCTGCCTCCTTACCTTGAGGTAATCAATTGGAATAGAACCCCTTAAACGCGAGCTTAAACGTCTTGATTGTCTTTGATTTGTCACGCAATCGTCTGAAAGCTCCTGCGCTGATGACACGAATCAGTTTGAATGCACTGGTGCGTGCTGTCACATCTCATGAATTTTTTGTTTTTAACTTTCACCGAACAGACTGTGGCCAGCATGAGCCGGTTAGCAGCATTCTAAGAATGTTCAACGTTTTCTCGCACATCCATAGTGATACGGTGTCTAGGGAGGTTTTTCGGAAGAAAGTGAGAGCAATGGTCTTCCCATCGAATTTTGCTGAGCAATTCGGTCTATTCTCTCTGAAGTAATAGTAAATAAAAGTACCGTAAAATACGGTAACTTTGACCCCAGACCGGTTTTCCAAGAATCGTTCTTTAAAAAATGAGATTTTAATCGCTTACACAACAGAATTTTTCCTAACTGTTATTTTAGTCACGATTTGAGATTGGTAAGATTGATTTTGTAAGACAGCCGTAACCAACTTCAAGCTATCACTAACCAAGCAATACAACAAATACATTGAATGTCAGTATTAGGCTCATTATACTCGGTATTTTGTATATTAAGTAGACGCTATCGTAGGCTTTACTTGCAGTAAGATGGCGTTGCTGGTAGTGGTCACGTGAATAACGAATTTCATCTCACTCACTCTTTCAATGTGATTCATGATAGCATGAGACGAAACACATTCGTTCCCCAGGTGACATTGTAGCGACAATGTGTTGGTTACCGATGGAATTATTGTAATGTGGCTGACGAATCATTTTCTCTCATTTTAGTATGGGACATGTGTTAAGAGTGAAAGGGATAAAAATACACGCTTATGGAATATATCCAGGATTTGCTGGTCAGCAGTAGTACAAAACTGTTAATTTGTTTTACATAAAACTAAAATAGTAAATAAAAAATTTCTTCCATCTTGTCACATCCTCGGAAGGTGCCCATAATTGGCGCTGCGTTCACATAGCGTTAGTTGTAATTTTGCCCTTACGGTCCGATCAGCCATTTGCTTCCTATAATATAAGATAACAAATTAGCTATATTAAGCTCCAATTGCTCTTCGGGAGCTATATAGAAATCTCCCAAGTGCTTTGTTCTGAGACTCATCAGTGCTGGACACAAAATATCTCGCTGTCTCTGGCTCTAAGCCCTATCTTGTTAAGGTGATAGTTCAGGCACGTGTGCCTCGTGAGAATTTCCAACTGTCAAAATTACATATTAAACGTCAAATATCAAACATGTTGGTTCATCTTTCTAAATGCTCGACTGTTTTATAGCTTTGACGTTTAATACGTCGTTATGATAGTTGGAACCAGGCCCTATTTTTCATGTAAAGTTGATGAAACTTAAAGAAACTTAAGGAAACTTAATGAAATATTGAAACTGATGAAACAAAAATAGGCCCTGGTTGGAATAGAATATGGGTGACGTCATATTTGTCATACTTCTATGTACGATTCGTTGCCGAACCAAATTCACAACTACCCATATTATGAAGTCTGGCTGTGCCTAGGCGTTACTTTCATGCTATATATTGATGAAAAATCCTATACAGAATTTGTCGCCACGAGGATTGAACCCGAATATTCTTGGTGGAAAGTTAGTACGTTACCACTGAGCTAGCCCGCTCCTTCACCGATATTACTGATATTTTTAAAAAATCAATGATCTCAATGAATTTGACGAACATGTTGGTCCAAGGATGATTCGCATCCATATTTTATATCTTACAAGCAAGGAAAATAGCCATGACATGGGTTTGAAAGTCTCACAGCTATCAAATGTGATGTATGTGGCATCGCTTGTCGTGCAAGAAAATAAAAATAAGACAAGTGCGGTAAAAGTTATGCACATAAATTAGGTTCGATGGTTTATTATTTATAAGGAGGAAAATTGTGAAAATTGGATCAGTATCTCAGGTGAAGATAGTTGTTCTAATTTGGGCAACTTCCTAGTAGGTGGTGACTTTTTATGTATATTTCATAGGATTACACACTGGTACACTTACGGTATGTTAGAATTTCGAGAATTGGAAGTACGAAGCGATATGCTCCTTGTGTTATACAGTGGTCTGTGGCATTCAATTCGTTTCTTTTATTTGTTTTCACTCGAAATTTGTCTTCGTGTTGATGTCTCAACATGAATATTTAATCGTATAGTAGACTTGACTGTAATTTTCTCATACAATTATCTCCAGCTTGAAGCTCATTGCGCTAGCAGAAGCCAAAAATATTGATGACTTCGTACTACAAAATAACGAGTGCTACACGGGCTTATTCACTGTTTTTATGTTTTCTGATCTTCAATACTTTCCAGATATTAAATATACAAAAATTATGCTTCTTTAAGTATAATTAGCATAACCTTAAGCGCATTACAAAATCTGATAAATTTCTTAAGGGATTTGTTCGGATGATTATAATTATAACCAAATCTACATTTACGAATGCTAAGCTTAAGAATCAAACAAACTATTTGATTAATTTTCAATTCGCTTTACCACAAAGACGAACCACCTGGTGGTGAACACATTTTCAATAAATTAATGCACAAAATGAAACATAATTTCCCCATTGGTTTGAAAGTCAATATCCATGTCTATCTTTCCCGTTGCTATCATCTATGATGTACATGCTCTAACCCTAACAAATACACAAAGTCTATCAACTTTGAGCATGACATGGCACAACGTATGACTAACCTATCTTAATACGACTCACATTACTCAAAAGGTTTTAATGAAATATCAAGTCGCATAGGAAAATCATGGCGCTGCTTTGTACGTTTCCACAAAATATTTCGTTTTCATTCAATGGTCTTTGTGTATACAATTGCAAATGAGTTTCACAGAAATTTTTTCAGTTTTGGACTTATAAATTAGTTCGATTGGACTGCAAACTCTGTCGTTTTTTATCGGTGTCCCTTTTCATAAAAATTCATAACAATCGTAAGGGTTAGTATATACTCAAAAGTGAAAAATCGAGTGAAATTCCATACATTTGTTCGCCGTACACTCTCATTCTTATTGTTATTTACCACTTAACGGAAACGTACATTTTGAATGTGCTACACATTTAAAGAATTTCGTTTTCGTAAGTGGAAAATAACAATACGAATGAGAGTGTGCAGTGAACAAATTTATGGAATTTCACTCGATTTTCACTTAAGAAATGAATTATTTCTTTTTTGGTCTAACGAAACAATTTTGCTAGATTCTTTTGCCAATTACTAGACTTTTGGTTGGACACTAATCATGTCCGCAGCGGTAGCGGAGGGCGTCTCAAAAAAACCCATACAAAACCTTTGAATGATTGAGAGTATCGTATAAGGTGTCCAGTTTAATATGAAAGGCCCGGTATGTTGGCGAACTTTTGAAATTTTCCGCCCTACCCCCTCCCCCCCCTACCCCCTCCCCCCCCTTAACATATTTAAAAAAAAACTACGTCGCAACAGCTTTCAAACAAACCAGGACTCATCAAAATCGGTTGGAAATTGGGTGAGATATGGCATTAAAAATTCACGAATTTCCATACAAAAGGCACCAAAACAAGTTTTTCCAAACTTTAAAAATCCTTCAACTTACTCTCTATGTGACTATAATCATCATCATCTATTCACGGATCACGACCTCGAGAACTGGTCAGCCGGTCTTCCTGAAATTTTTACTGAACATCAGTCTCGGCCTTAAATAAAAAATTTCATAGGCCGCTTTTCCGGGAAAATTCTGGAAAAGCCGTGGCATGTGGAAAAGTGGTCAAATTCTGAGGGTTTTTTAGGTAATGCTCGGAAATTTCGAATTTATCTCCTGAGTGACAATAGCTAGAGAGTTGGTTTCTTGGGGAAAGTTATAGAGTTTCATCAGAAGAATTTTTTGGTATCATTAGAAAATGGCTGCCAGCTGTCATAGTGGCGCCATCTTGGATTTTCGTTTATGCTTTTTCAGTATTCGAATTTTAGCTCCGGAATGACACTACTTAGAGAGATGGTTTAATCTAGAAAGTTATAGAGTTTGGTCAGTAGAATTCTTTTAGCATTTTAAGAAAATGGCTGCAAACTGTCAAAGTGACGCCATCTTGGATTTTTTGCTAAATTCTGAATAAGAATACCTAGACGGTTTTCTTCAGGAAAGGAATTGGTGACACGAAGTGTTCCAAAGGTGGCTCGAAGTGTTCCGAAGGCATCCGAAGGTAACTCGAAGTGTTCCCAAGGTAGCCGAAGGTGACACGAAGTGTTCCGAAGGCAGGCGAAGGTGCTACAAAGTATTCGGAAGGTAGTCGCAGGTGATACAAAGTATTGCGATGGTAGCGGAAGGTGTTCGAGAACAATTTTTTTCGGAAAGAAAATTTTTTTCGGAGAAAAATTTTTTTGGAAAAAAATTTTTTTGGAGAAAATTTAGTTTGGTTTAGTTTATTCAAGTTTCAAGTTTAGTATAAAAAATGGGTCAATGCATATGCAGTCACAATCAGAAGAAACTCATATATGAAAAATTTATATAAAAAAACATTATGCATATGCAAAGCGTAGAAAAAGCAAAACACCATTAAGTAAATACTTTTCAAAGGCGCTAAACAACTTAAAAAAGAAATTACGTAAAAAAAATTAATACAAAAGTAATGTAGAAAAAAACTTAGAAAAACAAAATTAAAAACAAAAATGTCGAACCAAAAATCAAGGCAAAAATTATCAAGTAACCAAATGTACTATGGACTGAAAGAAAGGAAAAAGGAAAAACCGAGCGAAAAATGCAATCTTTAAAGGCCCAGAAAACGTAGTCTCATGTCCTAAAAAATATTTGAGACCGTGAGACCTCGTTTCCCGAACCTACACCTCTTACTCGGTAACAAAAATGCAATGCTAAGAGATTAATCATCATTCATCATACGAAAAAATTCAAGATAGAATGTGCTATACTTAATCTGAGTATCCTTGTAGCTAGACATTACTTTTAAGTAGTGAGTCACGTAACAAGCGACTAAATCCATAAGATGACGCCCTGCGTATATCACGCGGTAACTGATTAAACCAAGTGGGACCATTATATGATAACATACGTTTCCCTATTGCTGTTTGAACTTTGGGTCTAAGCAAAAGGTCAGAATACCTGGTAAAGTGTAGATGCGACGCGGTGGTAAAGTCAATATTGTGATGACACAAGTCATTAATGGACTGGTGAACAAACTTACAAACAGCATATTTATGCAAGTTATTCACAGACAGAACAGACGGATACAATTTCGAAAATAATAGTTTCGTTTGGTATCTACACGAGACTCCATGGGTAAGTTTCAACGCCTTTCTCTGTAGGACTTCAAGTTTATTCATATGAGAAAATTGTTTTTAGAGAAAATTGTTTTTGGAGAAAATTGTTTTTGGAGAAAAATTTTTTTCGAAGAAAAAATTTTTTTTTTTTGGAGAAAAACTTCTTTTTGAAGTAAATTTTTTGGAGAAATTTTTTTTCGGAGAAAATTTTTTTTTGGAGAAAAATTTTTGTTGAAGAAAAAGTTTTTTCTGGGAAAAATTTTGTCTGAAAAAACTTTTGTTGGAGAAAAACTTTTTTTTGGAGAAATTTTATTTTCGAAAAAAACTTTTTGGAGAAACTTTTCCTAAAAAGTTTTTTTTGGAAAATTTTTTTGAGAGAAACTTTTTTGGAGAAAAATTTTCGCAAAAAATTTTTTTTGCGAAAAACGTTTTTTTGGAAAAATCGACATTTTTTTAAGAGCCAATTTTTTTTCGGAAAGTTTCTTTTCGATGAAAATTTTTTCTCTGAGAAGAGTTTTTTCGAAGAAATTTTTTTTACAGAAATTTTTAATTTCCTGTAAAAATTCAACGTTTTTTTTAAAACAAAATTACGTTGTGTTAAAAAAAAAACTGCGTCACAAATGCCGGCCTCAACGACTAAATAATTTTTCTGCACTTTCACTTTTCGCGCTGCAAAAATTTGACTTTTATTTCTTATTGCGTAGATTGTTTAAGGTAAATTTAAATTTTTGCGTGTAAAAACTGAGAGTGTTGAAAAATTATTCCGCTGGTGGGTCCGGCATTTTTGACGCAATTTTTTTCTCACAAAGTAAATTTTGTTATAATAAAAGCGTTGTAATTTTTTCAGGAATTTAAAACTTTAAACACAAGATTTCATTCAAACAAACTTCTGTGTATTATCAGCGATAGCGTCACCTCAAGCGATATCATTAATTTTCGAAGCGGACTTATGGATCGCGTCACACTTTTCTTTAAAGAGGTTTTTGTATGCTGTGCCTCTCTGCGCCCTATCTGCGTACGGGTCTGGAGCCTGGATATTGTGCAAGAAAAGTTTCAATGTGTATATGAATCTCCCTAAATGGACATTTTTATCCATCAGCTAAATTTTGAATCGTTAGAAAATATGAGCAACTTCCTACACATTTAATGTACGCTAAATGAACATCACATCGAAAAAACCTGGTTTTGTTAACTGAGAGATCGATGTAGATACGTAGACACAGAGAGAGAGAGAGAGAGAGAAATATAATTATGTTGACTTCTCCTGTACGGTAAAATTATGTTGACTCCTCCTGTACGATAAACAAGCTTCCAAATTAACATAATTTACAGAAAGATTTATGCAGGAAACCCATTCCAATAAGTGTATAAAAAAACATGAATACATGAGTGAGCCATCAGCTGGGTAACGAATTTCATCTCTTTCACTCTTCCAATGTGATTTATATTAACATGAGACAAAACACATTCGTATCCCAGATGAGGTGGTAGCGAAAATGTATGAGATACCGATGGAATTAGGCCTATGAAACAGTGGAAGAGAGTCTTTTGAGACTTATTCTATTCCGACTTTCGTCCACATTCACTCACCCTCTCTCCCTTTCTTTTCGTTCTTCAGTTGACTAAAATTTCCAATGGAACGTAATTGTCTTCTCTAAAGCCACATGAAGCCGACGACGCATCAACTAATTTCAGAAAAAAACGTAACAAAACAGTCAAAGTTTCAAATTTCAAGCTCTTCAAATTTAAATTAAGAACACAATTATGTAGACTAGACAGAAAAATGAAACTTTTTTTTGGGTTGCCGTTAGTGTGTGTAATTAAGTTTGGAAGTCATGTGATATAAATGACTAATTTCATTCACAAGTGTGTAACTTATAAGTCAAATGATTAGCATTTTAATTAAAAATAAATTATCTTACATTTAACCTTTCGGCATTTCGTCGACTTAATTTAAAAGTGGTTGAGTAAGAAATGGAGACGCTATTAATTTTCGGGGTAACAGTGTTAGTGCCTGTTCATGAAAATATATGGCCTAAGGGTTGAAATTCAACATTTTACATAAGTTTTCGCAGTGTATTTAATAATACAGACGAACACATAAATTCAAACACACAGATCGTGCACACTACGTTTATAATGGCTTATATAAAATTTATGTATTAGATTACAGCATCAAAGTCAGTTTTCATTTGCGAACTAATAACACAACAAAAAAAAAAACGGTGCTATTAACTCATAAACTTACCCTTTCACTATATAGTTTAACAGGACCGGAATGGACTTATCTGAGGGTGCTGAGAAAGAGTTGCACAGAGAACGAGAGAATTAGTTATTTGTGTACCTGTTTTGGACGATTGATTTTAGGCAATTTCGCGAGTTGTAGACCGAACGAAGTGAGGTCTACAAGCGAAAGTGCCTAAAAACAATCGTCCAAAAGAGGTACACATACAACTTTACATGCAAAGGGGCGAAATACCAAAAAAATTCAAAAAATGCCCTCATTTTCGGCCCCGTCGCATGTAATAGTTATTTGGATCACAAGGGATGAAAGTATAAAAATTCAACCCTGTGCGAGAGTTGCTGCCCGCGCCGAAGACAAGGGCTGCATCGCACAGGTTGAATTTTATTACGTCACACAAGGGTTGATTTATGTAATTTTTCATCACGAGAACCACGGAAATCGTAATTTTTCACTTCCTAAACTCAAATTTTCAACACAACGAAATTCCTGATGTTGTTTTCATGTTGTTTTCATCACTTACTTTCGGCTCTCTTTTAAGAACCGAAAATATTTTCGGTCCTTTTTAGAGAACCGAAAATATTTTCGCATCTCTTGGCTTACTGAGGTCTGCATTTTTTCATTTTCGGCTCCCATTTGAGAAGTGAAAATTACGATTTTCGTGGTTCGAGTGATGAAAAAACAAATGATAACTAGATCTGTGTTTCATGGTCCAGTAATGAACCCTCCCAATCTGACACATCAATAGTCATTTACATCACAAGGCCTACTTGTTTTCGCGTGATGTATTGGGTTTTTCACTCACATAACTTCAAAATAACTGTTCAAGTGTGTATTACACACTACGAGCGAGCGAATGCGAGTCGAACAGTAACTATGACTAACTATTCCAACCAGGGAGGAGTGGCTACAGGACAGTATAAGGTTAGAAGGTTATGTTATGTATACAGACGGTTCCTTACTAAATAATTCAGCGGGTGCGGGAGTATACTGCGAGAAACTTGAAATCGAAATTGCAATTCCACTAGGGACATATTCATCCATATTCCTAGCGGAAATCATAGCAATCATAGAATGAAGTCACTTAGGCAAGGATAGAGGATTACAAGAAAGTATGCTCTCAATCCGCCAAGCAGCGCTAAAAGCTCTGAGTTCACACAATCGGCACTGGTTCTAGAATGTTGGGAAATTCTCAACAGTGTATCCCAGTGTATCAAAATGATGTGGGAACGAAAATTTATAAGTCAATGGCAAAGTATCCCAACGTGCCGCCAGGCGAAGAATTGTATCAGAATATAATTCAATCAGGACATTACGACTTTAACAAACATCTAACTAAAATCGAAAAACGATCTGAACCAGAAACTTTCTGTGCGGACACCAGACAGACACAGCCGAACACTATCTGTGTAACTGTCCGGCATTCATCACGATAAGAAGAGTTCATCTAGGCGGTTACATAATTAGGTCCCAAATACATCCTGAATTACATTAGTAGCTCATAAAGGTTTAAAGCAACAGCCAATGTTTAGACTCACAGCTGGCACAATGGGCCCAAACGGAGGCCCCCGTGTGTGTTTTACTGAAGGGTGTAACGGCTGCATCTAAATCAGTTTTACTGAGAATCTCCAATACATTCAGCAATTTAGTTCTTTCATCCACTAGAGTGATCCTTCCTCAAGTGCATGAAACTACTGGATCTTGAATCGGAAGTACGTAGCCTTCAAAAACTTGCAACATGTTGAAGACTGCATTTTCGGCTAAGAAGCCTGGGATCGAAAAATGATGTAAGGCAATGTACTCCTTGCAAAAGTAATTTTCAATTTGACACCAGGGTGCGTACTTTCTCATGGTTCGACGGCAAATAGTAGGCAGCCTGGTGCCAAAAATTTAAGCATATCACTATGACGGCATTGACGAATGATTCACAACGCGTCAATTTTTGTCTTGGCACCAGGCTGCCTTCTTGAGCTATGCTCGTTTAAATGTAGAAGCCAGCGGCAGCCTGGTGCCAAGATGAAAATTGGTGCGTTTTGTGAAGCATTTGTCAAAGCAGTCATAGTGAAATTTTTCAATTTTTGGCGCCAGGCTTCCTTCTTTCTCATTGTTCAAGGTCACATAGAGGGCAACCTGGTGCCAAATCAAAACGTTTTGCGACGTAATGTACTAGATACTAGATTCAAACTTCCCCAATATAATTTTTTAGCACCAGCCTCTCTTCCCCGACTTGGGGAACACCACCTTACATATTTCTTCCGATTTCAAAAATCGGACTTCGTTCAGCAAAGAAATCGGAATCCCTTTAGAAACGCGTCAAACGAGAAGAGAAGTCCGATTGCTTTGCCAAAGTAAGTCCGATTTTTAAATCGGAAGAATTATGTTCATATTTCTCTAGCTTGACGTTAGTTATAGGCGATTTCCATAAGGGGAAATGTTTTAGATTTCTTCATACGAAGCTTAGCCGGTGACGCAGTTTTGTCGAGCCGGTGTTGAAACATTTTCCTTGTTGAAATTTCTCTATATCCCTATGTAGAGGAAGTGTATCCCCGAGATATACTGAGAATAGTGCAAAAAATTCTCATTTGCCGTGGGAGACTTATCGTCGCGTATACAATAAAAAATATATTTTTTTATAGAAAACATAAGAAAATCTTTGATTAAAAAGCAGACCAACAGCTCGTCATTGCTGGATTTTTTCGGCTTTACAAAAAAATATCGATCATTTTACGATTTTACTGTAAGAATAATAGTAATTTATGCAACTTGTAAGGAAAATTGGTGAAGTGTTACATAAACAACCGATTTCGCAACGTGTTGCACACATGCAACTGATTGTCATTGAGTTGAGTTTTA
The DNA here is from genome assembly GCA_029228625.1 of Pseudolycoriella hygida. NCBI lineage: Eukaryota > Metazoa > Arthropoda > Insecta > Diptera > Sciaridae > Pseudolycoriella > Pseudolycoriella hygida. The sequence continues at coordinate 168,319,846 of CM055403.1, forward strand.
AACGCCTCTTTTGCATAAAACGTTGTTTACAACTCGGTGCAAAGTACTTCCACCAAATAACACAGATCACACTTTTTAATGTGGTTGCCCACTGAATGTACATAAACGTGCGAAATTCAATGTTGTTTAGAATATGTACATAAAATGTACAAAAAATGTGCCTGTAAAGTGGTACATATTTCGATGTACATAAAAGAACATTTTTTGTGCTATCAAAACTCGGAATTATTGCACTAGATCACAAGTACATTTTTCGCACATTTTATGTGCGTGATAAGGTGTACACTATTCCTATCACATTAAATGTACCAAAAATTTGCTTGTAATGTAGTACATTTTTCGATGTGAGTAAAAGGCACATTTTTTGTGCTATTAAAACTCGAAATTATTGCGCTAGATCACAAGTACATTTTTTGCACATTTTATGTGCGTGATAAGGTGTACAATATTCCTATCACATTTAATGTACCAAAAATGTGCTTGTAATATAGTACATTTTTCGATGTGGATTAAAGGCACATTTTTGGTGCTATTAAAACTCGAAATTATTGCACTAGATCACAAGTACATTTTTCGCACATTTTATGTGCGTGATAAGGTGTACACTATTCCTATCACATTTAATGTACCAAAAATGTGCTTTTAATGTAGTACATTTTTCGATGTAAATAAAAGGCACATTTTTTGTGCTATTAAAACTCGAAATTATTGCATTGGATCACAAGCACATTTTTTGCACATTTTATGTGCGTGATAAGGTGTACACTATTCCTATCACATTTGATGTACCAAAAATGTGCTTGTGATGTAGTAAATTTGTTGTGTCATTAAAGCTTGAAATTATTGCATTAGATTACAAGTACATTTTTAGATTATGTGCTTCGAAAAATGCTCATCTTATTTTTTCAAAAATGTTTATTTTTGTACATTTAATGTACTTTCTATAATTTAATACTTTATACAAATTTAACACATAAGTAAAGCAGTCGACACATAGTCCGGAGCGTATTGGGTTCAAGCCCCGCAAATGTCAGAAATTTTTCTAATAAAAGAAATGAGAGCTTGGCATAAAAAAATGTAGACGGAGGACGTAGCGATCATCAGAATAAGAAAAACCTTTCGGAAAACTAAATTAAACTTTCCTTTCTTTTCTTACATAACATTATATGTACATGAAATGTGCTGTAATTCACACTAAGAAGTACATTAAAGGTACATTAGTTGTGTATTCAAAGTGTTTTCAATGTACAGTAGATGTAACGGTAAGGGCGCTCTTTAATATTCATTAAAAGTCCTGGAACTGGAGCACATTAAATGGGATCAAGACATTTTCCGATGGCACTTTTTGTACATTTCGTGGGGTCAATTGTTATCTAAGTTCTTAAGTAGCGATAGCTACCTTATGTTTTGACACTTCTTGTTCGTCCGTCCGTAGCTGCAACCAGCTGCACCAAGAAACTTAACTTCTTTGACTTTACTCTATCGCTACTTTCCAATAAACATTTCAATGGTTTATTAGACACGCGATGTATATGATGACAGTCGACTTGCCTGCGGCCTCTAGTCATAATTACACATCTAGTACCTAATAAAGTAGTTTATCACATCGAGGCCTATAATGAGCCAATTATTGTACTGAAAGTAGGCTTATTATAGTCGAGTTTCATGTATTCAATGAGGGGTATAATGAAGTCATTATATTTGAAGTCAACTTTTCTGATGACGATGTAAAACAGAAAACAGATCTCAAATAGACGTTACCCTCTCAACTTCACAAACACTTATTTGTTTTGCTAAATCCGTCCATTTTGCAGCGACAATTGGTTACTAGATCGAAACGATCGCCGTTGCAACGATTTCGATTCGCTGTATTATTTTGTGTTTTGTGCAAAATTTGCAATTATAGGCCCCTATATGACGCCCCTCGAAATTTTACCAAGCTCGACTATAATTACGCAATTATACCCCTTGTGTTATAATATACTATTGCACCTGGCTATATAAATGCAAATTTGACGACGAACTTTTTCATACAACCACTTTTTTCACTGATCTTATTATTTTTACCCACCCGTGTCATTGGAAGCATGAAAAAGTTCACTCTTCATAAAAGAGTTGTATGAACTGTATGCTGAACTAAATCCAGTCGTTAAAGAGTTCCAATAGCTCGCGGCGCTGAAATGTAGTTTGATATCTAATTTCGACATTCAACTGCAAATCATAAATTTTTATCTAAAACTGTGTTTACTCGAATTTGGTAGTAATTTCTCGGAAATTTTCACACCTTTTCGAAAAAATAAAATAAAATGCAAAACTCGACTTGCAAAATTTCATTCGCTGTATAATTTATTCGTTGGTGTGAACTTGTTTCGGATCCACGAACTTCCGTCGTTGAATATAAATTAGGTTAAAGGTGAGAATAGATGCTATCTCATGTTTCAAAAGTAAAGTTTATAATTTGAAATTATGTATGCGACTGGAACTTGGGAAAGTTTGGGCTGAATAATTTCCATTAAGAATACACCATAACAATTCAAAGCTAATATAATTTACAACGATTTTTTACGATGTCATGCCGATATAATATGTCGCTAGTAATAAAGCGATTAAGTAGCCACTTTTTCCCGAAAATAAAAAAAAAATGCTTTGGTGTATTACCTCATCACGAATAGCAATAAACTTAATCAATCAAAAACATTTGAATTAACCTCTTCACATTCCAAATTCAATCCAATTTTCCGCGCCATCATACTTCATACACGTATAGCCATCAAAAAAAAAAGAGCCATCGTCAATTACATAAAACAGAAATTAGTTTTTCTCATCACACACAAACTATAACTGGCAAAAAAGAGTAGAAAAAATTCTGATTAAAGCGATTGAACAAGGACGTGGGACGGCACACACAGGCATGCGATTGACCTTCTTCTTTTTTTTACCATATGCTGATATGTCCGGCATGTGCAGCTCCCTCTCACATAACCACACACACATATAAACATAGAGCCGAAACGACTTCCAGTGCCAATTATATCAAATTGTACAAGTTGTCGTTTTTTCCCTACCGAGCACGTACCTTATAAATTACATAGTCCTTCGATCTTTTTTTATGGATTTTCGGTTGTGTTTTTCTGTAGTGTTCTCTTTACTCAAATCTAAATGGATGGTCAACGAGTCGATTTGTATAAAGTGGTTGTAGTGGAAAAAGGCGCATAAAACGTGTGGATTTGGGTATAGGTGGAGATGACTTTTAGTAGTTTGAATTATTATTGATTGGATTTTTATATTTGATTGAAGACGTGTGACCAATTTAAAGAAAAACCGTTCGTATGATGTAAGAGATTGGCGGTAACGTTAATTCACTCTTCGTTTGACTTATTGGTGCGTTTCTCCCACCCATTCCCAAGATTAGTGATCCAAATAACTACCTCCTTCCTCATCTTGCCCATCGAAGAAGCGGTCAATTTCAAGATTATGAATTTCTTCACCAACTGCAACACGTCTTCTTGTCTCTAGAAAAATTAGAACACCACCGGAGTCCCTCGTTTTAGGTCTAGGAGTAGACCAAGGAGAAGGATTTAGTCGGATTTAGAGGCTAGGGGACTTTCACTGAGTGAACAAACCATCTCCTTGGCGGGCGATAGAGCATGGAGGACAATAGTTCACCATCCTGGGGTTGAGATTTAAAGACCTCACGCCGAAAGGCACTATGGTACTATAAATCTCGTTTTCATATTAACCTTCTCCATCAAAACGTTGATATTCGACAGAGTTTTATTGATCCTAAAGATTGTAAAGCATTTCTGTCTCTTGAGTTCAAAAGTCGCTCTATACCAACTGTCAGAGTGACGTTTTAAACGTCAAAGCTATAAAACAAACAAGGAGTTGAGGAAAACTTTCATAAAGAATGGTTCACTAAGGAAAAATCTATTTGTTTATTTAACGTTTAAAATGTCATTATGACTTTGGATCAAGAGACTCATCTACGAAACACAGGGTTTAGGACCGAATGTCCAAAAAAAATTATCCCCAACCAAAATTTCCCACCGGGACAAAATATTCCCAGACAAAATAACCGGACATAATAACCACAATTTTACCATTAACCAAAAAGGACAAAATATCCCCTCAGACAAAATATCCACACTCAAAAAATTAAGAATATTCAATGTGAAATGTACTTAGCCGCCGCAGGCCTGAAATAAACAACCAAAAACAAAAAAGCGGGGTCGAGGGGCGGCAGCCCCCGAAAAGGGGGGTCAAGGGGGTATATTCTCCCTTGCGGGGTCTAAGAGGCGAAGCCAATAGCGGGGTTTGTGGGTTTGTGGCAGCGCCCCATTTACGCAAGGCCGCCTGCAAGGCTTGCAAAAGTCCGCCGCAGGCGCGGGGGTGAGGGGGCAGAGCCCCCAACACACAATCTAATATCTAATTAATAATGCCTACCGATATTCACCATTGCTGAGTAGACCTCACATCTGGGGATATTTTGTCCATTTTTTGTGGGATATTTTGTCTGAGGACATTTTGTCCGAAACACAACACTCAACAAGGCAACACGAAAGGGTGATGTTACATTTATGCAGTCATGGTCACCGAAAAATTTCTTGACCTGCCTAATATTATGTCCTCAATTTGTCTTTTCAAAAATAAAATGTTGTCCTAGCTACCCGGCCGAGATACAGCAGTGTACTAAAAACACTAAAAGCTCTCCAAGGCGAAAACTATGAAGACAATGTTGTTTCGAAAAACTAATGATGCCAAAAAATGTCAAATCCTGTCGGCTACCATTTTTCTTTCTTAAAATTTGTGGGTTATTCGAAAAGGACAAAATCATTACATTTTCCTGTTGCGAATCAGAATTCAAGAGCAGTCCCGGAAGTAGTACGTTTCAGAAATATGTAACAAAGTTCCCTAGCGTCGCCGCGCCGGTTCAAATCCCGTCGGCGACTATTTTTTTTTCTTTACAATTGTTAATTACTCAAAAAAGACAAAATGAGGGCATCTTTCTGTTGTGAATTATAATTCCAGAGACGACGCCAGTTGTCCTTCACTTCGACTGTTATGTGTGATAGAGAGCGTCCAGAAAATGGTATACACCATGGAAAACAACTTCTAAATATAATTATTTCGTAAATTTTGGAATAGATACTGAAAGGACAAATTCAGGACATATTTTTGGCATAATCAGTTCGACGATATGTTTCTCCACTCCCTTTCAACTATTTGTTTTAGTAGTTGTTTAGGACAGTATACATTTTTGTGATAGCATATATGGAAAGTACAAATTGAGGACATATTTATGTTATGAAATGAACGTTCTCAAAGTCATATTAAAATTGAATTTTTAGTACTAAAATAATTTTTGACCGAGAAAATTATACTCTAAAGGCTTGCTTGTCCTAGGACATTTTATGAATGAAGTGTCACTACTAATATACTGAATTTCGATCAAAAAAGGACAACTTGAGGACATTTTTTTGGCATCATTAGTTTTTCGAAACAACATTTTCTTCATAGTTTTCGCTTTGGAGAGCTTTTAGCGTTTTTAGTAGGGGTTAGGACCGAATGTTCAAAAAAAAATATCCTCAACCAAAATATCCCCAGACAAAATAACCGGACATAACCACAATTTTTCCATTAAAAAAAAAGGACAAAATATCCCCTCCGACAAAATTAGAGCCGTGCGCCGGTAAAAAAAAATCGGCGGCGGCGAAAGCGTTTTTTAATATTCTCGGCGGCGGCGAAAATCGGCGCAAGGGGGTCTCGGCGACGGCGCAAATCAACGTACGTCAAAACAAAGTCCGGCGGCGGCGCCGCATTTTTTACACACTTTTTCGGTTGGCGTCGGCGCGGCGCAAAATTTCCAACTTCCTGAAATAAATCAAAATTTATGATAAAAAGTTTCACGGGGGATCTTTGAAAATAATTAATTAACAGAAAAATAATACTTTCAGGCTATGGCTCATTTGAAAGACCTTGCAATATTTGACTTAGGAAAAAATTGCTTGAAAAAAAGACAAATTGCAAAAAAGTTTAATAAAACAGTGGAAGAGCAGGGACCCACCCATACATCGATTTATGAATAACTTTCGTAAAAAACTGTAAATTAGAGCCTTTGTTATAAATGAAGTAACTGGAAAGTTTTCACTCGTTTGCAAGCAAAAAATTTAATTTTTACGTTGTTTCTGTAAAATGATTCAGATTTTAATGGAACTTGAGAAGATGTTGAAAAGACTGAATAGTTTTGGCAGAAAAATAGTTTTTTTTTTGTTTCCAAACGACTTGTTGCCAATTAGTTACTTCATTCATAACAAAAATTCTAATTTTCACGCCGGCCGGTTTTTACAAAAGTATTTCAGGTTCCTATGTTTATGTCCTTGACCTTCCAGCTTTTTTGTGAACTTCCAATCTCAATAATAATAGGAATTTTCATTCTTTTTTCAAGCATTTTTTCTTAAGTCAAGTATTGTAATGAGCCATGAGCTTGAACGAATTTATTAACGTTTTCCTGTAAAGCGAATTTTAGAGAAAATCGACACCCGTGAAACTTTTCATAAAATATTTTAATTTATTTCACTCAGATTAAGGCCCATAACTTGTGTGCTAAAATATAGTCTACATTTAGGCGCTCAAATATTATATTTTCGCTGATATCCGTGGACAAAGACGCAGTTTGGAAAAAGTAAGTCAGCATTTATCTTTCCAAATTTGTTGCCTTTTAATAGCAGCTAAACTTATTTTTTGGGATCCAACCTACTCTGAGAACGGTGAAAAAAATCGCTAAATTTGCACAAAAACTCGTCGTTCTGAGACTAGGTTCAAACCCAAAAAATTAGTTTAGTTGCTCTTAAAAGACAACATATGTGGAAGGGAAGTGCTGACTTACTTTTTTGAAACTGCGTCTTTGTCCTTGGATATCAGCAAAAGTATATTATTTGAGCGCCTAAATGTAGACTATGTTTTAGCACACCAGTTATGGCCCTTAACGTAAGAATTAGAAGTAATTTCTTCTTCAACCTATGAAGTTTGTATGTAAACAATATTCATGTGTGAAAAATTTTGTCTCAAAAATCAGCATTCTCAGGAACATATTTCTCGGAAAATCGTAAGTCTCGTGAAATTATTTCACTGAGTATTTCCTAACGAATTTAATTGAGCGTGTCTTTAGAAATTGACGACATTTTTGGGCTTATAATTTCTGCAATTGCATTAGAGTATTGCAGGAGTTTTAAATCTTATAAAGTATAGGAACACAATGCAAGTGGTTGACTGTTTTCGGTCAATATTTTATCATTTTACTGCAATATGTCAACTATAAAAATTTCAATGTATTTTTACCGCGCCGATAAAAATCTTCGGCGGCGGCGGCGACGTGTCAATTTTTTAACATTCAAGAATATTCAATGTGAAGTGTAGTTAGCGCCGCTGGTCTGAAATAAACAACCAAAAACAAAATGGCGGGTTCGAGGAGCGGCAGCCCCCGAAAAGGGGGTCAAGGCGGGAATATCCCTCTTCTGGGGTCTGAGGGGCGGAGCCCCTAGCGGGGTTTGAGGCAGGCGCGGGGGTGAGGGAGCACACAATATAATATCTAATTCATAATACCTACCTATATTCACCATTTCTGAGTAGACATTACATCTGGGGATATTTTGTCCGTTTTTTGTGGGATATTTTGTCTGGGACATTTGGTCCGGGGATATTTTGTCCGGGAATATTTTGACTGGGGATAATCGGTCCTAGAGCTTTTTTAGTACATGACCATGATTACATAAATGTAACACCACCACATGAAAGCACTGTAAAATTTGAAATGGTAGGGGGTGTAAAAGAAGATGACGCATAGCTTGAACGACATGCAAACGTTGGACAAGGAACATTCTGTAGTGGAAAATGAACTGGGCTGAAGAGAAATACACTTTGATTATTTCTCAAAGAGAATCAAGTTAAATATCAGTTGAAAAACTAATACAACAAGATTTGCCCTAATCCACCGGAACTATTTAACTCTTTTTTCAATGAATGAAGATAACACATGAGCAGTAAAGCGATGACAATTAAGTAAGATTTTCTTTGGCAAATTACAAATGAACTTAATGAGAACGAAACTTCCAAGTTCTATTCTTTTTCCTAAAACAACTAACATTTTAAAACTTTCAAAGCCATTAAGAAAATATACTTTGTTAATAATTTTCATTACGAAGCCACAACTCGATTTCTCAATTCAGTCAGTTTGCAAATAAACGTGACGTCGAATATTTTATTAACGACGTCCACAAAAACCGAAACCGAGAAAATGAATGCTTGACCCGTATGCATTGTTAATGTTATCGAGATTGTTATTTTAGGCTGCAAATGATTATGTTCCGAAATTTGTGAAAAAGGAACTGAAAATTTACGTTTAACAGTATATAATGAAATGCTATCAAATTTCTGATTACATCTTTATTCTATTGCATTCGAAATTGACCAATGGGAAAAAAATGTTTAAAAAAAAACTTAAAAATGTGTTTTAGGAAATTGTTTTTGGCTTGATCAACCCAGAGCTCTAACAAGAGGTCTCCGACCCATACTTCTTTGACTAAATATTTCTTTTAATCTACCACATAGTAAAAATAAACTTATCATCAAAGGAAAAAGGCCACCAACTATGCCGTAATTTTCATAAGAAACAAGTCCTACAAATAAAACAAAAGAATTCTTTTGTTTTATCTGTGGGACTTGCTTCTTATTGTGAAGATATTTATCAACATTACAATACTTAGTTTCATTGATGGTAAAGATAACCTTTGTGAGACACATTGTGTGTCGTGCGCTTTGCACAAGTTAGTTCTATTTTTCATCTCTTAATCATCACTCAATAAACATCATTTACTTTATAACGTAATTCCGGCGTTTCATTGAAATATTAAATTACTCTGCATCAAACTTATGAATATTAAGGCAGAACTGTCGTGTACGGTCGAGTAGCACGAGTAAGTCCCACACCATGAACCCTACAGCGCGAACACTGAACTGATTTTTGTACAATTGCTAAATCTATAATTTGCTCATAGTTATTTGTCAGCTGCCGCACTCATACACAGAAAACATAGAAAACTCCACACATTTGTCAATAATGAAAACACACACATTGTCTAGGCCCTTGGACTAAGCTAGGACAAAAAAAGGGAGTATCGTCTAGGGCCATATGTGTTTTTTTATATAAATCGGGTAAATTTTTTCCCGTTTTTCTCGATTCTTTATCTATTTGAAAGCTAATCGAAGGCTTAAGAGTGTTCAAGAAACAATTTGGGAGCGAGCTCTCTTCTTAAGGCTCTATATCGTCCTAAGGCCGGCCCTGGCCCAGAATTTCTTTTTCGCCATGACTAGAGTACCTGTAACTGTACCATAATACAGTATAACTTTTCGTCACCATGATCAAACTTTATAGACTACCAAGCGAGGGGTTATCCACTTCATTTTTTTTTGGTACAGGCTCATGGGACTTTTGGAATTAAAATGGAATTTCTGGAATTTTTGGAATTTCGATGGAATTTTTGGAGTTTTTGGAATTTTTAGAATTTCTGGACTCCGGAATTTCGATGAAATTTTTGGAATTTCTGTGGAAGTTCTGGAATTTTCGGAACTTTTAAATTTCGGAAATTTTGTGGAATTTTGGAATTTCGGTGGAATTTCTGGAATTATTGGAAGTTTTGGAATTTTTGGAATTTCGATTGAATTTTGGAATTTTTGGAATTTCCGAAATTTCTGAACTCAGGAATTTCGATGGAATTTTTGGAATTTCTGTGGAATTTTTGGAATTTCTGTGGAATTTCTTGAATTTTGGAATTCCTGGAATTTTTGGAACTTCTAAATTTCGGAAATTTTGTGGAATTTTGGAATTTCGATGGAATTTTGGAATTTCGATGGAATTTTGGAATTTCGATGGAATTTCTGGAATTATTGGAAGTTTTGGAATTTTAGTGGAATTTTTGGAATTTCTGTGAAATTTCTTGAATTTTTGGAATTTCTGGGATTTTCGGAACTTCTGAATTTCAGAAATTTTATGGAATTTTTGGAATTCCGATGGAATTTTTCGAATTTCTTGGAATTTTTCTGAAATTTTTGTGAAATTTCCGAAATGGCAAAAATCTAGTTTACGGAAACAGCTTAGATTTGCGTTTTTTGAGGTGGGACCGGTAGGGGGAGGTCTTGTGATGAAAGTTCAAGAAGAATTGAGGCGCGGAAGCCCCTCCCTGGGATGCACCGCTCTATTAAAGAAAAATATATTTTTTCATATTTCTACTATAAATGCAGGTTTTCTTTCGGTCGGGCAGGTAGGAAGGGTCCCTTGATAAAAATTTAAGCAGAATTTCTACGATATATGCAAGTAGTTTACACAAAGAAATAATTTATCGCTTTACACCACCCACATTTCGTAAAAAGGACAATTTACTAGCCACCTTATCTATTTCCTATTTGCTAGCCATTTCAATTAATGACTAAATCCGGAGAAATAGAAACCCGAAGACCTCAAAATTCACAGGCGCCAAAATCTAGAGGAGTCAGAATCTGAAGGCGTCAAAGTCACGAGTTGCGAATTCAGGATGAAATCTATTTTAATGTTGGGGGATCTGCCCATTCACCCTGACGCCTGCGGCGAGCTAGTTTTCACCTTACAGGCGGCACTCGGTACATGGGGCTCTGCTCCTTAGACCCCGCCTTATCTTTTGTAACATTTCATAAAAGGACGAATTTCCTAAGCTTGTCAGCCATATAGTTTTTTGTGACATTTCCTAGTAACTGAATCTATCGTTAAAGGACAAATTCTTCTTGATACGTCATTAGGGGACCTCCCCTACCTGCCCACACCAAAAAACTTAAATCCAAGCTATTTCCGTAAACTAGATTTTAGCCTCCGAAATTTCTGAACTCCGGAATTTCTGTGGAATTTTTGGAATTTCTGTGAAATTTCTTGAATTTTTCGAATTTCTGAAATTTTCAGAACTTCTGAATTTCGGAAATTTTATGGAATTTTGATGGATTTTTTGGAATTCCGATGGAAATTCTTGGAATTTTTTTATGGAATTGGATTTTTTGGTGCAAATTTTTTACCAGTAAATAACCACTCGCTACCGAGTGTACCTTTCGGTATGGGGTCTTCATGCCGCAACCCTAAGACGAGAAGATGGTTCCTACGTATTTTAATTGAAAAACCTGTTCCACCATTCAAACTGCAAGGTATTTCCTTGCAACTGTCATGCCATCTACCTGATATATTGAAATGTTTGAGTTTTTTGATGATTTTGTTATTTACACAATTTCTCACAATCGGAGACGTCATTGTTTTGGAGAAAGGATGTAGGGGGGTAGGGGTTTGGTAAAACAGGCTGAATATGACATGGGAGTAGGGAGGTGTAAAAAGTCGAAAAATGCAGACGTCATTTATGGACGGTCCCTGTGTAGCAGAAAAAATTGTGCGTAAAATTTTTGTCCTTGCAAATATGAGTCCCAGGCCTGTCGTCAGGGCTCCAGCTCGGTCTTAAGATCGGCTCCAGACCATAAATTTTTCTCAAAATGTTGTTGAGCTTAAGGGAACATTTTGTTCATGGAAATAAAGGTCCGAGGGCTCTGCTTTGGGCTTCTAGGTAGGGTTTCCATTTTTGAAAATTGAAAAAGAGGACACTTTTTCAACAAAAAAGATGACGAAAAGAGGACAATTATGAGTCGTAACTGATCTATTATTACACGTTTTACTTTCAAAAGATTTTTGTTGATTTTCTTTCTACGACCATTACCAACGAAATCAATGTTTTACAGTATTAGGCTACAGTGAGGAAGTGAGTAACAGAAACAAGAGGTTCTAGGACAAGGATCACAGAAGAAAATGTATGCTATTGGTGACTAAACACTTGAAGTTAGGCTTATTTGTCAGAATTATCTATAGAAATTGCCTCTCGACGAGAATTTTTGCTACAACTTTATACTACAACCATGACTGGTAAGATTTGCTAACAAGTTAGAAGTTTTGAGAAAAAAGAGGACAAAAGAGGACGTTTTATGAAAAACGTGATGTTCCTAGAATTAGTTAAACCGAAAAAAGAGTACATGTCCTTCATGTAAAAGAGGACGTATGAAACGTTTTTTTTTGCACCGTTACTTCGGGATGGTTTTTCATTATTGTCATTTCGGCAATTTCGAATATTTATTATGGAAGTTAAAAATTAAATCGCAATTTTGAGAGCTTGCCCTGAAAATCGATGAAAAAGCAAACGGTGACGGCGTAGTGTCTTTAAATTTCCGCTTCCGGCGGCGTGATCGGCTGGAAAATTTTAAAATTTCGGTGGCGGCGACCAACGCATTTTTTTTTTTGTAAACTTTCGGCGGCGATCGGCGCAGCTACCGCCGACGCCCACCTCTATTTTCTCCGACCCTCAAAAAATAACGTTTTTCACCACTCTTCACACGATCAAAGAAACTTCCTCGCCGATCTCGCCCATTTTCAATCGCAACATCTCTCTTTCCACTACGTTTCACGTTTTTTTTTGAAAATCGGTTTTAAAAGATCGATCGTGTTGACAGACAGTCGGATAGAGGATAGACTAACGAAACGAAAAACCCACCAACACAGGATTCCAAATTTGACTGCTTATAAGCGTCAGGGTAATAAGGAAAAATGATGGCATTAATGCCAATTTTTTAAACGACGAAAAGAAGAACAAAAAGTAACTCAAATTTTTTTGTTAGGGGTCGTGCACATATGACGTCACGTTTGCTATAAAAAATGAGTATCCATAAAACGGTCTTTGTGGATTTTATAGCAAGCGTGACGTCATATGTGTACGACCCCTTATGCTTTTTGTATCTGCGGTGGTGGTAATTTCAATTCGGTCAATGTTTTCTTGATCTAGCAAAAAAATATTTTAAAAAATTGCAAGATCAAAGAAACATTGACCGAATTGAAATTACAAAAAGCAAAAAACATAACAAAAACATTTTGACCAGTACAGCGAGTGAACCAGTATCAGTCGGTGTACCCGATGCAGTCACTGCTTTCGCTTTACAAGCAATGATTGATGCAGGTACACCGACTGATGCTGGTACAGTAGGGTGGTTCAAAAAATTAAAGTTTCGAAAAGTTTGGGGCACCAGCGTTAAAACGAATCTAAATGGGTCCCTGATAAATATTTTCTATGGACTCAACTCAATCCGGAGTGATCTAGGGGTTCCGCAAAATCAAAATAGTCAAAAAATCCCAAAAACAGTGAAAAACGTAGACTTTTGCGAAATTGCATGAAACTAGTATAAGGGGAGGAGTCATGTTCAGGCAAGTTTAATGAAATCCGTTCAGAATAGTCCGCAGAGAACGTTTTTTGACTTACTTCGAGTTTCCGCACGCTGTCGGAATCATGGGAGCCCATTGAAGAACAAAGTGTACCCAACTTTTCCTAGCGCCAGACCGCGACGACTACATCAGGTAGTGGCAAACTAATTTAAGGCAAATGCTAAGAATGAATAGTACTTTTAATATAAAAATTAACACTTGGGTTCAATTCACAAACTTGAAGTTTCCTGTGTCTTAAAAGTTGACCCATATTTCAGGATAATGTTAGAGCCGCATGAAGTCATTTGTTCCTTCGTTTGAAATTTTTCGACTCCTCGAATCTTTTTATTCCCTAAAAGATAATCGAAAATGGAAGGTCATGTTCGAAGATGAGCAAAATCGGTCTACGGAAACCGGAGTTATGACCAAAAAAGTGGTCAAAATCAGTGTTTTTTGAGGGTATCTGAAACTTTTTCGCATATATCTCTGCGAAACAAGCATGGTAATTGGTTTCCATGGTTTTAAATGAAAGTTACGTACGTACCTAAGGAAAGCAACCAAATAAATTTAGTGAAAATAGGTTGAGCGGTTTTAGCTGTAGGGTAAATAGAGTGGACCAAACTCGACATGATACTTTGTGGATTTTCATGGTTATTTCCATTCTTCGACACTTTAATTTTTCCACACATTTTTGGACCACCCTATGATACAGTCACAGTACGCCCAAATGTTACCATAACAACGGAGAGTTTCTCTTTGAATAATCGAACAAACGAGGTGTATATAAGGCCGCATATTCGAGATGATTACTCACTCAATATGTGACCACGCTGATATGCACATGGTCTTGCGACAAAGGTGCACTGAAGAGGCGTAAACGTCCCAATCAGCCAATTTTTTTGTCGTGGATTGTTAAAATATAGAATGGATAGAAACATGTCTGCTATAAAAGCGACGAATCTGTGCCACATTTCTAAATTAACGCTAAATTTTGATCTATTTCTGAGAAAATCGCCCGAAATATTCTAAAAATTTTTGTTTTTTCATTTCGATTCATTTGATGGCATAAATATTTTTGACTATCGAAACAGGAGACGTTTTGGGTTTCCTGTGGAAGTACGGCATATACTGCAAGGTTATCATCAGATTTTGATTTTTACAAGCTGTTGAGAGTTGACTGTAGATTTTTGCAACAACTAATGCTGAAGACACCTTTCTAAATTGAATGTTTAATTATCGTAGAAGTTCCATTAGAGCACAAGACTAGATTGTAACTTTCAGTTAGTAATAATGATACTGTCAAAGAGTGAACAATGAATAACATGTCTCTAACAATACGAAGTGTATTTGTTACATACATGTGACTTTACGCTTCTAGCTACCGTGTCGTCGGTTTGTTTGTTACATTTCTAGTCGACCTATTACGATAATTGTACAGCATGGTAAAATGAGTGCAGACTAATAATTCAGCATGAAATCTCTGAATTTGCATTTAAAATGAACGTAGAATTGCTTCAGGTACACTACCCCTAAGACATCCGATGCATTTATGTAGTGAGGTGAAATTCAAAACCAAACATTTTGCCAACAAAAACTTTCTGTCTATTTCTTTGTAATTAGTTTACTAATTATCCAATAAATTTAACGAAGTTTAATTAAAAGAAATTAACAAAGCATTAAATTGCTCCTCACGGCAACTTTATGTACTTCATGTAGATTGCTCTAATGAATTTTGTTTGGTCATCCTCTTGACTCTGAATGTTTCCTTTTCAACGATTTATAGCTAGACTCGTATCTTGTAAAAATTTCATTGCGAAAAAATTGGTTGGAGGCAAGTAAATTAGCAAATCACATGCTCATAAAATTTGCAACAACATTTTCCACATTTTTTACAACTCGATGTGAATTAGTGTTAACATCATTGTTTAATGTTTATGGTTGATGACGCATTTTTTTCTCACCAAAAGCAATTAATAGAATCGATTGCAGAATTTATTGATTGTTCCGATGAAATAAATTAATAAATTTTAGCCAATGGAATCGCTGTATATAATTACAAACATGGTGTGCATCGCTGAATTCAAATGGAGATTAATTCTACTCTGATAAAAGTTAAATTGATTATACAATAATCAGCTAAGACCCGTACGATTTCGTACCACTAAATTCGAGTCTAAAAATCCAAGAATTTTCGAACTTTGTGACGGTGCGCGCCTCGTTAATGATCAAAATGGTTAAGCCGAAGCCCTACCAACGAAATTAACGCAATGAGTGTGAAGTAGGCTTCTCTCAAATTAATCAAATTTCTTAAAGACACTCCATGCCTGATGATGAAATTCGCTATATTTTGACAGAAGCGGATTTCACTTCTTTTTACTCACCTGGTATCATTGTATAACATAAAAAATGTAAAAATCTTTTGTTCAAACAAAAGATCATGGGCGCACGGAATTTTTTTTTCGCCGTAAATTTTTTTCGCCGGAAATTTTTTTCGCCAAAAATTTTTTTCGCCGAAAATTGTTTTCGCCGTAAATTTTTTTCGCCGAAAATTTTTTTTGCCGAACGTTTTTTTCGCCGAACATTTTTTTCGCCGGAAATTTTTCTTGGAATTTTTTCACTTTTGATTAAAAAAATACGTCGCAAATCGATCCTCCCAACGTAATATGTTTTCTGCGCTTTCAGATTTCGCACGCCAAAATTTGGCTCATCATTTGGCACACATCACGCAAAACTTAATTTTTTTTCGTGTCAAATCTGAAAGAACAGAAAAACTATAACCCCCCAATGTTATCCGGCATTTGTGACGCATTTTTTTAAACAAAAGTGAAAATATTTCAAAATGTGGCTCGATGAATGGGCTGGCAGTTCGAATCGTTCGCCGTTCGACAAATATCAACGGTACAGTCTAAAATCGGGCACGTACTCTTTCGATACTGTGAAAGTACAAACTAAACCAATATTTTATTATTACTTGATCGTGTTATTTGAATTGAAGGTGACATATTAGTTCGCTTCTCGACCTTCAACTAAAAGTAAGATGTGTACACTTTTCTGCTCGAAAGCTGAGTCCGTCTCCAGTTGTTCCAACTCTCCTTACAACAGAGCCTATTTTTGGAAACCGGTTTACCGAATTTCCCGAAATTTCCAAAATTAAAAAAAAAATTTTTGTTGATATTACGATCGGAAAAGACCATCGAAGCACTCATTTACTTACTAAAACATGCTTAAACATATATTTTACCTGCGTTCCGTTAAAATAACGGCGATGAAGACGTCTAGTTTGTAATATGTCTTTTGCTTAGAAATTTGTAACTATTTCATCATAAAAATACTTCAAACCAATATTATTAGCTTTACTTGCTTATCCAAGTGATGCTTTCTTGTAACAGAAGTTATTGACTCGCTTCACTTTTCCAAAAATATTCCTGGTGTTTTCTTGAAATTCCCGAAAATTTCCCGAAATTTACTGAAATTTCCTGAAATTTCCCGAAAATTTCCCGAAATTTACTGAAATTTTCCGAAATTACCTGAAATTTCCTGAATTTTCCCGAAATTTCCCGAAATTTCCAGAAATTTCCAGAAATTTCCAGAAATTTCCAGAAATTTCCTGAAATTTCCCGAAATTTCCTGAAATTTCCCGAAATTTCTTGAAATTTTCAGAAATTTACTGAAATTTCCAAAAATTTACTGAAATTTCCCATCATGGCTGTTTCGATAGGAATCTTTGCGTTTCGTCAAGTGACATCAAATGGGTTGCGCCATCTCTGGTGTCAGTGTGAAATGTGTGATGGCTCTTCTTAATCTAACTACTTCAAGGGGAACCAACCCAAATAGCACTGGACGACTTCAGGAAGCCTACCCACCAGTGGACGACAAATGTTAGAAAAGTAGAAACAGTTAACGACCATTCCTATGGCAAAAAAAAATTCCTCCCTAAACCTTCCTGCTTTTCAATGTGACAGATGTGAAAGAAAAACTATGAGACTCCGTGACGCCATACGGGTCTGCGTATATGACGGATATTTCATGAATACTAAAATCATTGATTGCAATCTATGAAAAGCGTTACTCCTTTTTCAACAAAAAACTTATTGTAATATGATTTCATAAATTTTATTGGTATTGCTGTCGATGGCAAAAATTTGTTCATAGAATCGATGCAAAAGTTATGAATCAGTAAAATGATTACACATATTTTGAAGTGATTACGTATACAACTTCTACCATAGCAGAACCACATTCATTAATTGTAGTGTAGTTTATTATTATAATTGCATGTAGCGGTACGATGTACTGTGTTTGGAGTTGCCGTTGTTATACTCCGTACATTGTATTCGTTATATTGCAATGGCACATTTTATTGAATCAGGGGAGCAATTTATGAGGTTGACAACAAAAGTGTCACATTTTTTTTAAATATTGTTGTTATATTTTGTGCTGACGAACGACTTTCAGCAACTATAGTATTCAATGGTACATTATTATAGCTTTTTTTTTCCCAGAACATTACACAATTTTGAGGTGTACAATCCTTAGTAAAAGGACATTGTCTAAGGACATTGATTACGACATCGTAACTTTACGATTTCTTTGGGAAAAAAACTTTTATCTGAAAGTTGGGAAGTTTATTCTTTAAAATATTTGTTGCGTCATTTTAATTTCAACAAGTTTACAATGTCTACAGGCCATTGTCACCTGACCCAGATAACAATTGACCCCACGAAATGTACATAAAGTGCCATCGAAATATGTGCTGATCCCATTTAAAGTTCTCCAGTTCCAGGACATTAAATGTATATTAAAAAGCGCCCTTACCGTTACATCTTTTCTTTGAAACGAGAAGTTCATTTAATGTACATCAAATGTACATTAAATACACATTAAATGTACATCAAATGTACATTAAATACACATTAAATGTGAACCCATTTAATGTACATTAAATGTACACTGAAGTGCGGTACATGTATGTGCAAGTGCATCTAATGTACATTTAAAACACCTTGAATACACATTTAATGTACGTTTAATGTACATTTTAGTGTAAATTAATAGCACATTTAATGCACATCTAATGTTATACAAGAAAAGAAAGGAAAATTTAATTTTGTTTTCCGACTTTTCCATTTCGGTTTTTCTTATTCTGATGATCGCTACGTCCTCCATCTACATTTTTTTATGCCAAGCTCTCATTTTTTTTAGTCAGTACCGGGTTTAGGCTATAAACTGCATTACCACGCCGTTTACAGCACTAGTTTACACCAAAATACAATAGAAAGAGCTTTCGGAGCTTCCGATTTCAATAGAGGCTGTCAAATTCTTTCATTTTCATGAAAAAATATATTCGTAATTCTTGTCTTAAACATGGGGATTCCAAGATGTCTTTTTTACCACGTTCATCTTCATGTAAAGTCTTGCTTGTGAAGGATTCCCAAGTCAATCCTTACAAAAGAGACATGATAGTGTACCACTGAAAACATCGAAAGAAATTTGGCCGGACAACCGGTACTCAATGGTACTCACTTATTGGCGGGGCTTGAATCCAAGTCGCTCGGGATTATGAGTCGACTGCTTTACCAATTGTGCCACCGGATACTTATGTGTTGGTGTGTTAAATTTGTATAAAGTGTTAAATTACAAGCACATTTTTGGTACATTAAATGTGATAGGAATAGTGTACACCTTATCAAGCACATAAAATGTGCGAAAAATGTACTTGTGATCTAGTGTAATAATTTCGAGCTTTAATGGCACAAAAAATGTGCTTTTTATGTACATCGATATATGTACCACTTTATAGGCACATTTTTTGTACATTTTATGTACATATTCTCAACAACATTGGATTTTGCACATTTAATGTACATTAAGTGAGCAACCACATTAAAAAGTGTGATCTGTGTTACCTGGGTGATTTGCCATTGTTCGGGTGGAAAGTAATGAGAAAATAGCAAAAAGAAGAGCGTGTGAGATTTGTCGTAATATTATCCGTTTGACTCTGATAGAGGAAACTAGTTCAATTTAAGATCCGAGTGGTCAGACATTGAACAATTTCTTGAAAACCAAATCAGCTTTTTGAAGATGCAGTAACGTTTTTTACACTAGTATCACTGAGTAGAGATGTGCGGGTCGACCTTTTTTTCCAAATGGGAACAGAACCGAACTCTAACCAAAATAAAAGTTCAAGCTCGACCCGAAACGAACCGAACCCGATTTAAAATGAAAAATTCAAACCCGACCCGAACCGAAATGAAAAATTCAATCCCGACCCGAAACCCTGACCCGAACCTGAACTTTTTTAAAAAAGATTTCATTTGAAATGGTTGTAAAACTCAATTTTGAACGAATAAATGAGTGAATTTATTTTTTCGGATCGGGTCGGGTCTCGTTAGTTGAAGTTTTCAAACCTGACCCGATCCGAAAAAAACAAAAATGAAAACCCGACACGACGCGACAAAAAAATAAATTCAAAAAGCCGATCCGACCCGACAAATTGTTTCGGGATCGGGTCGGGTTCCTAGTCGAGTTTCGGGCGACCCGCTCACCTCTTCAACTAAGACGATCAAATTTCAATCAAAAAAATAGTCACCGCCTCTTTTGAGAGTGTTTATAAAACTGGTGATAACCCAAAAATTTATGCTGGTATAACGTGTTGAAGGGAGGGGCATATAATCGTGTGTTTCAAGTGCAAGAGGAAATCTTCAAAGGATTTTTTTATTTCCATGATTTTCTCTGATTTTCAAGCTCTTTTACATGATTTTTACGGATTTTCTTTGACTTTCAAAGGTTTCCATTGATTTCCAAGGATTTTCTTGCAATTCAAAGGATTTTTTTTTGAGGATTTTCAATGAATTTGAGGAATTTCTTAACAATAGATTTTCTTTTGAGTGTAAAAGAATTTTCTACGTTTATCTGCCCCTCGTTTGGAAGTGAAGTGACACATGAGGAATATTAGTTCTACAACACACGTAACGTTTAGCCGAACCGCTTTTCTTTTTTATATGAGAGTATCGCATTAGAGTTTGATTTCAATCTCTAACTTTACAAAATAGATGTGAAACTTAGAAGAACATTAAACACTTACTAGGGCGTACAAAATGAAACTGATATGAGACATAAAAATCTTTTGTTTAAAACAAAAGATTTGTATATTTCGTTTGAAATTCATTTTGGACGCACTGTATCTACCCTCAGAAAGTTGCATTTGTTAAACATACACAGCCAGCGAATCATAAGATTGTGCAAAGTTTCGTTTAAACTCTTTCCACCAAAAAAGCGAGTTTTATATGAACAAAATACAAGCGAATACCGAGGGACAGATAATCGTGCATTTTGAGATTTGTTTGTGATTTCCAATGATTTTCCATCGTTTTCTTTGATTTTCAAGGATTTTCTTTGTCAATTTCTGAGAATTTTCTCGCATTTTTATACAGTTTTTAAGAAATTTTCAAGGATTTTCAACGAATTTGAGCATTTTCTTAACAATTGATTTTCTTTTGGGCGCAAAAGGATTTTCTACGTTTATCTCTTTCACGGCGAATACGCGAAAAGAGAGATACAAAAGAAATAAGAAATATATGCAATTGACATTATAAAATCCGTTAATAATTCTTCCCTAATACTTCCAAATTGTTCAACAAAAGTGAATAGAACAAAAATGTTGCTGATTTCGTCGTTTATGACTCATCAGTACACCATGTGTATATCAGACTGGAGAGCCGAAAAATTGTCGACTGCTTCGGCGAGTTGTCGAAAAAAGACTGGCGGCCGACGGCTAGATAGGCTAAGCCATTCAAAATAATGTGGCGGCATCTGACCGTCGCCGCTGTTGAAAAAGTCTGCTGGCGGCGGCTAAATGACAAATTCTTGTTTAAAAAAAATATAAATTTATTGGCAACTCAATAAAGAAAAGTCGAATAAAAAGGAAAATTAAAGCAGTTTAGTGTCTTTGCTGAACTATCAAGCGATGTATTTCCCAATTTTATGTGGAGAAAAATTAAATTTTTTTTCATTTATTGCCAAATTATAAAAATGAGTTTATGTGATTATCCCTGTCATCCAAATCACTTCAATTCAAACTCATAGAAAGTATGCTTATGAAACGGGACATTACCGAATGGCATATGTCGTGCTGTGAGATAAACGTATCTACAGCGAGTTAAAGCGATAAAAATGACTGGTTTACATATCCCTTTTCATAATTTTTCTTGACATAGCAAAGAACCAAAAAACTCAAATTTTGACGTAAGCCAATTTCAGCAGGTGGCCCATTCTATGCAAACCGTGACGCCTGTAATGAAAGGAACGGAAATACTGCCTTAACCGTAGGAAATAGCGAAATCATACGTTCAGCAGAAAATTAGATATTACAGTTGTGAACAATTTTTTCATAGAACACAACATTTGGACTCTTGGGCGACTCAGGAGAAATTTTCGTTCCTTACATTACACACATTTGGAATGGCCCAGGTGTGGATTCTAAAAATCTCGGAAGACTCATGTACAATGAGCAAAATTTATTTTTATTTGCTGTCAAATATCAGCCGTTAGATGAGACAATTCTCGTTTTGGTACAATTGCATCCGTAGAATACACTACGGCTGCTATACCATCTGTAGATTAGAGTCTACTTCTCGTATCAACATTCAAAAAAAGCCCGTACGTATCAGAATAGATGCGGCAAACAGAGTTGATGTTGCGCAAAGCCTCGAACGTATATAAGTAAATATTGCCTTAACTCTTAAGTATATACAATTATGCCCACACTAAATTATACTGGAAATTGCCGAAAGGGCAATATTGAAAAACCCGTACGAGGCAGCGGCGCAAAAAACCTCTCCAAAAGAGTCTTAAAACAAGCCCACAATTTAGAAAAGACCTACTGCACTAAGGAGAGGCCTCTGACCCATACTTACATGAACAAAAAAGTTCGCCTCTTTTTTCTCTACAGCACTGCACAAAAAACCTAATCATCAAAGGAATATTCACGAAAAACCACCAACTATCGTGTAGAGTCGCATAGCATAAGTTTGGCCCACACTAAGGACACTGCAGCCCGAACCACTCAACAAATTTGCACTAATTTAATTTTAGTGATTTTCTGATGTCCACATGTTTCATACAATACCTTGAAGAGCAATTTGCGTTAAAATTTCGCAGAGATACAAGTAAAACATAAGCCTCGCGGACCAGTACGAATCCCGTTGCATGTATTCCCGTTGTATTATACTTTGGGCCTGCCTCGGACTCATATTTCCATGCACAAAAATGTTCCACTCAATTTTCTCTACAACACAACAAACACAAATTTTTTGGGCTAGGGCGGAGCTTCAGAACCGACCTACGGCCATAAGAAGAGGCCTTGGACCCATGTTTCTATGGACAAAAATGTTCCACACAACATAGCCAAAAAAATGTTTGGGCTAGGGCTTACCTTTAGGACCGACCTAGAGCCTCAAGGACAGGCCTTGAGCCCATATTTCCATGGACAAAAATGTTCCACATAATTATCTCTACAACATAGCAAAAAAAAATTTTTTTTTGTGCTGGGGCCGACCTTTAGGTCAGGCAAAGTGCCCTAATTGCATGTCTCGGCCTCAAATTTTTTCTTGAGGACTGTTAGGGCTTCTATTACCTCTGAAATAGAAAAACTATTAAAAAAGTCGAAAGGAATTTACTCGGTTTTTATAGTAAAAAGACATTTAGCCCTATCCATTGAGCCTGTCTTAGTCCAATGGCCCAACCTCAAAAGAACTTTTTGCATAAATTGTTGGGCTTTCATAGAACTATCGAATAAAAAAAGATTTATGAAAATCTGAAGAGATTTACTCGAGTTATGTGCAAAAAATTAGTAGAGCTCTCGTAGGAACTCAGTTTTAGAGCCCTAAGCCCAAGGATCCAAACTAAAATAATTTTCTTCCATAAATTGTTGGGTTTTCATAGACCTGTCGATCAAAAGAATATTTATGGAAATCGGATAAGATTTACTCGAGTTATGTACGAAAGACTAAAAACCACTTAAGCCTTAGCTCGGGGCCCTTGGCCCAAAAGAACTCGATCTCGTTTTTTCGATTACCTTTCAGGAAAAAAAACTGCCTCGAAAAGCGGTCAAGCCTTACTCGAGATAACTTGGCGACAGACGGACGGACGGAGGAATGGCGAGGGGACATCGTTTTTTTGCATATTTCTTCTATTTATACCACAAAACGAAAAATCCACCAACTCCCGGGTCGAAATTCGACGTGTTACAAACGTCGTGGTAAACGCATAAGACCAGTACTTCGTACGGGTCTAAAAAGTTCCACCAACCTTCAAAAAACCACGTTTTTGACCACTTTTTCGACTGTAACTTCGAAAGTTTTTTAATGATTTTGCCCAAATTCAATCCCGTAATCAATTTTATGATTAGCTTTAGAAAAAAAAAGTTTTTTATGTAGAAAAAACACGTTGGGCCCTAGTAGAGATTCAGTCTTAGGGCCCTGGCTAAGTCTAAAAGCTCAAAATTGAAAAAAAATTTCTTCCATAAATTGTCAGGCATGCTCATAGCTTTCAAACAAAACAAATTCTAAAAATCGGAAAAGATTTACTCGAGTTATGTACAGAAGACCAAAACTCACTTAAACGGCCCTAGCTCGGCGGCCATTGGGCCGACACAGTGCCTAGATTCAATCAAGGAAAAAAAAGTTTTTGAAAATCGGCTGAGTTTTACTCGAGTTACACTTACGGAAATATATTTTTGCATCAAATAGAATTTTGTACTTCTGCGCAGATTTTTAACACTGCAAAAAATTCGCGGTGACGGACGGACCTTTTTTTATTGCTGATTCGTCACCCAATGACCATAATCGGTTCTTCCCCTACTCTCGGGTCGAAATTGGGGTGGTTACAAACGTCGAGGTAAGCGCATAGGACTTTATTCTTCGTACGGGTCTAAAGATTCACAAGCTTGTGATTTTCTTCCTGTGTTTCGTATATTATGTTTGTTTACAACGCGCTTCTTTGTGGGAACTACAGGAGAAGAATCGTAAGATTGTGCAACGTTTCGTTTTAGCTCGTTTCACCGAAAAACCGAGTTTTACATGCACAAAATGCAAGCGAATGCGTGAAAAAAGAGATAAAAGAGAAATAAGAAAGATGCACAAGCTTGTGATTCTCTTCCTGTACTATATGTTCGTAAAAAACATAGCAGTGTTACATCCAGAGTTGCGAATAAGTTGTGAATAAGTAAAACTTAATTTAAAATATTCGGCAACAACTTTGCCTCGTCATCACTGAATCATTTCCGCAGACCAGCAGCGTTCGGTAAAAGTAACGTCGGCGTCGTCATTATCACAGTGTCATTAGTCGTGATAGATGATAATATGAAAAGGAAACAGATGAAAATATTTGATTAGCATTAGTTGGACACAAGATAGATCAATAAACAGATAGTTAAATGACAGATAGGAGAAATCCGTTCCTTCTCAGAGTACTTCTATTCAATTCCATCAATTTGACAGCCGAGCGAAAAGCGCTCCGTGTAATTGACTTACTAAAAAAATGGGCAAACATGTTGAACACTCTGGAGACGTGGCTAACCGGTTCGATCATACCGTGGTTCACGTGATGGCCACATTGCGAAAGTCCTTACAAATACGTTTCATGAAGCCGAGCATCGAGTATGCTTTAGCCACAATATTATCAATGTGCTTGTTGAATGATAGACCCTCCGTTAGAGTTACTCCCTGGTCGCGTATTTCGGTAGCTCTCTTGAGTATTTTTCCAGCCACGCCGTTTGCGGAACGTGTCGGATTCCGTTTTCTATAAAACGACATTGCGACACACTTGCCAACACTGAGTTCTAGCGCATTCAATTCAAACCACCGATTCAAAGAGAGCAAGTCCTTCTGCAAAGCAATACAATCGCGCCATGTCCTAACTTCTCGGTAGATCTTAAGGTCGTCCGCGAATAGTGAGCACTTCGAAAGTTTCAATACTCTCATGGCGTCATTAATGAAAATAAGGAACAATAACGGGCCTAGCTGGCTCCCTTGTGGAACACAGCGGTCTCTAATGCTCGCTAAAAAGAACAAAAAATTAAATAACTGAATAATTATTCACTCGTCGATGTGAAATGTTTTTCGTTCACTTTTTCCTTCTTAATCGGTGCTAAATATAACAATAACTAACGAGATCTGAAACAATACCTCTCATATCGTCCGCTCTACCTCTCCATCTTCCGAAAAAAATATTGAGAGTTGTAATAGATATTTCCCACACTACTCTTGGAGTGTACTGTAAGAGCCCCATTCTATCTCCAATTTGCTGTCCTAAAAAATCACATCATCACACAAAACTTGCAAGTGAGTTTTTCGTCTTTCTTGAGACAACCCTAGTAAAAAAAAGTCTCAAAAGGTCAATAACAGAAGTCTCAATTCTCAAATTCTATTCTCATTGAGACTTGAGACGTCTGTTGTCGACCATTTGAGACTTTCTTTTTTCACTGGGGAAATGTTTAAAGGGGAATACTTGCTTTAGGATAAATGTTAAAATATAGAAACCTGAAAGCAAGTTTGTTTTAGTTTGTAGTGTGCGTGTGTAGCATGCGGTGTTTGTATATATTTTATTTTCAGTTTGACGACATTCAACCAATTTTTAATTCGAACAAAAATAAATCTGCATTTTTTGCCTTTGAAACAGTAAAACATACAATATTATATTAGCGAATGAATTAGCGACTAGCAAAATTTTTTCGTTTATTGGTTTTTAGCGAGCCCTAGTCGCTATTAGCGAGAAATTTTAAATTTTAGCTAAAAGCGACGCTAATAACTAGCGGCGCTTATGCAACCCTGGTTACATCATACATTTGTTGCAACAATTATCATGCTTGTCCACACATCTACTTATGTTTGTGGCAAACATGTTATATTTGTTGTAATCATATGATGTAAAATTCTTTGCTTAATGCACGTTTTTATCCTCATCTTTTCACTGCGCACCATTTGACACGTGTTTTCCTGATTATTTTGATATACCTTGG
This sequence comes from Pseudolycoriella hygida, assembly GCA_029228625.1. Taxonomy (NCBI): domain Eukaryota; kingdom Metazoa; phylum Arthropoda; class Insecta; order Diptera; family Sciaridae; genus Pseudolycoriella; species Pseudolycoriella hygida. Next base: position 168,346,167 of record CM055403.1, read on the forward strand.
CAGTGGTTAGGGTGGTGTATTAATAATGTTCATGTAAACGTACAAATTAGTCCACTCATTCTCCAAGCGTAACAGCAATTCTCGTTTAACGTGCGATATAAATCATAAATCCTTTGTATCGCCCTATTTAATACGGACGTGTTCATCAATGGAGAATAAGAACGTTTCTCCGCAGCTATAAAAAATAATTTATCTATGAGCCTTATTGACTGACTATTCTTTTGAAGTTAATTTGCAGGTAAACAAGGAAAATCGATATTTGGGATATTGAATAATAAAAATGATGAACTTTGCAAAGTTTGCCACATTTCGTTTGAAAGAAGGCTGTCCTAATAAAATCTTTTCTCATAGAAACTTCAACGTCTGCAATATCATTAATTTACGTTTTATTCAATATAACTAATCCTTCGTTGAACATAGAACCACAATTTTCAACTTTATACTCATTTTACTATAAAATTGGACTAATATTTCCTTTGATATTTAGAAGTTTGCACGTTATAGTGCATTATTGACTATTTATCCAGAAAGGCATTTTCATTATTTTCACTTTATCGTGTTTTTCCCTCTTGATACAAAGTCTTCCATATCGTTTGGCTGCTCTTACCCACAACATTACACTGCTACACATTTCGACAAAAAAGTTTCTTGTTTTATGTACGTAAAGTGCATACAAAATTATGTGTTACGAAGCAGTTTACATTATGAATGCTGGATAACGTAAGCAAACCCAACACATCCATCGACTACGATGTAGCCGATTATCGTTCAAACGATTCTCACTCCAGTATAGTTAACTTATACTAAAAAAGATGTTTTTTAAGCTTGAAGAGTGTGAATCGATACGTTACGTCATGATCATTATGGAAAAGTTGGTAGCAATCGAAAATACGGAGATAGGATAATAGCGTCTGGGGAGTGGGATAAATATAAAATTTTTATTTAACCGAAAACAATAAAAAAAAAACTTTTTGATGTATAGTCAATATATCAATAAAAAGAACCTCTGGTTATAAATAGCTGGTGGTGTTTTTTTCGTTTTTCCGTTCATACAAATCAAAGCCGCTTTCAAATGAAAAAAGGTATACTGCAAAGGAACAACAGCGGCTCAAAATGAAACAAAGCAGGGAACTTCATAATTGTTTTTCTACCCAATAGGACGGACCGTCGAACTACGGGGATATCAAAATCTTCGTTTACATTTGTTATGTTCACCTATACTAGATCGGTTATTTTTTTGTATGAACATTTTTCTGTCGAAAAGTTCTATTTAAAGTAGTCGCTAAATATTTTTTGCAATTCACGTATGCAATTGGACGTAATACCTTTGCATTTGGGAGTATATAAACTCAAATATTACGTTACTAATATGAAAGCGTACGGTAATTTCTGTTTCAGTGCGGTAATTTCTGTTTCAGTGCGGTAATTTCTGTTTCAGTGCGGTAATTTCTGTTTCAGTGCGGTAATTTCTATTTCAATGCGGTAATTTTTTATTTTTGTTCATTGCAGAAAAAAGTTGTATGCTACACGTAATGTTAGGACTCATATCAACGCACACGTTATAGCTGGTGCGGTAATATTCGTCCTTACATTACTTGTTTGCTCTTGGGGAATTCATCGATCTGTGGAATGCAATATGAATTTCAATTCCATCACTCAATCGTATACCGAGCACGGGGTGGATGATACCACCACGAGCTGGATATTTGCCATGCTCAGCAGCAGAGTAGTTACTGATAAACTTAACTCAGTGACCATATCAGTTCTTACCAGTAAATGCTGTCCCAGGAGGCCCCTTCTCTGCATCATGGTGAAAGATAGCCTATTAAGACTCCTTAAAGAATCAGGCTTCTTCTCTCAAGGTTTCGCAGACGATCTGTCGATCATCATTATAGGTCCATTCGTTAGTACTTTAAGTGAGCTTATGCAAACGGCGTTCACGCTAATAGTGAACTGGTGCAAACATCACGAAGAAGAGGTTAACACTGACAAGACGAAATTAATGTTGTTCACTGAAAATAAAGCATACACGGGTTTTAAAGCGCCCACAATTTTTTGGCAAGAAAATTGAGCTTTCCAAAACAGTAAAAATTTTGGGACTTGTACTAGATCCCAAATTGAATTGGAACAATTACGTTCAAATACGCATACAGAAAGAAACTGCTACTCTGTGGAGATGTCGTAGTTCATTTGGCAATAGTTAGACCCAGGATCTCGTACGCAGCCTTTATTTGGTGGCCCCGGTGCCATGTTAAGTCTGTGCAAAAACAGCATTCAAAAATTCAAAGGCTAACACTCATTGGCGTCACAGGAGCAATGAAAACAACACCAAAAGCTGCGCTAGAATCCTTGTTGGGTATAGAGCCGCTACACATTTATGTCGAATCTATGGCTAGAGCTACATGTCACAGATTGCACCAATCAGCTCTACTGATAAAATCTAATTTTGGCCACGCAGCACTATGGAATAAAATAGTACAAGAAACACCAGACTTCGAAATGCCGTTCGATGTCGTAGCCCCAGTATATTGCTTCGATAGGAATTTTGAGCTTAAATTCCCCTCCAGGGATGAGTGGAGGAACGAACGCTCTTATAACAAGCAATAATCGCTTTACCTGCTTCTCAGATGGATCGAAACGTTACAATTTTGCGGGGTCAGGAATCCATTTTCCTCAATTGCAAATCAACAAGTCACTATCACTCGGCCAATACCTTACAATCTGAAATCGCCGGAATCTCGCAAAGCGGTAAGGAACTTTTGAAGTCAGGGATTAGAAGAAGGTTTGTATTAATCTGCTCCGACAGCCAAAGCGCACTCAAAGCCATTTGTGCTTATAAGATCTACTCGTCAATCGTGCAAAGGTGTAGGAAGAACATCCAACAACTGACCAACGATAACTAAGTAACCCTCACGCGGGTCTCTGGTCACAGAAATATAGAAGGTAACGAAATTGCTGATGGCCTAGCGAGAGCAGGAGCTACGCGTCCGATCGTAGGCCCAGAGCCTGGCATTAAAGCGCCTTCTTCGTTCTTCAGGAACCACATAAATAAATGGAAACTTTCATCCTTCTGGAAATACTGGAGCATGCCACTCAAGCTAGGAACTGCATCAGTATTAGAAGCAAGAACTCAAAATATTTCATCTCGTTCAGCAGAAGAAACCTTAGACGCATGACCGGAATTCTCACCGGACACTGCCCCCTCAACAAACATCTTCGCTCAATCGGATTGGCAAGTACTTCATATTGTACACAATGTGGCGATCCAGAAACAGCTGAACAGTTTGTATGTAAATGCCCAGCAAATATAACAACATTATCTGGAGACCAGCAACATCCTGCTTTACCTTAATCCAACAAACGAGATATAGGTAATCCATCATGGGAATGCACAACAGGCCCATCAGCGGCTCAGGTGCTAGGGTCCGCCCTTCCCATTTAACCTAACCTACATTACTTGTAACACAAACTACTATTAGGGGCCATTTATAAATGACGTCCGGTCGTTAGGAGGGAGGGGGTTAAAGAAAACCGGACGAATTCGGACGGTGGGGGAGGGGGGTTATGAGAAACGTGACGTCCGGTTGAGAATTTGTGGTTTTGTCTTTCTGTCAAGAATTTATAACTGGGAGCATGCTCGAAGTTGTTTGTCAACTCAAATTTTTCCATGGGGGGGGGGGGAGGTAATGAAATCAGACGTCATTATTTGGGGGTACTGTAAAACCGGACGAATTCGGACCAGGGGGTACATACTTTTCCATACAAAACTGGGTTAATCCATACAAAATTTGATGATTTTTACGAATAAGTTAAGCTTTTCTCACCCATACACTACTTTAAACAAAACTTTTCGACGAATTGCAAAAAAAAACACGTATGTACGGGGTTATTCGAAAGCAGAGCTTTTGTGATTAACTTTTAGGCAACTTGGATCACACAACAAAACTATAGGACCGTTCACAATAGCACGGTTCACGTTAAAAAAATGTTCACCAAAACCTTCACGCAAATCTTTTCTTCGCTTCTTTCTGGAATACTAAATAATTGTCTAGAACATCAAAACTTCATTAAATGCTGTTTGGAGCTTGCACAAAGCGTCTGAAAATTACAAATTGCATTTTTACAATTCACCGACGAAAACTCGCTTTTCCGTGCGTCATTTCGGTGTCGTATGAAGTCATTTTGCCGCACTAGTGCGATGACGGCTTTTTTACGCACTTGTGCGATGAAGGTTTTTTCACGCACTACTAGAATTGAATACTTATATTAAAAGAAAATCTCGTTTTTGTCGGTGAATTGCAAAAAACGTTGTTTGATACACTTTGCGTATGCTGGTAGTTTAACGCACACGATGTGTTCCCGAACTCGCCTTCGGCTCGTATCGGCAATCTCACATCTAGTGCGTTAAACTACGTAATACTAATACGTAACTTGTATCAAAAACTACTCTTTCACAATTTTCAGGGGCTTTGTGCAAGTTCCAAACAGAGTTTAATCAAGTTTTGATGTTCTAGACAATTGCTTAGTATTCCATAAAGAAGCGAAAAAAAGATTTGTGTAAAGGTTTTGGTGATTTTTTTTAACGTGAATCGTGCTAGTTCACAATTTCGAGATTGTTGACTCTACTAGTCATCCTGCCTAAATCCGCCCTCTTCCCTAAATGTTAAGTTACCTTTAAACTACAGAGACCAAGGCCTATTCTTATCGAACTTATTGCAATAGGTTTCCACAATTCACATAAAAATTCCTTTATTAAATAGCGATACACTGAAAAAAGGAAAATTTTACTATACTTCGGGCATGTAAGTTATCCACACGGTATGTATATGTATAGTTTCCGGCTCATATGTTAGTGTACATAAGAGACGGAAGTTAACTTGCCACATGTTTAAAATTTTCAATTTCACCATACGTCCCGCATGTATTGTTACTGCTAACACATGGGACGTTTGTATACTTGTGGCATGTATACTAACATTGAAAATGTATAGTAACAACCAGAGCCTATTATTTGGGAATTTTTTTTATACTTTTTTGGGAAATTTTGATTTCAATTCCTCACAACGCTCATAACCGGTTGAAAATAATGCCATTGTGTTACATTATCCGATACGAAAAACATTTGTTCCACCCCTTTCTTGTTGAGCGCTAGGAGGGCCTTTACGAGGGGAGTGCATATCTCAGCCATCACACTTCACAGAAAATACAAATTAGTGCCAAAATGAAGGTATTGGAGCCTAATAAAGATTGAAATTTAAAAATAAAAATTTTGCTGAGCTGACAATCCAAAATTTCTAATTTTCACCTTGTTTGGAAAGACATCATAAAGTTTACTCTTAAATTATTATTTGGAAATTTATTATATTTTTTTGGGGAAATTTTGGAAATTTTTGGGATTTTTTTGGGAAATTTTGGAAATTTGGGGATTTTTTTGGGACATTTTGGGAATTTTGGTGGGGAAATTTTGGAAATTTTTTTGGGATTTTTGGGGAATTTTGGAAATTTTTGAGATTTTTTGGGAAATTTTTGGGAAATTTTGGGAATTTTTGGGACAGTTTAGTGAATTTTGGGAATTTGTTCCCAAATAATAGGCTCTGGTAACAACGCTTAAGAAATAGTTCATACAAAAGATATATTCCCGATAGCAGGATTGGTAACGTCGCAGAGTGTCATGCGTTGAAGTTAAGCATCAGAGGTCGCGGTTCGAACTTGTATGGGTGACCGCCTGAGTTAGAAAAAATAAACATAAAAAAGTTGGAAAAAAATCGTTGTAATTTTTTTCCTTTTGAATTCTGGGTGTGCTATAGTACACAGAATTCAATTTTGCAATATTTACCGAGTACTCTTGAACGCAATGAAAGTAAAATATTTTTATTACACATCATGGTGATGGTATCGTCAACATGCATGCCGAACGTTAGTACACATGCCCGAAGTAAGTTCCGAAAAAACTTACCACGATCGATTTTGTACTTCAGGCACGTAAGTTAACGTCCAGCACGTAACTTTTTTTTATCAGCCCGTCCGTCTGTGCACTACATTTGACTGCACCTAGCTGCATCTCACTGCACATAGTTACACCTCACTGCACATAGTTACACTTCACTGCACCTAGCTGCACCTCACTGCACCTAGCTGCACTTCACTGCACCTAGCTGCACCTCACTGCACCTAGCTGCACCTCACTGCACCTAGCTGCACCTCACTGCACCTAGCTGCACCTCACTGCACCTAGCTGCACCTCACTGCATCTAGCTGCACCTCACTGCAGGGAATCAACTTATTTGCCTTCACTCTATCGCTACTTTCCTATACCCATTTCAATGGTTAATTTAAATTTATGGAAATTTAAGCAAATCCTTATTCCCACGAGAACAGCACCTTGTATCGACTGACTCACCAGAAAATTGACTTTATTTTCCGCCTGTAAGACTAAAATGGGAAACTATAAAGTTTTCATATTGCGTGGGTATTAAGATGATGGATTTTCTCCTTAAATTTTCAATATCCCACTGTCTATAAAATCGAATTTTATTAAAATATTTAGCCAATGTGTTTCCCTCCACTTACCTTTCCTCTCCTTTGTTTATTTTTTGCCATTTTCCAATCTTTTCCAAATATATTTTCAACCTTTGTCTACCTCGAGCCTTAGGCTTGAACTTTCTATTTACCAATGATAATTTCTTTTAGTAACATCGAACAGACAAAATTCTTTGCAAGATATTTTATTTAAAAGCAATCACCTCAAAGTTAGATGGGATTTCTGTTTTCAACGTCGAGTTTGATAATTCCGTTACCTATGGTAATATTCGTTTCGGTGGGTGTTATTTTCCTATGTTGTGGTAGACATATCGTCTTCCTGTTGAATATTGATTGTGTTTTTTTTCGTATATAAAACAAACAACACACAATTGAACAATAAATTAAGTTTTAAAGAAAAGTATCTTGCAAAGTAATTCAATTCGATTTAATAGGATTCTTTGACTTCTTATATTTGGAAAATTTGTTGAGCAAAGTTTTTAGCGAACTTGGTGGCTTGAGTGGAAATTTTGTGTTTTTTTGAGACGAGAGCACACCACATTCTTGCCAATTAATTTAAAGAACCAAATTTCGAATCAATTATTTACTATTTTATTATGGAAGTTATGGAATGCGATTTCGGAAAACGAAATGAAATCCGAACTGGGACATGTTGTTTGTGTAATTTATTATGGATGTAGCGAATGCATTGTTCTGTTGGTTATTATGTAGGCCGGTCATGACAACCATTTCCCTAGCGATTTTCGTCGTAGAAAATACGATATTTGTTGATCTTGTAGGGCTTCTAGGCAAATTACCACTCCCGACAAATTGCTGTGTCTGCCAAGTAAGATATGAGATTTCTAGCTCTCAAGTGCCAATTTACATCACCACCAAGTAAAAACCATCATATAAGGTTGTGGCCGAGGTCGTGGCCTTTACTTAAATCGCATAAAACAGAAGTAAAACGAGGAATTGACAGAAGAGGTGAGAGAATTGGTATTCCACACGAATTGGGAATCGAGCAATCAGGAAAAACAGGAAAATAATTTTTGAGAGAATGCGCCGTAGGCCGTGATAAATCCTTAAAAAAAGGGGTCGAGGGGCGGCAGGTCTAGGGGGAATATCCCTCATGGCGTGGTCTAAGGGGTAGAGCCCCTAGCGGGGTTTGGGGCAGAGCCCCATGCACGGAAGGCAGCCTGCAGGTCGTTAGGAGCTCGCCGCAGGCGCGGGGGTTTAGGGGCAGATCCCCCTCCAAAATTAAGATTGCGACCTTCTTTGGAATTGAATACTTTGATGTTTTTCCTGATTTATTTCCTTCCTGATTTTCGTTTTTCCTAAATTTGGTATTTCCTGATTTTTCCTGTTTCTGATTTTCTTGATTTGGTTCCTGATTTCTTGATTCCTGATTTTTGCTTTCCTAATTAAGGTGGACATTCGGAACTCGACCAGAAGACAATCCGATCCATATCTTCTGGGTTCGTGGACTCTCGTGGTAGGTCCGGGAATGGCACTTGGTTGTTGAGAAATGTCAAATTCTGCACTCAGAGTGAAGTTAGTTGTAAGCTCACTTTTCATTCATAAAATCGCTTTTAAATTTGCTGTAAAGTTAGTCGCAATCGTAAAATTTCATTCCTGGAAGCAAACGTAAGCCAAATTCATTGATAAAAATTGAACTTCACTCTGAGTGCAAGATTTGACATTTCACAATAACCAAGTACACTCACGTTTTGGCTTGTCTCAACTCAAAAATTCCATTCAGCTCATTCGTCGCATTTCGGTTTAACAAAATGAACTCAACCGCGCCGAGTTTTCGAATTTCGGCTCTCAAATATTATTTTCCGGTCAAGTCTCAGTACGCTTCCAGTTTAAGCATCCAGGTGGCATTTCTTTGTTCACTTTTAGAATCGACGCTAACTTAAGTAAAAAAAAAAGAACAATACAAATCACGAGGTGACAGTTCCTAATCAAAAGTTGGCGTGGTGTCATAAAAATGTCACTACTGAGCGGAGGCGTGACAGTATTTTGTTTCGATCTTTGCATGTAATACTTCACGTGAAGCTAGCTGCAGTTGCGACCGAGGCTAACTTCATTGCAAAAAAAATCAGCTGATTTTTTAACTTTTTAACCGACGCATTTAGTACGACTTCGGCTTATGTCAAAGTATTGTGAATTTCATAAGCTCCCCATTGTGGATGAACAGCCATCACGCTTACAAAGTGAATACTGAGATAAACAGCGCATTGAGAATCGTAACCGGAACGGTCAAACCAACGGAAATGGAATGGCTATACGTTCTAAGCAACATAGCACCATCTAACATTCGCAGACAGAAATCAGTTTTAAGGGAATGCAGAAAAATCGAAGCCAATCCCGATCTTCCAATCCACGTCGACCTTAATTCTGCCTCGTCCACCCTACGCTTAAAGTCCAGAAATACATTTTAGAGCTTCTACCGCAAAAGCTCAGAATACCTGAATGGTGGCAAAATGCTTCAGTGGCGAATAAACAGCTAGTCGACAATCCAACGGAAAAAAGTAAAAGGTTTGACTTACCTGGACGACTCTGGCTCAGAACTAACAGATTTCGAACGGGACAGGGGTGCTGTACGTTTTTAATGCTAAGGTGGAAATTTTTCGAATCTCCTCATTGCAAATGTGGTGAGGAGCAGACCATCGATGGATCACGTAATGAATCCATGCCCAATACGAGGTTTCAGAGGAGGCGTGGAAGAACTAAATTTATTAATCGACAAAGCAATAGCGTGGATCAATGGCTTGGATGTCAATGTTTGAATTTCAATGGTTTTTTTTTTCTTTTGTTGCGTGATTTCTGTTCAACGAGTGATAAAACGTGTAATGTAGACAAATTGTATATACTTTTAGTTTCATGTAAATTTCCTCAAGCCATTTGAACGAATAAAAAAATGTGCATTTTATCAAGAAATTCTGAATATTTTGACAGAAGCCGATGCCGCACTAAACGCGTCAATATAATCAGCTGATTTCGGTAAATATATGAGTGAAGTCTGTCGACTAAGTTAGCTTCGGTCACAACTGGGGCTAATGCCACGTTGAGTATTACTAAGGCTCGGAACAGGTCGGGTTTGACCTGACCTGAACCTGAAGTCATCTGACCTCAAAAATTCATGTCAGGTCAGGTTCTTCATTCAAATGACTTTAACTTGGCCTGACCTGATATATCGATGACCTGGCCTGACCTGATTACCCGACTTGAAAAATTCTAAAGGCAATCATTCTGAATGTTTGACCAAAGAGTGTACAAATAGAGATTTTAAATCGATTAAGAACAATCTTTGTAAAAACGATGTTTTTCTAGCGATAGTTTTGTTGTAAAAATTTTTCATTTTCAAAAAAGTACCTAAAAAGTTGTTTACACTCAACGTTCATTAATCTAGTAGTTGAGCTACTTTTTGTGATTACTTTGTATCTATAATAATGTTGCATGGTAGAATAAGTGCGCAACTGTTCACTAGTTTCGAACTCGGCACCAGGCTGCGTACTTGATAAATTTGATTTACAATGTAGAAGGCAGCCTGGTGCCGAAAATGGGTCAGTGTAATCGAAACGGCTGTCATGAATACTATACGTCATACAAATTTCAAGTCGGCACTAGGCTGCGTGCTTAAACTTTCACATTATGAATGTAGATTGCAGCAGCAGCCTGGTGCTAAATTGAAACTTATGTGACATGAATAATTCACTCCTGCCTACATTTTGGCAAAAACAGATTTGCAGCACCAGGCTGCCATCTACATTCTCAGCTCTACCACTTTAGTACGCAGCCTGGTGTTGCGAATCTGTTTTTGCCAAAAGGTCACATATGTTTCAGTTCGGCACCAGGCTGCTGCTGCAACCTACATTTATAAAACAAAAGTTTAAGCACGCAGCCTAGTACCGACTTGAAATTTGTGAGACGTATTGTGTTCATTATTGCCGTTACGATGATCGAATTTCGGCATCAGGCTGCCTTTTACATTGTCAATTAAATTTATCAAGTACGCAGCCTGGGGCCGAGTTCGAAACTACTGAATAGTTGCGTACTTTTTCCACCATGCAACATTGTTATAGACACTTTTTCGGCCACAGGCTGCCTAGTCTCAAATGCAGACCTATCTTCTAGCGAAAGATTTGCTAAAAAACCTTATCACAAAAAAGTACCTCCACTTCTAGATTAATAAAAGTTGAGAAAAAACTCGCCATTCCTACACTTACTTTACTCTCAGTCGACGATCCAGTGGGCACTATTACTGAGCGTATACTGTGTAATCAGTACACAATGTTGATGGAGATAAGAAAAACTTGACATTACATAAATAATATGAATGGCAAAGTAAAATCATAAATACTTGACATTTATATGAAAACTTTATTTTGTCGGGTCAATCAGGTCAGGTTTTTTTCAGGTCAGTCCAAAACAGGTTCAGGTCAAATCAAGTCATGTCACAGCTTACAAATACAGGTTCAGGTCAACTCAGGTTGCAGGTTTTTCAGGTCAGGTCGCAGGTTGACCTGACCTGTTCCGAGCCTTAAGTATTACTTGCAAAGATCAAATAAAAGAGTTTTACTTTGATACAAATGTCAAAGCAGCAGCCAATTTCATTGTGACTTGCATTCTACTCAACTTGAAGTTAGTTGCCAACTTGACAGTTTTTTATGGAATTGAAAAGCAATTACATTCGTTTATCATGAAGTTGTCGTTGATTCGAATAACAAGTGCTGACATTTGCACAATCCACGTCTACGGCTTATGTCAAACTATATTGATTTTCGTGACGCGATGCTTAAGCTGTCAAGCAAATATTATCATTAGTTTGACAGCTGATGCATCGTGTCATCAAATTCACCATACTTTGACATAAGCCGTGGACGCACTATAGCTGTCCGTGCGCCACCTTGAGAAAGAAAAAAAGAAACATTGCGTTTTGGGATTTTATATTTTAGTTCAACACCCAACGTGATGTGTTACATGTTTGGTGATAGGACATCTCAAATGTTGTCGGTGATGTGAGTTTTATAGCTTCGAAACTTACAAAACTAACAACACTAGCTGAAATTTAGATTTATCGGTTCGGGCGATCATATGACTGATCTTGGCATCGAATGGGAAACGGCTTTGATTAACCGGTTAATCACCACAAAGTACACAAATGATTTTCCGTGACTAACTGTAACTTTATTTATTTATTCTAATGACTTTAAGAAATTAAACTTTTACAATAATTTTGTTCACGAATCACAATTTCTGCTAACGTTTATCACGTCGATAGGTACTCTTTGGTTTGAATAGGATGTAGACTTAAATCTTCAGATTGCTTAGCCATGAGATGGCGCCGCGACGCGTCGTTGGTTAGTTCGTTCAGCTCGCTGGTGTTGCCCGAGAAACGATGAATTTTGCATAGATTGTGTCACTTGTTTTATGTTTGTCCGCATTCAGCTGAGAAAGCATGGATGACGCCACTTGAGAAAAGAGAGTAGTTCTAAGTTGAGACGTTAATTCAGCTATGAAAAAAGCGTAGATGTCACCACTTGAAGTTCGGTGACAACACAATCACATGACACGGTGTATTGGCTCAAAATGTGCTCCATTGTTTAGACCTCACCACATGTACACAATGTGAGTCGGGGAACTTCCATCGGTGCATTAAAAATGCGCAACAACCTTGGCCAGTACGGAAACGGTTCAGACGTAGCCACAATTTCCTTGGTAGTTCCAATCCCTTCACTTCGGATGTGGGATCGGTGATTAATTGTTTATTGATCACGTCTACGCCTTGCCACCATTCTTTCCATCTTGTTTTCTTATCGACCATGTCATTTCGTTGTTGATAGAATTTCCAGAAAGGATTTCCCGATTGTAAGCGTGTGGTCGTTGACGCTGATTCAATGTCCTTGAATATAGGAAGGTCGGCGTTCGCTTCAATTTTTGAGCATTCTCTGAGAGCGGCTTCGTATCGTGTGATTTGAGAAGGTGCTACATTACTGAGTGCGTATAACCAACCACTTTTGTTGGATCAACTGTTCAACTTGATGACTAGTTGAGGTTAGGAACTCTGATCCCTAGGGGCCATCCATAAATTACGTCCAGTTTTTTCAGTGCTGCCAGCACATTTAAGTCGTTAATAACTCGATAAATATCCATTCTGGCGAGTCAAACGTGTGTTCTACCCCCCCCCCCCCAATTAGAGGGGGGTAGAACACACGTTTGACTAGCCAGAATGGATATTTATGGAGTTATTAACGATTTAAATGTGCTGGCAGCACTGAAAAAACTGGACGTTATTCTTGGATGGCCCCCTATCTTAATCGCTCGTTAATCACCCGGTAATTCACGGTTAATCTAATTAATCAAAGTAGTCGTTTCCTCTCGCTTGAAACACAGATCCTGCTATCCTTTGTCCCCATAGCTGAGATGTAACCAAGAACAACCAAGAATCATCAGCTAGATGTACCATCGCCAAATAACAATTTGTCGTTTGTAACTTTGTAAGCGACTCTATAATTTCACAGCTAGACTTTCATCATTTGCCATTTGCCATTTTACGTGAAACCTAGAGATCCAAAGTCTACACGTGTTTCATTGCTTTTCATCGATGAAACAATGGCGTTTTCGAATTTTTTATGATTTGCAATTACTTCAATTTATGTTGACTTTGCTTTTCCCGTACTATTTTCCGGTCACATAAAATGATACTAAAGTGTGGCAAACAATTCTTAAATTTTTATGCTACCAACGAACGAGAGTGTAGGAAATAAGAGTAACAGCTGTGGAAAGTATTAAAATCCTTTAACATATTAAGTTGAGAATTTAACGGGAAAAAACGCCTTCCGTTCCATAAAAACGTGCCGATTTTCGAATTGCCCCAAACACCCAAACTTCTGTGTAATATTTGTAAATCGATTTCTCATTAATAAATCATTTGGTAGATGCGAATATTGCCTAAGATAAAATAATCCGGGCAAAGGCTTAACGACGATTAAAACCGAATAATAAACAATTTTTTTGCAAACACGTAATCGTTATGGTATTTTTATTCTTTTATTCCGAAAGAATCGAAAGCAATTTGGTTGCTTTTCACTTCATTGTATGTACTAGTGAAACCTTCTACGTGAATAAAAAAACTGTAACAAATTCTGTCTAAGTGGAGCTGCATTGGAATAGATATTTTGAATTTATTTGGTCGATTAAGCATAGATGATATTCCCACACTATTTTTCAGTTCAGAGTAAAATACGATTACGTAACCGTTATTTTGTACCTCTTAAATAATTTATGCAATCAATGTATCCATATAGGTTGATACCATGGCTGTAGTTTGTATACTTTGAGTGTGGTGGAAGCGAAAGAGCTTCTTTTTTATAAATGGGGTTGGTGTTGGAGTATTTGTCTGTCGATAAATATTTAAAGCTTTTTGCTGGCTCAACTTTCGGTTGTTTATTTTTATACGTGCACTATGCAATATCGAAAATAGGAAATATTTACATTAAGTAATTGAGAAAAAGTGCAAACACTAATACTAAGCTTTTGATGAATTATTTTTGAAAGTGTTGGGTCGGTTGAACTAAAATATTTATAAACTTTAGAAAGTGTTAAAATGATAAAGTTTAACGGTCAAAGGAAAAGTGTTGTATAGTTTTTCTAACACATACACGGACACTGGCGAAGTGTCATCGAATGACCCCGAGACAAATTTATGTAACAAGTTGCTCTATGGGAGTTTTTAAGCGTTACATGAGAGCCGCAGGTGAGTTTTACAGCAGATTATGTGCTTAAGACCCAATTAACCAAATTCTTCCGATTTGAAAATCGGACATCTTGGAAAAGCTTAGGCAAAAGAACAAAAGAAGCTTTGTTAAAGCTTTTCCGAAGGATGTCCGATTTTGAAATCGGAAGAATTTGGTTAATTGGGAGAGCTTCGATTGGGCAACGGATTGGGCAACGTACTGCATACACAGACTTTACTCCAACAACATTCATTGTACCCGTACGAAGTATGAGGGCAAATGCATTTACCACTACGTTTGTAACCAGTCGATTCGAGGGAGGGGGAGTTTTTTTTATTTATTTCATTAATTTGTCACAAATTTTTGGAAATATCAATTTTTGCATAAATTTGCAGCCTACACATCCGCTTTACCAAAATATGAAGAAATTTCTCTATATAGTCATGGGTGCGCGGTAGCGATGCGCCCGTGATGCAAGTCCCCATACGATCAAAAAATTAAGAAAAATATTTTTCGTAGGCGGCGGAACCATATATGCAGCTAAGTTTTGACTTTGTTTCCTTGCGTTGTACCCATCCCCCAACCCCCCCTGAGATTTCTGATTCTACGTAAAATGTTGATTGAAATCGATATTTTACTCATTACAATCGGTCCAGTGGATCCGAAGATATGACCTTTAGAAAATCGTCATTTTCCATACAAAAAGTGTTATTTCATAGAAGCCTAAGTTAATGGAAACATCCTACACGTTAGTTAGTTAGTTCCAGAAATATTTGTATGAACACCGACTTTTTTGGCTCGTGCTCGAAGACGGCTCGATAACTTTTCTTGAAATTTTGCAAGGACCTTCGGGTGGGCATTCTACGCCATATGAGATTTTAAAAAGGAGGGTACCGGCCTCGTTTGGGCGCCAGGGCTCTTAGAAGGCGCCATATAAAGCCCATATAAAAGAATCTTTTGTATGTGTGTGTGAGTGTATTCAAAGTATGGGTCAAATATGAGCAACATTTTTGGACTGATGGAGATAGATGTTTGGTGTCAAAGGAAAAGTTGTTGGGTTGGGTGTGTAGCGTGTCAGGGTGACCAACAAAATGGCCGACTGTGGTATGGGACAGATTCAGGGGAGATTTTTTCTTTTTTGTTGAAGATAGATGTTTCGTGTCAAAGGAAATTTTTTTCGCCGGAAATTTTTTTTCGCCGGAAATTTTTTTTCACCGAAATTTGTTTTCGCCGAAATTTTTTTTGGCTGAAAATTTTTTTGTGCAAATTTTTTTTCGCTGAAATTTTTTTCACTGAAAATTTTTTTTTCGCTGAAAACTTTTTTTCGCTGCAAATTTTTTTCGCTGAAAATTTTTTTCGCTGAGAATTTTTTTTCGCTGCCAAACTTTTTTTGCTGGAAATTTTTTTCGCCGAAATTTTTTTTTTGCTGAAATTTTTTTTTACGCCCGAAATTTTTTCTCCAAAAAATTTTTTTTCGCCGGAAATGTTCCTTCGACCGAAATTTTTTTCACCGGAAATTTTTTTCGCTGAAAATTTGTTTTCTCTTTTCTTCCAAAACTATTGATATCACAACAAAAACCCTTTTTAAAAGGGAAACGTGACGCAAGTCCTCGTCTCTTCTTGCAAAACAACTGATATCAATTTGGGGGACGCTTACAGCTTCGGAACGCAAAAAATTCTTTTGAAATATTTTCATTTTCGATTAAAGAAATGCGTCACAAATGCCGGACCCTCATATGTAAACATTTTTCTGCGCTTTCAGATTTCGCACGCCAAAAATTTGGCAACCCGCACTCCACACATCACGCAAAACTTAATTTTATTTTGATGTTATCGTTGTATTGCTGTCAAATTAACGACGATTTCTTCTAGACAATTTTGAATTTTTGGATGAAATATTTTTGAAAGCAAATCTGAAAAATGAAATTTTGGTGTCGGATACGGGAATCGAACCACGTCACATCTAACCACTTGAGCTAATCCGGCCCATTTCATTTTTCAGATACAATTTTAGACCGTTCATTTTTAATTATATGTAAAACAAAAATTTCAAAAATTTCAAATTTTATTCCATAATATAAAAATCATAACAATCATTACAAAAGATAACAAAAAAAAAATCATAGTAATAAATCAAGGTGAGTAACAAGTTATCTTAATATAATAAAAGTAAATCAAAAAATTCCACTTTGGAATGACCAATTCAAAGGAACAGAAAAATCAAAGAAATCAGTAACAAAAATCAATAAAAAAAATCAGAGTAATAAAAAAAAGAAAGAGAAAAACTTGTTCAGATTGAAATTATATGACAGCAAGAAGATTCAAGAATCAATAGAAACTAGTATAGCGAAGAGCATAGTAGAAAAATACCTAGGAAATCTATGTTTATAAAACAGGATAAGCTTAAAGCAAAACGCAAAAAATTCATGACGTTCACATGTTATGATGGTGCGTACTGAACCGAAACGGACGAGTAGTGAGTCAAGACCCATTTACCCTTTACTGTAGTTTAGCGATAAATTAGATTTCAAATGACAACCAAATTGTAGTAGTGAATGAGATTATCGGATTGGTCTGGGAAGCTTGTTATACAGGACAGGTCCAGAGAAGGAGATACTTCTCCGATTAATCAATGTCAAGGAGAGTGGAACACGTAACAATTTTGCGGAAGAGGTTGGGTATCTATGAGCTGGCTTTTGGAAAGCAATGTTGTGGTGACAGAGATTGTGGATACAGGAGTATACAAATTTACAAACAGAGTACTGGTACATACCTTTAACCCTAAGGACTTTAGTGTAATATTTGCTGAAAAGTAGCTCCGAAGAGAATCTTATTGGGAGCTTGTGAGACAATTTTAATGCAATCCTCTGCGATCTCTCAATTTTGCTAATCAAGGTTTTGTTGGCGCCACCCCATACACCAACACAGTATGCCAATCTTGAGTGTACAAGCGAAAAGTAGAGCATACGTAAGATTTTTACGTAACACCTTTATCAACAAGGAAATTGCCATAATATGGTAATTTTTAAACTAAAGCCACTAATACTACTTTTTTGCATTAATGGGTGTCCCCACTGTTCATTGCTTTCAATAACATCTCACATCTTCTTTGACCGTGTCAAATCTGAAAGAACAGAAAAACTATAACATTGGGGGGTCCGGCATTTGTGACGCATTTTTTTAATTAAAAATGAAAATGTTTCAAAAGAATTTTTAGCGTTCCGAAGCTGTAGGCGTCACCCAAATTGATATCAGTTGTTTTGGAAGAAGAGATGAGGACTTGCGTCACATTTCCCTTTCGAAAAGAGTTTTTGTTTTGATTCAATATATTGCTGGTATTTTTAGGCTTAGTAATTCCAGGTACAATTTATTTAAATTTATGAAATTTCAGACGAGAAGTGGAATTTTCCCATAAAGATTGCAAAAAAAACTTGAGATCGACAGTTTATGTGACGAACAGAAGAGGTCCCAATATGGAGCCTTGTGGGACTCCATCATTCTCTATGATAGGATCCGAAAGGTCACTTGACAGTCGCACTCTAAATTCTCAGTTTCGAAGATAGAACATAGTCATCTTTAACAGATAATTTGGGAATTTTATGTGAATCATTTTGTAGATCAATCCCTCGACCCACGATGTATCAAATGCTTTTTCAATATCGAGTAAGGCAGCCACTGTGACCCCCAAACACTTTCTTTAAACAATCTAACGAGTGCATGTATTGTTGAAAGTTTAGTTCTGAATCCGAATTGGTTATTGGGGAGTAAATTTGGCTCTTTGCAGAAATTCACTAGGAGGGGGAGTATGGGGGAGGGTGGGATCGATAAGGGCCCTAGATACCGAATCTGCAAACAATTTTTGTCCATTCGTTCGTAAACACGATAACTCGTGTAAATTTTGACTGATTTTCAAAAAAAATCTTCCCCTGAAAAGTAGAACCAAAAGTGTGTTTGGGATTGCATATTGGCATTTTTGTACAAAGAGCCACTGAGCTAGGGCCGCCTAAGTGGTTTTGGGTCTTTTGTATATAACTCGAATAAATCCTTTCCGATTTTCAACTTTTTTTTATTCGAAAGGTCTGGAAATTTTTTTTAAAGGTTTTTATTAAAACTGGTCATGAAATGATAACCATTAAATTTACGAGCTCGTTTTTTTGTTTAAGGTTTCACAAAGTATCCAATGATAGCCTTTGCACTTGGTTTGTAGTTAAGATTTTGTTGAGTTGTTGAGTTCATGAGGCTTCGTTTGAGTGGTCTCGTGTTCTGTGCGAAGTCCAGTAAGCCCTTTGCTCAGGATTTTCATGTTGAATAAGTCTGTTTTCGTGTTTTATTGCGGTCTTTTTAATGACCTCAGATATCGTAGGAACTTTGAGCTCACGATGAATGACGCTGTTTCTGAGGTACCAGGGAGCGTTAACGATGGTTCGTAGCACTTTATTTTGAAATGTTTTGCCATGATTTGACTTTTGCTCGCACATTCCCACAATTGGATGCCATACATCCAGATAGGTTTCAGGATTTGATTGTAAATTAGCAATTTGTTGTAGATTGATGTTCTCGATTTTCGGTTTAATATCCAGTACATTTCCTGGAACCGGATGTTCAGCTCTGTTATTTTAGTATTGATGTGTTCGATCTATTTTGCTTTGGCATCGATGTACATCCCAAGGTATTTCGCTGAGTTTTTATGTGGAATGAGATTCCCATTCATCGTCAGTCGTTTGGGATGCGGGATCTTTTTGTTGGTGAAGTTGACATGAACTGCTTTTTGGTCGTTCATTTTGATACTCCATTTCTTCGTCCAGTTTTCAACAGCGTCATTAGATCTTTGAAGAATTGCCGTTGATTGAGCTTCCGTTTTGGCTGTGGCTGCGTTAGCTGTATCGTCTGCAAAAGTTGCCGTCATGACATTCGGTGTTTGCAGAAGATCGCTGGTGAATAGAAGGTACAGAATAGGGCCGAGTACGCTGCCCTGTAGTACTCCAGCCTTGATGTCCTTAAAATCTGAGTAGTCAGTTCCATGGTTAACGCGGAACATTCGATCGGTTATATATGACTTGAGCAAATTGAAGTATTGTACAGGTAAAAGCTGGTTCAGTTTGTAGAGGGAGCCTTCGTGCCTTCCAGCGCTTTTTCTATGATGTCGATGAGACGGTGTACTTGCTCTATTGTTGAGTGTCTCTGGCGGAATACAAATTGGTGATTTCGCAGTAGATTTTTTTCTTCAATGATTGATTGGTTTCAGTCTTTTCAGGAACAGTTTTTCATTTTTTGGGAACATTTTTTGATTTTGAGCCCCTAATACTGAGTCTCTACCATCGTCGAAAAAGTAGTCAAAAACGTATTTTTTTTAACATCGGTGAAGATTTTTGACTTATATATCTACGAAATTGGCTCGTAAATCGCTCATCAAAGTTTTGAATGAAAGATTAGTGAAAATCTGTTGATCGGTTCGGGCTGTGTGCTCCTTAGTGTGAACCCAGCTCATGCTACGCGACCCTACGTATCAGGAGGGTGATACGCAGACGAATCGTATGTTGCTTCGAGACAAGCCCGTAGGCGACGCCCTCTGATTTCTCCAACTTCTGCATAGTTTTGCCTCAGAAGTAATTCTCTCTCCTACCTAACGAAATATGAACTACTCCTATAATAGTCATGTGAGTTCTTCTTCCTAATTCTAAGAGTGTAATAATTACTTAAGTGAATCACAAACATTACATATCACCCCTCCTCAAACATACCAAAACTTTACTAAACAAACTTTCGGATATCTTTCACCATCTACTTCAAATCGATATTTAATGACTAGAAAGACATTGAAGAAAGAACCCGGGCTACATCGAAAAAGACGCAAAAATTTTGATTGCGTTGTAGTTTTATGATTTTTTTTTTCAACGAAATTTCTGATTTTGTATTACCCCCAATTTTTCCACGTTCATGTCTTTCATAAAAAAGGGAATTTTTGATTAAACGATCCACTTAGTGTTTCAATTTCGATTTCATCTCCAGAAATTTCTATTTGATTTCGCTGATTCGCTATGCTATACTTTTGTGTTCAGTTATGAATTTCGTTCCCATTTCTGAAGGCATTGTTAACGGTGATGGTGCATTAATATTTAAAAGAAAATCCCATATTGCAAAAACTTTCTAACTCCTCCGAATATATACCTCAATCTAAACCAATTAAAATCTTTTTATCTGGGAAAAACCAATTACTCAAATGAAAATTCATAATTCAAAAACCCTTCCCCAGTATAATTTTATTGCTGACTTTATCGTTCGAGTGACAGTTGAATAAAAGCAATTACGAAAATTGTCGTTAATTATTTATTCAACGCTCCGAATTGATTATTTTCAAATAATAATGTTTTTGTTAAGTCGTTTTGAGATGCAGAGAGTGATGAAACTTTTCTAATTTTCGTGCAATAAACATTTTGATACTTGAGATTAACGAGCGATTTGGAATTGGTTTTTATCGTAGTATATTTACATTATGAGCCGTTTCATGTTTTCGAAGGAAACAGCCCAGCCAGAAAGATGCTAAGCCAGCCCCGTGCGGCTTTGTGTCAAAGTCGTGGGTCAACATTAGGGTGGTCCAAAAAATGTAAGGTATGGGGCCCCAGCGCTTAAACGATTCTAAATGTGTCCCTGACGAAAAGTGTCTATGGAGCCGACTTGATCTGAAATGATTTAGGTGGTGCTCAAGAACAAAATATTAAAGAAATCGCGAAAATCAGAAGAAATGCTGCAGTTCCACTCTGCACTAAATTATCGTGGATTAATTTTTTTCTGAAATCCACATGTGTAACGTGTCCAACGGCACGTCTACCTCACTAAAATGGCCGCAAAATATTCAATTTTTATCTCAAATATGTCAAGTAAAGTGCCGTTGGACACGTTACACATGTGGCTTTCAGAAAAGAATTACTCCACGATAATTTAGTGCAGAGTGTGCAGAGTGGAGCTGCAGCATTTCTTCTGATTTTCGCGATTTTTTTACTATTTTGACCTTGAGCACCACCTAATCACTTCAGATCAAGTCGGCTCCATAGACACTTTTTGTCAGGGACACATTTAGAATCGTTTAAGCGCTGGAGCCTCATACCTTACATTTTTTTGGACCACCCTAGTCAACATAAAGACTAAATTTTCAAGGTTTTCACAACTTAGTAAACTAAAAATAACCAAAAAGAAAACCCAGTGTGGTCGGTCTCTACAATTTCGCATCAAAAGTCTTTGCCAAAAAACTACTATCTTCAACAAGTTCTGTAGAGTCCATCATCCATGAAAAATCAACGCCTGTTGTGCACTGCCTAATAGCTCGACTTAGGACTTAGCACTGCACACTGGACTACTAAACTTCGTATTTCATTTCACTGTCATGAGAATTTTCATACTCAAAAAATAAATTTTTTCAATTCACCGACAAAAACTCGCTTTTTCGTGCGTCATTTCGGTGTCGCATGGGGACACTTTTTGTGCTAGTGCGACAATTGTAGTTTGTGTTACAAGTAATGTAAGGACGAATATTACCGCACCAGTTATAATTATAACGTGTGCGCTAATATGAGTCCTAACATTACGTGTAACACACAACGTTTTTTGCAATGAATAGAAATACAATTTTATTTTCACGAAAAACATAAAAAATTAGTCAAAATTCTTCCTTTTTCGTCACCCACGAAACTACGGCTTGAACTAATTTTATATGAAACTGGATAGTAGGGCTGAGCTGGATCAACTTAAGAATTCATTACCAGCTCGGCCCTACTATCCAGTTTCATATAAAATTAGTTCAAGCCGTAGTTTCGTGGGTGACGAAATAGGAAAATTCTTCGGTCACTCTTTCATTCCATATTTTCCATGCAAAATTACCGCACTGAAACAAAAATTACCGCACGCTTTCATATTAGTAACGTAATATTTAAGTCTATATACTCTCAAATGCAAAGGTAATACGACCTATTACATACGTGAATTGCGAAAAACTTTTTTTGGGAGTATATAAACTCAAATATTACGTTACTAATATGAAAGCGTGCGGTAATTTCTGTTTCAGTGCGGTAATTTCTGTTTCAGTGCGGTAGTTTCAGTTTCAGTGCGGTAATTTCTGTTTTAGTGCGGTAATTTCTATTTCAGTGCGGTAATTTTTTATTTTTGTTCATTGCAAAAAACGGTGTGTTAATGCCTGCGGCTCGTTAGGACAAATTATAACTGGTGCGGTAATATTCGTCATACGTCAACGCATATTGAGAGTGACAAAAAGTATAGATGAAATTCCATTATGCAACTTGTTGCGAAAAGGAACTTTTTATATACTTTTTGTCACTCCCAAGTACTTTTTGCATAAAACGTTGTATCTCTTGACAAAAACTTTTCTTTTCGCAACTTGTGGCATAAATTACTAATAACGCACCAGTACGTTATTTTTTTCGTACTAGTGCGGTAAATTTGTTCGCACTAGTGCAATAGAATCGCTTTTACGCACCAGTGTTTTTTTATAAGGGTGAGGAAATCTTCATAGACACCCGGTCCTCCTGGACCAAGGTGGTGTTGGATTCTATTCTTCAATGACCTACCAACTAAAACCTCCTTCCTTACTCTTCATGCTTTCTTCTCCCCGAAACCGCCTCACAGCATTACTTCGGGGAGGGGCTTCGCTTTCGCAACCTACTCTATCAGATCAACTGACAGTCTTAGTTGATCGTCTCTCCATGCACTTTGCAGCTTCCTCAATATTTTTGCAACTACATTATCCGTTACTTTCCACACCTCCTCATGGCGCCACATCTCCGATATTATATTTTCGGCATTAACCTCTGACCTACTCACCGTCTTCAGCTCACTTCGCTCTTGTTCGAAGCGGGGGCAGACAAATAATACGTGCTCAGCAGTCTCTTTTCCTCTCTCGCATGTCGTGCAGAAAGGTGACTCCGCGAATCCAAACCTGTGCAGGTATTTCCCGAAGCACCCGTGACCTGACAGAAACTGTGTCAGTTGGAAGTTAACCTCTCCATGTTTCCTCTGTACCCATGTCGTTATGTTTGGCATGAGGCTACGGGTCCACCTTCCCTTGTCCGTATAGTCCTACTCTTGCCGCCATTGTCTAAGGGATTCGGCTCTTAATTTCGTCGAAACTGTTTTGGTAGTTTGACCCTCCCTTTTCTTCTTTCTATGACATTCGCTGTCTTCCGTCAGAGTTATGCATATGGGCATCGTTCCGGCTATGACACATACTGCTTCTTGCGACTCTTATACCTGACAGCTTTTGGGCTCTATTAAGCCTCCTCCGATTCCTCTTTGTATCTAGCGCGTGTATCTACCCGATAACGCAATATCGATAGGGTAACGCTTACTAGGAGCCTCCTTTTGCTGCGTGTAAGTAAAGACTGTTTTTACGCTCTAGGACGAAAAAATAATTGAAATTACGAACAATTTTCGCAAGTGGAAATACGCAGGGAAAAGCTCATTTTTTGTCGGTGAATTGCAAAAAACGTTGTTTGATGCACGTTACGTATGCTGGTAGTTTAACACGCACGAATGTTGTCTAACTCGCCTTCGGCTCGTGTAGGCAATCTCAGTGCGTTAAACTACCTTCATACGTAGCTCGTATAAGGAACTACTATTATGTACTTTCGTTGCGAATATAGAACTTTTTCGTTCTGTGTTTGGTTGCGAAATAGGATACTTTTCGTAACTAAAAAACAGTTACAAAAACAGTGTTCTTGTCACTACTTTTGAGTTGCGAAAACAGTTTTTTGTAACAAGGCGCTGTCCATAAATGACGTCCAGTCCGGGGGTGGGGGTTTGGGATTAGGGGTCGAAAATCATGGTATTATTATGAAAAATACTGAACGCTGAGGGTAAATTGTCTGTACAACCCTCAAGTCTCGAAAACAGTTGCACAATCAGCACGTGTTTGTATACTTAAGAATTTTACTTAAGAATTTTGCTATGAATGCAATATAACATTGAGCGCGGCACAATGTTAGTCTGACGAATGTCTTAAGCAGAGCCTATTTTTGGGAAACCGGTTTCCTGAATTTCCCGAAAATCCCGAAAATTTCCCGAATTTCCCGAAATATTTAAAAAAGTATATATAACGAACATTCCAGACGCCAAAAGTTCAATTTTGAACATAAATTCTCATGTGGGTGTCGATGGATACGTAGAAAGAGCAGGTATTTCGGTGAAATGCTACCGGATCATTTTGATTCATCCTACATATTCTATTTTTCGAAGAAAATATGAATTTCTCATAACATTTTCTAAATATTTATTTTTTTCCATAACTTTTAATTTATTTGCTCTGATTCACTAAACTTTTTTCTGATGATTTCCCGAAATTCCCGAAAATTTCCCGAAATTTCTGAAAATTTCCCGAAATTTCTGAAAATTTCCTGAATTTACCGAAAATTTACCGAAATTCCCGAAAAATTCCCGAAATTTCCCAAAAATAGGCACTGGTCTTAAGTTATAGATCCATATGCTGTTTATTGTAAGCAGTGAAAGGAAGCTCCTTGCATTTAAATTAATGTTTTCTTCTACTTTTGAGATGCGAAATACGATATTGCATAAAACGTACTATGAAACACAAATTCCACATCTAGTCACAAAATCACCTTCCTTTCGGAGCTTGTTGCATAAATTACTATTTCACAATTATGCCAATCGGTTCTCATTTATTCGGATTATCGCACTAATAGTGTGACGTATAAGAGTGTTTTTCTACGTATGTCAATCTATATGCGTGCACAATTGATGTACATCGTCGCTTCGTAACTGATGAACGGCTAAATTTTATATTTTGTACAGAACTTCGTTACATTTGTTAAAAATAACCAAGGCGTGACGTAATCCAAATTTTATTTATGCTGCTGGTGTATCGAAAGTCGAAAGGTGCTTTTTTAGCCATTTCTTCATGCACGACTTCATATTGAAATCTGCACTTTTCCTTATCAAAAGAAAAGTTTTATTGGAAATTCCTTTTTTTTTTTTTTAATATTCAATCTGCATTTTTACCGTTCCGCGCCACTTTTTAAATATGTAAATGAAAAAATATTTCCGAACGTAATATGAAATGAATACAGAATGCAATGAATTTTATACATGTTCGTGGACGACAAAGGGACTGCAAACTGATTTCAGCATCGAAAATATCATTAATATAAATGCTATGGTTATCTGAATTTTTGCAACACATAGAAGAATTTTTACTAATTACCCCATGCGAAAGTTGAGCATTACATGACAATATGTCCCTGCGAAAATGATGCATTACTTGGTTACATGTTTCGTAAATTTTTATGTAAATTTAATCCCAACAAAACCCGTTTTTAAAAGGGAAACTTGACGCAGGTCCTCGTCCCTTCTTCCAAAACAACTGATATCAATTGGGTTCTTTTGGGGGGTTCTTTCAGGTTTGATACGAAAAAAATTAAGTTTTGCGTGATGTGTGGAGTACGGGTAGCCAAATTTTTGGCGTGCAAAATCTGAAAGCGCAGAAAAATTATTACGTTGGGAGAGTCCGGCATTTGTGACGCATTTTTTTAATCAAAAGTGAAACTATTTCAAAAGAATTTTTTGAGTTCCGAAGCTGTAAGTGTCACCCAAAATGATATCAGTTGTTTTGGAAGAAGGGACGAGGACTTGCGTCACGTTTCCCTTTTAAAAATGGTTTTTGTTGTGATATCAGGAGTTTTGGAAGAAAAGAGGAAGCAAATTTAGGAGAAAAAATTTCCGGCGAAAAAAGTTTCCTGTGAAAAAATATTCCGGGGAAAAATTGGGCGGAAAACACATTTGAGCGAACAAAAACTTTCCGGCCAAAAAACATGTTCATCACGAACATCTAGTTACTTCAACAAAACCACAATGAAACTAAAATAAATTCGGCGCAAAAAAATTTCTGGTACGAAAAAAAAACTTTTCGGCCAAAAAAACAACTGGGGCCGAAAAAACACGGGAAAAAACATTGGTCCTGTGTGACAAATTTACGGCGAAAAAACAATTCCGGCGAAAAAAAAAAGAAAAAAAACTTCTCGTGGCAAAAAACATTTCCTTTAGTCCACAACCATCTCGATCTTCAACAAAAAAAATGTACAAAAAAAAAAAAAAATTTCGGCGAAAAAAATTTTCAGGCGAAAAAAATTTTCAGTGAAAAAAATTTCTGACGAAAAAAAATTTCCGTCGAAAAAATTTTTCCTTTCACACAAAACATCTACTTATCTTCAACAAAAAAAAAGTTGAAAAAAAAAAAATAAATTTTCACACACACATCCATCAACTTTTCCTTTGACACTAAACATCCTAACACTCCATCCTAACGGAGACAAACAATTTTGCTCTTATTTGACCCTTACTTTACTTACTTTACCTTACTTACTTACACTCACACACACACACATACAAAACAACCTTTTATATGGCTTTATATGGCGCCTTCCAAGAGTCCTGGCGTCAATAAAACATTATACATTGGACCCTGCTACAAAATTCATTACTTCGGAAAGAATTCTGTGAATTCGCAAACTCTCTCTTTTATTTTTAGCAATTCTTTCTGGAAACTGTTGTTTTGACTAGTGTAATTGCTACACTTGTCAAAACAACAGTTTCCAAAGTCTGTTGCTGGAAAAAGCTTTGGTGAGCGCGATTTTATCACAAAATTTTGTCCTCATATACGGAATGAGCCAATAAGCAAATAGAAAAAGCACATCCGAAGTTACGGTGTAAAGAAACTAACAAATTTTTCATAAATTTAACGGTTTCAAAACAGTTAGAAATTCAACTTTTCTGAAAAATTGTCCTCAATACTACTCCTCCTCAGTCAACCTATCAATATAATTCACAAAATATCGTATACGGTGAAGCAGTATTATTTAGATAACACACACGAAACACACTTTCACAAATTGTTTGTGTTATTTTCGTGAGGCCCTGATTTTTCATATATAACCTGATAAAGCAAATGATTTTGAAAATCGATCAAATTTGGTCCAGCTGTCGTATTGACGGACGGACAGATTGAACGACGGATGGACCAAAATCTGACTTCGTGGCAAATGAACTGACTTCGAAATGAAATGAATTTATCTAAAACTTACTGTCCTTTACCTATTTTTGGAATGAACCTTTCTCCGTACTCGACGTGTACTACCGGAAACATGACTTGTGTTTTAGTGGAAAAAGTCCATTAAATAATTCAAATGGTTTGTACAACAAACAACGACACAATTAAATATTGAAAGAATGTTACGTTTTTTATTGAGTTTTAATGTTTGTCCCACACAAACTTTTTCGATTAAAGTTCACATGAGTCGTTAATTGCGAACAGAGTTTTTATAATTTTTCAAAGGATTTTTTGAAATGTGCGGAAAACAAACATCAAATTTTAAATAAAAATTATGAACTGAAAATTTTTTCATTGTGCAACATAAAATTTAATTTAATTTTCATTATTTAACGGAGTACGTGTTGAAACGAGTTTTAAACCAAATACCACCACATCAAATACTTCGACACAATGTAAGGTTTGATAATTGAATGTAAAATGGGTTACGACTGTTAGTGAAGTTAAAAACAACCTTTTCGACTACTTTTTCGACCGTATCTTCGGAAGTTCTTGACCGATTTTGCTAATCTTCGAACTCGACCTAATTAGTTCCATAAATATCATAATATGTGCACAGACCAGGGAGTCGACTGAAAAGTGACGGCGGCTAACTGAGCTCGGCGCGGCGGCGGCTAAAAAATCTGCCCGCTTGAAAAGATAAATAAAAGGAATTAGAAAGTGAGAAAAAAATCTTTGCAATGAAATTGAAAACGAAATCCCTATCAAAAAAAATAACAAATTTGTAAATAAATTTTAGATAATAAAGAGAAAAAAACTGCAACTTAAGCCTTATCGCTCTTAACCTTACAAGTAAAACGATGATCGCCCTAGACCGACCACTAAGGTTATATAATATAAAATTCAAAATGTCACTGCACCTCACTACACCTCACTGAACGCCACTACACCTCACTGCACCTTGGAGTACCTTGGTGAACCTGACTGCACCTTGGTGCATCTTAATGCAGTGCTCTGTAAGGTGTAGTTAAGTGCAGTGAGTTGCATCAAGGTACAGCGAGGTACAGTGAAAGGCAGCGAAGTGTAATGAGGTGTAGTGTAGTCAAAAGCACCAAGGTGCAGTGAGGTGTAGTGTAGTCAGGTGCACCAAAGTGCAGTGAGGTGTAGTGTAGTCAGGTGCACCAAGGTGTAGTGTAGTCAGGTACACCAAGGTGTAGTGTAGTCAGGTGCACCAAGGTGTAGTGTAGTCAGGTGCACCAAGGTGTAGTGTAGTCAGGTGCACCAAGGTGTAGTGTAGTCAGGTGCACCAAGGTGTAGTGTAGTCAGGTGCACCAAGGTGTAGTGTAGTCAGGTGCACCAAGGTACAGTAAGGTGTAGTGAGGTGCAGACGGATGTGTCTTTCATATAGTGCACCTTAAACTTGCTACAAGACTGTATAAGCTATGCGGTTGTTTTATGAATTAAAAGTTTTTTTTGTTATATTGTAGAAAATATTGAGGGAAACATCTTACACACTGTAGTATGAATGGGTGTCATCCCCTCTTTAGTTCCAAGGTTGAGAATAGGGTCGTCCGACTTTAACTAAAAGATTCCTTTCATTATGTTTCAACAGATATTTGTACAGAAATATCTTCAAAAAAAGATTATAAAATAAAGTTAAACAATCCATACTCCAAGTAGTCTAAAAAGGAATGTAAGTACCCACCATTTGCTACAACCATGACCGAAGCGGTCGAACTTTTGAGTTTTTTCCCCTCGCCTCCCTCCCCCTCCTTATTATTATTACAAAAAAACTACGTCGTAGCAGCTTTCTAACGAGCCCAGACTCATCAAAATCGGTTGAAAATTGGCTGAGATATCGAGGTTTGAAAATGACATTTTTGTATGGAGAATCAATTTTTCTATTCTTCTCATCATTATGAAAACTTTTTCTGATTTGTCAGTTTCTATCTACATATCTATCTATGTTCTATCTATCCATCTATTAATAATTTTCGATCTCGAGAACTAGACAGCCGATCTTCCTGACATTTTCAGGGAACGTCATTGTCGGCCCCAAATGAAAAATTTCATATGCCGCTTTTCCGGGAAAATTCTGTGGAAAGGTGGTCAATTTTGAGGGTTTTTTGGGTAATGCTTGGAGTTTTCGAATTTTAGCTCCGGAATGACACTACCTAGAGAGATGGTTTCTTCTAGAAAAATATAGAGTTTGGTCAGGAGAATTTTTTAGCATTTTAAGAAAATGACTGCCAACTGTCAAAGTGACACCATCTTGGATTTTTTGGTAAATTCTTAATAAGAATACCTAAACAGTTGGTTTCTTCAGGAAAGTTATATGAATCAGTGAGACTAAGGTGGTACTAAGTGTTCCGAAGGTAGCCGAAGGTGACACGAAGTGTTCCGAAGGTAACCGAAGGTGACACGAAGTGTTCCGAAGGTAACCGAAGGTGACACGAAGTGTTCCGAAGGTAGCCGAAGCTGACACGAAGTGTTCCGAAGGTAGTCGAAGGTGATAAAAAGTGTTGCGATGGTAGCCGAAGGTGTTGAACAACAATTTTTTTCGGAAAGAAAATTTTTTTCTTAGAAAAATTTTTTGGGAGAATTTCTTTTTCTGAGAAAAATTTTTTTTAAGAAAAACTTTTTTTTGGAGAAAAACTTTTCTTTGGATAAACATTTTTGTGAGAAATTTTTTTTAGGAAAATTTTTTTTGGAGAAAAATTTTTGTTGGAGAAAAATTTTTTCTGAGAAAACGTTTTGTTGGAGATTTTTTGTTTTTGAGAAAAATTTTTTTGGGAGAAATTTAATTGAGAAAATTTTTTTTTCGGAGAAAATTTTCTTCGAAGACAAGTTTTTTTTCGGAGAACTTTTTTCGGAGAAAATTTTTTTTGAGAAATTTTTTTTCGGAGAAACTTTTCTTCGAAGACAATTTTTTTTCGGAAATTTTTTTCGAAGAAAATTTTTTTCTGTGAAGAATTTTTTCGGAGAAATTTTTTTTTAGAAAATGTTTCTGTTTCTGAGAGAAATTTTTTTCTAAGAAAATTTCATTTCTGAGAAAAATTTTTTCTGAGAAAATTTTGGAAGAAAAACTTTTTTTGGAGAAAAAAACTTTTTTTTAGGATAAACATTTTTTTTGGATAACATTTTTTCGGAGAAACTTTTTTTTTTGAGAAAATTTTTTGACGAAAAATTTTTTCTGAGAAAACTTTTTATTGGAGAAAGGAAATTATTTTTTTGAGAAAAATTTTCTTCGAAGACAGTTTTTTTCGGAGAAATTTTTCTTTTCTGAGAAAAATTTTTTTCGGAGAAAAATTTTTTCAAAAAATAGAAAATTTTTCACATTAATTTTAGTTATAACAACTGAAAACTTTCAAAACGGCTGATATCACAACAAAAACCTCTTAAAAGGTAGAGTGTGACGCAGTCCGTAAGTCCGCTTCCAAAATTAATGATATCGCTTGAGAAGTTTGTTTGAATGGAATCTTGTGTTCAAAGTTTTGATTTCCTGAAAAAATTACAGCGCTTTTTTTGCAACAAAATTACGTTGTGTTTAAAATATTGTGTCACAAATGCCGGACGCAACGACAAAATAATTTTTCTGTACTTTCAGGAAATTAAAACTTTGAACACAAGATTCCATTCAAACAAACTTCTGCGTATTATCAGCGATAGTGTCACCTCAAGCGATATCATTAATTTTGGAAGCGGACTTACGGACTGTGTCACACTCTTCCTTTTAAGAGGTTTTTGTTGTGATTATAATCACCACAATTTCAGAAAACGATGTTTTCGGAAGGTTGATGAAACTTTTTCGCTTACTTCTCCACGAAATTAGCACAGATATCTCTCTTCAAGGTTTATGAATACGGGCTTAAGGAAAGTAAAAAAAGTTGGTGAAAATCTGCTTATAGTTCTGGCTGGTAGGGTCCATTGTATAGGCCTATCTCGCTACTTGACTTGGTGGTTTTTCATGGATATTTCTTTAATGATGAGACTTTTGTGTTGTGTTCAAGAGAAAATAGGGGAACCGAACAATTTTTATTAGTTTTTGACAAAGGAATTTATCCCCCTAGACTGATAAACACTGAGAATAAATGCATTAAATTCTCATTTACCATCTCAGAAATTAACGTTTAATGGAAGACATTACAAATTTTTACATCAATTCAAACGTCACGTGTTGTTGATAACACATAATAGCAATCACGTAATTCAACACTTTAAAAAAAATTGGGGAATACAACGAAAATACTCTGTGTTCTCTTTCCACCTCTACGAACGGTATACATGAAGTTCTTTTGTGGTAAAACGAATCTCACGACCACATTTTATAAACCATTACATATCGTTTGGTGTAAGTGTGAAGTCTTCATGCTGTAACCCTTGTCCCTCCCATCCACCACAACAATATCCACCCACCGAAAAGATGGTTTGAATGCAAAACTCTAGATTCTAGATTTTTCTTCACGCTCTCAATAACTTCGAATTGTTTTGCTGCGATCAGTTTACATGAAATATTTTGAAAAGCATTTCAATATCTACCCCAACAGCTAAATTAAAACATGCAGACACTTTCATTGTATTGTACCTAAGCCACTTGCTGGTTTAAAATTTTATTCACTGTATACCGTATTACCTTTAAAACTATCTACATGTACAATAATACGAACTATAGATATGTACAGCCAATTAGTAAATTGCATTAAATATTTTACAACCAGAGCGTAGATTTTACTCATATACTGCAGGAGAAAAAAAAAATGTCAAAAATCGTACTATTCTTTTTGCGAATGAAACATTACACGAATAATGGAATGAACATCGTTTACCTGCTGTGAGTATTATATAACAACCATTTGATGGAAAATAAAATATTGCGCAACTTATTTAACTCGCCGTTCTATAGAAATTATACATTGATGTTATGCTTTTACAACAGCATCATTTATTCACCATTTGCGGGAAAAAATCCAATTTTTTCAATATTTTCTTTGCCTCATTGAATCCATTCAAATTCCTTCGTCTGTTTTCCCATTATATACCTCTCTAATAACAATAACATTAATAATTTACCCAAATGTACCATTTTACTTAATCTCAAATTAAATTAACGAAAAGGAAACAGAAATAAATATTTCGTCCAGTAATCCCTTGTCGCTTAAAGCCGACACCGCAAAATTTCTTTTTGAAGAAAATAAATATGAGCCAAGGAAGGAAAATCGACGAAATAAATTTTGTTTGTAAATATCTACCAAAAGAAAATAATAATAAAAAAAAGAAAAAACATCGAAGGAAAGCTTACACAGGAGAAGAAGGAAAAAAAAACATGAGTCTTTATTCAAAAGGAAAAGCGTTTTTATTTGAAAGTCGATTTGGTGGACATAAGAATTGTTCTCATTAAGGGAAAGAAAAAAAAAGAAAGAAACTGGGTGGTGACTTGTGTGGCGTGGTTGTTGACATTTGTATTTTATTTGCACATAAATTCAATGGAATCGCAATGACTTTGCAAGTAAATAAAAGAAAAATAGTGAAGATGGCAAGAAGAGAAAATTGTGAAAAACTGAATTTATTTTAGTTTTGATTGCACATTGAACAAAATACCAAAACGATAGCTTCTGGCACATTCTCTAGCATTTGACAAGCTTTCTATATAATGTTGTGCAAGGGTACGTTCGGTGGATCTGTGATTGTGGCAAAATAGTTCTATGGAAATACAACATGAATAAAATCCCTTGCAAATCAATCCATTTGAAATGCAGAGTGATTGACATGTTTGAAGATTGTGAAAACAAACTCAATTCTCTTCTCAATCAATCATCACATAATCGATAAGGTATATTAATGTTACCAAGGCGCATTAGGGTGTCTTTTTTTAAGTACATCGGGCTAAAGACTAACGAGGTAAAAATTTATGAAAGAATGATTTTTTATTATATGATCTGAAAGCGGAAATTAGCAACGTAAATTATGTTTTCAATGTTTTCATACAATTAAACTTGGATTCTACTAAAACGTACGTAACTGGGTCGGTATTCATTCATTAAGCTACGATAGCTACTTTATGTTTTCACTCTTTCTGCCCGTCCAGTCTGTCTGTGCACTACACCTCACTACAATTCACTACACTTCACTTCACTACAGTTCGCTACACTTCACTTCAGTAGATAGAGTGTGTCCAATATACACTCTATCGCTACTTCACTATATCCATTTCAATTGTTTATAAGTAGCGATAGGTAATTTATGTTTTCATACTTCCCTGCCCGTCCGTTCGTCTGTGCACTACACCTCTGTCCGACTGTGCACAACATTTCACCACAGTTCGCTACTTTTGACTACAGTTCACTACACTTGACTACAGTTCGCTTCACTTGACTACAGTTCGCTTCACTTGACTACAGTTCGCTTCACTTGACTACAGTTTGCTTCACTTGACTACAGTTCGCTACACTTGACTACATTTCGCTTCACTTGACTACATTCGCTACACTTCACTACAGTTCGCTACACTTCACAACAGTTCGTTTCACTTGACTACAGTTCGCTACACTTGGCTACAGTACGCTACATTTCACTACAGTTCGCTTCACTTCACTAAAGTTCGCTTCACTTCACTAAAGTTCGCTTCACTTTACTAAAGTTCGCTACACTTCACTAAAGTTCGCTTCACTTCACTACAGTTAACGGTAGCGGTAGCTACTTTCTGTCCCTCAGTCCGTCTGTGCATCTTTCATCCGTGATTAGTAATGTCGAATGAAAATTGTAATTCATCAATTAAAAATAATTTTCATTGCTACTGCAGTCTGAAATATCAAAGGTCTTAAGTGATTGAACTTTTTCAGTTTCGAGTGCTGCGGTCTTGTTAACATTTAGAATCGATCATGCCCGCAGCGGTAGCGGACCCACAAACTCAAAAAACGCAATACAAAAACCTTTGGCACAAGGAGCCATATATACGCGAATTTTTGAGTTTTTCCCCTCGACCCCTCCCCCTTCAAATTATTTAAAAAAAAACTACGTCGCAGAGCCCTCACTCATCAAAATTGGTTGAAAATTGGCTGAGGTATCGAGGTTTGAAAATGCCATTTTTGTATGGACAATAAATTTTTTTATTGTTCTCATCATTATGGAATTTTTTTTCTGATCTGTCGGTTTCTATGTTCTATTAGTAATTTTGGATCTCGAGAACTAGACAGCTGGTCTTCCTGAAATTTTCAGGGAAAGTCAGTCTCGGTCTCAAATGAAAAATTTCATATGCCGCTTTTCCGGGAAAATTCTGGAAAAGCCGTAGCATGTGGAAAAGAGGTCAATTCTGAGGGTTTTTTAGGTAATGCTCGGAGTTTTCGAATTTTAGCTCCGGAGTGAAAATAGCTAGAGAGTTGGTTTCTTTGGGAAAGTTATAGAGTTTGGTCAGGAAAATTTTTTTCTATCTTAAGAAAATGGCTGCCAAATGTCAACGTGGCGCCATCTTGGATTTTTTGATAAATTCTTTATAAGAATACCTAGACAGTTGGTTTATTCAGGCAAGTTGTATGAATCAGTGAGAAGAATTGGTGACTCGAAGTGTTCCGAAGGCAGCCGAAGGTAGCCGAAGGTGACACGAAGTGTTCCGAAGGTAGCCGAAGGTGACACGAAGTGTTCCGAAGGTAGCCGAAGGTGAGACGAGGTGTTCCGATGGTAGCCGAAGGTGACACGAAATGTTCCGAAGGCAGCCGAAGGTGACACGAAGTGTTCCCAAGGTAGCCGAAGGTGACACGAAGTGTTCCGAAGGCAGGCGAAGTTGTCATAAAGTATTCCGAAGGTAGCCGAAGGTGATACGAAGTGTTCCGATGATAGCCGAAAGTGTTAAAGAAAAATTTTTTTCTCAGAAAATTTTTTTTCGGAGAAACATTTTTTTGGAGAATTTTTTGTTCTGAAAAAATTTTTTTTGAAGAAAATTTTTTTTTGGAGAAATTTTTTTGAGGAGAAATTTTTTAGAGAAAACACTTGTTGGAGAAAAATTTTTTCTGAGAAAAACTTTTTTGGAAAACATTTTTTGGAGAAACAATTTTATTTAGAAAATTTTTTTCGGAGACAATTTTTTTGGAGAGAAATTTTTTGTCAGAGAAATTTTTTTTCAAAGACAATTTTCTTTTCTGAGAAAATTTTTTTTTCTGAGAACAATTTTTTCAAAAAATAGAAAATTTTTCACATGATTTTTAATTATAACAACTGACAACTTCCAAAACGACTGATATCACAACAAAAACGAACAACAAAAGGTAGAGTGTGACGCAGTCCGTAAGTCCGCTTCCAAAATGAATGCTATCGCTTGAGGTGACGCAAATGCCAGAGCCAATAACGTAATAATTTTATTTGATGATTCCTCTTCCTGTGGGTAAAAATTTTTAGTTTCGATATCAATCAATCGTTTGGTAGTCTTCGGAAATTTAAACACAAAATGATGATTAATATGTCGGTCTTGGTAAATTGTTTTTACGACATCACATCTTTTTCCACTGCGTGAATTTAATTGTTAAGGTGAAACGCTCCTCAGCTTTAAAATGTCAACGTAAACCTGACCTGAAATAAGATAAATTTTTCCTTGAATTTGCATTAATTTCTTTTTTATTGCGTTCCAAAAAAAATTAGAAAAGTTTGATTCTGTAAATGCGTTTCTCTCTCACACGCATGCGTTGTAAACAGTAAAGCTGTAAAAAAACTCAGCAAACCTTTCAATAGCCAAACTTCAGTAAATTTAGCATTTTATTTTGCGTTTATCGTATCTGCGTGTTACTTTTGGAAACTCTCGTTATGTTTGACTAAATTGAATTCAGTTCAAATTCGTCACAATAAAAAACTGAATCGTTTTTTAGTAGTTTTTTGCCTGCGTGATATCGATGTCTCAAACGTGAATCGAGTCAACCCCAGTTTTTACGTGATTTCCAGTCAGCCCCAGCAGTTGAGAAGCCTCATCTCTAAAGCAGAAAACAAACGATAAATTATGAATTGCTGGGATGAGCAATTTCGTGTATTTCGATCAATGTCGTCAAATCGACAACTGTCAACACCGATTTCGGAAAATTAGAAAGTTTTCTAATTCTCGTCAATCAAATTGCGATTCTCCTGTCAAAGCACAAACGTATTTTCATCAAAATTGCAAATTCGTCGTATTTCGATGATTCTTATGTCACAGAATTGCTGAGATCGACAATTCAAATTGCTCGTTTATGTTCTCCTTTAAGCTTTGCTCGTTTACAGATGCCTTTTCATGCTTGCGGTGAGAAAACTCTTGTTTTGTCCCAGCAAAAGCGGTGAGAAAGTTATATATTCTTGCCGGTGAGAAAGTAGTTATTTTCTCACAGCTCCCACGCTACACTTAATGAAAATTTTGTCATGGAAACATTCATTTTCTCACTCGCAAGTAAAAAAAAATATTGTGTTAAGGAGCAATTATATTGGACGCGAAAAAAATCACTCGCGTTAGGTTTGTTTGAAAAGTCAACTTGAAAAAATTAAATTCAGTTTTGTCAAGTTGAGCTTTCAAACAACCCTTACGGCGCTCGCTTCGCTTTTCACTCTCGTTGGAATTCAACATTTTCACCCCATGTATAACAAAATACTATTTAGGTTTTGATCAAGTTTGCATCTTGCGGATAGCTTAGACTAGGATGATCGTTTGGTATTTCTAATGTTTCGGTAAATCAACAAATATGATCAAAAGCTGGAAAAGATTTCTTATGCCTTGCCATCTATGATCATTAAAAGACGAATCAAAAATTCGTACTTTCTTATTCGAAGTATCTTTGAAAAACTTAAAGATAGGAATGTGATAAGCGGTAAGTACCAGCAACGTCATTTTTCATGAATTCCTGCCTTTTTGACCTACAAATCGCACGAAAATCGATTTGCTGCTACGAAAAACACCCTAACAGTACATCTATGTAGGTAGGCAAAGCATATGAGATTGAGTACATCGTCTTTCCAGCGTTGTAGGATCCAGACATTAAGTATTCATATATATGTCCTACAGGCGTAATAATAGTATGCCTTTAGTATTGATGACAGCACTCAATTCATCATTTCAAACATAATCATAGAACAAATAAGTCATTATATTTATAAGATGAAGTACATCATTGTTCAATGTTCATCTTAATAGCGATTGCACGCCGATAGAGAGTAATGACTTGAGCTATTCGTGTACATACAGGTCGGTTTAATATCCTGCGATAATCCAAACTAATTGATCAATCATCTAATAGAGCTAAACTCGCCTTTGTTTTACGTAAACCTTATTGTCTACAAAAGAATTCAAGATAATTCTGTTGATGCAGCTTCATAAAAGTATACTTTTATCGATGATTTTAATGAAGGGATTTTCTACTTTCTTGTCGTAACAATCTTTTCAATTCTGAAAAAGAAAAAAGTAGGCGAGGAAACTGTAGCTGAATGGATAAAATTTTCAATAAGGAAATATATGAAAAAAAGTTAGAATCAAAGTGACTATGAGATGAGTGCCTGGGGTAAATTTACGAAGACTTCAAGTAAGGCTCGGAGCAGGTCAGCTACGCTCGTAAAACATTTGAACAAATTAGGGTCAAGTCGGGTCATTCACTTCATCTTTTTAGACCCGTAACTGGTAAACGGAGCTTTTGAGCGTATCCCGGAGTTTGACGCTTTTTGCTATTGTGATTAAAATAAGAGATATTTGCAACAAAATTTGCGTGTCGGTCAGTTTAACAATTTATGTACAGTAGGGGAATCATAAGATTATGCAACTTTTTATTTCAGAAGTAAATTTTACTAGTCAAATGAAATGTTACACAATCTTATGATTCCGTTACTTTAAGCAAATTTTGTGAGTTTGGGCCTTTGAACTTTGCCTAGGCCCTAGGCTTGGGCCCAACCTATTTTTTCTTTTTAATGTTATAAGATTTTCATAAATGTTTTCTTTTTGTGTATAAGAAGCTCAACAATTTGTGGAAGAAAATTTTTTAATTTGGGCCCTTGGACTTAGTTAAGGTCCCACAAATGAGTCTGGTCAAGTGCCGTACGTATCGATAGGGTAAATCGTATCTGTTTTTCTTGAATGTTTTATTTTTGAGATGTAAATCTTAAATATTCAAGAAACAATTTGGGGCCGAGGCCTTTATTTAGTGTACTAAAGTAGGCTCTAAGGCTAGCACAAAAAATGTTTTTGTTGTGTCGTAGAGAAAATTTTGTGGAAGTATGGAGTATGCTAACCGTAAGGTTTGGAGTAGCTACAGAGGGGAGGGATATCACTCTTGAGCGTGGTAAGTAAGGTGTACGCGAGTGTACGTGTTGACCGGGTGAGGAAAATAGTGGAAGGTGAACTGGATGAGATTCAGGGTGGTTTCAGGCAGATAGACAGACTATCGAAAAGCTTTATGAAAGGAACAGGGATTCATATGCTTCGTCGACTTGGAGAAGGCATTCGAACGGGTACCAAGGCAGAAGATGTTCGGAGTTTCCAGCGTGCCATTAAGAGCATTTCCTCCGGGAGCCGGGCCGCGGTAAGAATAGATGGCGAAATTAGCGAGTCTTTCGAGGTTAATGAAGGCGTTCGTCAGGGTTGTTGTCTTTCCCGCTTCTGTTCATAATCTAATGGACAAAATCATCAAGCGGGCAAACTTGCAGGGAAATGTCGAGGTGGGTGAGGTTATAATGAAAATCCTGGCCTATGCGGATGACTTGATTCTGTTAGAAGATAAAACGAGGGATTTGCAGGGTCGGATTGACTGCCTGAGTGCTGCAGGAGTACGGTATGAAGATAAATGTAAGGAAAACTAAGGGAGAAGCTGGAGCAGGTTTCTGAATTCAAGAACTTAGGAACCATTTTTTCAGTCAGTTGAGGTTGCTCTTGTTCAACAAAAGGGAAATAA
Source organism: Pseudolycoriella hygida (assembly GCA_029228625.1). NCBI lineage: Eukaryota > Metazoa > Arthropoda > Insecta > Diptera > Sciaridae > Pseudolycoriella > Pseudolycoriella hygida. The sequence goes on from CM055403.1 coordinate 168,385,379, forward strand.
GTAGCGAAACAAAGTAAGCTACAAACAGGCCAATTTTCAGACCGATGATCCTGTATGGTAGTGAGAGTTGGGTGGACATCGGATATCTCGTGCATCACCTGAAGGCAGGGCCGTAGCCAGGGATGCGCAGAGGGCTTCGCCCCCTCTAGAAAAGTTTGCGCCCCCTATAGAAGTATTGCAACCTTCTCAAGATATTTTCTTAGTCAACTAACTTTTCACATAATTCAGATTGAAATACAGGAGTTAGACAATAATTAAATAGGATTATGAGAATAATTAAATAAAAAAAATTTTCGCTGCGCGGCTGAATATTTCTTAAATGAAACGCTTCAACAAATAATAAGAAAAATCAATCTCGTTAATCCTTCAGCTTTGAAAAAATATAATTGGTGCTTTCAGGTAACGTATTTTGGAAGAGAATTGTAGACTCACTTTTTTGAAAACGTATGTTTGTACGAAAAAGTCACTGGAATTACTCCGTTGAAACACAAAACAATTTAGCTAAATTTACATACATGCAAGCCAAATCTGAAAGTCTGTAAGTCTCATCGCTAGTCGGGTATTACAGGTATTTTGGGCTTAATCTGATGCCAAAGTTTTGAAATGGCCTAACCATGAAAGTCAAAAAATTTCGCTCGCTCCGCTCGCGACTTAAAATATTATTGAAAGCTCAGAAATCAACAATTTTAGCAAAATTTATATCAAGCAGCTTCTAGAAGAAACAGTTGACTTTGTGCGAATGTTAAACTTCGGACAGAAATCTTCACAACACCTTATAAAAGTGTTCCATTGTCATATACGATAGATACAGCTTATTTACTTTTATAACACTGGTGAACTTTGGGGCGCGCGCCACCCCTGTAATATCAGTCTGGCTACGACTCTGCCTGGAGGTTTCTAATATGAGGGTTCTTAGGAACATAGCGAACGTTAATCGGAGGGAACAGTGGGATAATCATATTAGGAACGACGATATTAGGGAAAATTAATGGATTTCGTCAGTGGAAAAGGTGGCAAGGGCCAGTCGTCTACGCTGGTTCGGACAAATTCAAAGGATGGATAATACAAGGCTACCGAAAAAGATCTTGGGTGCACAGGTCCCGGGTGTTAGACCAAGGAGAAGGTTTATAAGAGGACGATAGTTCACCATTCTGCCCCAAACCCCGCTGATGGCTCTGCCCCGAGCCCCGCTAAGAGCTCTGCCTCAAGCCCCGGTAAGGGCTCTGCCCCTTGGACCCCGAAAGGGGGGTTCCACCCCCCTTTACCCCCCATCGCGGGGGCTGCCGCCCCTCGACCCCGCTTTTTTTTCTCTGAAAGATCACGGCCTGCGGCGTGCCAGTTACGCCAATTTCACCAATCTGACCGCAAAGACATTTTGGTTTTAGATTTTAGTAGCGTATATATTTTAACCAGTAGATATTATTGACGTGTAGATGTATTGACCTGTAGACATATTGAACAGTAGATATTTTTGCGTAGATATTCTGACCCAATCCCGCTAATGACGGTGGGAAAAACGTTGTGTTCATAAATCTAGTACCGTTGAAACATTTTTTACATAAGTTCTAATATTTCGCTCTAATTACTTTATAGTAATGACAGGTTACAGGAAAAGTATAAAAAATTTGACATTTTGAAAATTGAAGTATCCCGCTTTAGTTTTGACAAATTTCTCTATATATGACGCGAAAAATAATATTAAAAATGACCATGAATTGTACTAAATCACATTCACTACCTATTTCTAAGGTCGTTGTCACCTTGATTGTGTTGATAATAATGTATCTTCATGAGCTAAAGAGCAGAAGGAAGGTACGAAGAGTTGAGATTGTCATTTAGTACATTTTTGAATTCTTACATTTTGACGTTCAATATAAGAGAAATTCGTCAAAACTGGAGTAGATTTCTAAATTTTTCAAAATTTCAAATTTTTTTATAATTTTGCTGCAATCTGTCAGTATACTACAGAATAATTACAGCGAAATTGCCGGAACTTATGTCAAACATGTGTCAACGGTACTAGATTTATGAACACGGACATAACCGTTTTTACCACTGTCATATGACGTCTGGAAATATTTTTATGAATTTTACGGGTAGCATATGCTTCAGACTCGTGCTGGCATTTCGTATAAAAAAAACAACAAAGAAATAAAACTCTATGTTACTGTAAAGAACTGTGTGCACTGTAAAATTAACGCATTTGTGGGACGGGCGGCGTAGTAGTGAACGTGCTTGCCTTCTACGCAGAAAACCCGGGTTCGATCTCCAGGACGACTAGGATTTTTCTGCTATTATCAGTTATAAGAATAGTCCCTAAGTTCACCCAAGCTTCATAAATTGGATAGTTTCGAGGTTCGACCGCCGAAACGAACAATACAGAAACACGAAAAAATTTGTGACTCAACTGAATTTGTGTATTCATGTGTTATATACCAATCTCTCCAGCCAGCGATGGAACCTGTCGATAGAAGTCGACACTAGATAACACTGGTACAACCTGCGAATGTGGACAAATTGAAGGTGAACAGATGATAGCCTGTGGTCTTCACGATGTCTGCACGAAAAGTGTCATCAATTTCGCTTGCCGAATCAGTTGGCCATTGCCATCTTCACGGTATTTTGCATCAAATATAAGAATGAACAGGGTAGTTCTATACAGAAACCAGTAATAGATTTAGAATTAGACTTGTATTAATACATATACATATAGCTATAAGCAATAAATTATATGTTTACATCAAAAGTTACAAGTTTAGGGTACAAGTTATAAGTTTATAGCCCAGACCACTATTGTAACCGACCCAGATCAGTACTGATCATTTTTAAAACTGATCCGGATCAGTACTGATCAGTTTCAAAACTGATCTGTATCAGTACTGGTTTGTATCAGTACTGATCAGTTTTAAAACTGATCCTGATAAGTAATAATCAGTTTTAAAACTGATACGGACAAGTACTGATCAGTTTCAAAACTACTAATACAAATCAGTTTTGAAACTGATCACTACTAATTCAAATCGGTTTTAGAACTGATCACTTCTGATGCGGGTCAATTTTGGAACTGATCAGTACTGGTCTGGATCACTTACAATACTGATCTGGGCTATAAACTTATAATGTTAACTTATAAAGTAAGCTTGTAACTTATAACGTAAACATATAACTCAAAACAAATAGCTATATGTATATGTGATAAATTTGGCTATAAGTGGCTTTGCCCAAAGATTGTTACCATACGCTAAATAAATAAATGATCATTCATCGTACGATTTATGCGCAAGTTTTAATAAATGTCGAACTTCTGATGGAAAAGAGCGTATAGATTTCCGTACAAAGCTTGTGCATCACTTTGTTTGTGCTTACAACCCTTATGTTACAACCCACACAACTATTGTTTAAGTGTCGTATAAGAGATATTATGCTGATGCGTTGATCAATTGATTTACAATGCACTGCTCCTACAATATTGGAAATTTAATTATTTTGATTTTTCACATTTCGAAACGCAATACACAACATAGCACTAGGAGTTATTGTAAACGTGATTACATTTCGTCGAAAATTTCATTTAGCGTGTACTCATTACTAAATACACCACCATTTACAAAATTATGAAGGTTGGGTGAACATCGCTCCAATAAAAGTCCAACACAATACTTGTACCACCAAAAAGCTATTCCGCTACCTAATTGAGTTCAATGGAACTGAATGCTGTGTCATGCATCAATTTTAGTTTATTTGGTGCTAGTGATTTGATTTCAATTATACATTGATTTGAAGGAATCGCAATACATTTTCGGTTTCATGGATTTTCCATCTGAGTCTATTTGGGAGTATTTGCTTTTTAAGTTGTAGAAATAAATTTGTCGAACCTTGTAACTATACAAGGAACCGCCGATACCGCATATTCATGTATACAAAATATCATAAATTTATACAACATCGCATATGAATATCTAATCCGCATGTGTATTACAAAATTCATTTTGAAAACGGCAGACCATGTTTTATGCTGGTTTTATAGCATAAATTAAATAAATGGGTTTCCAGCTCCATATAAGATTTATGCAAGGTTGCCGCGCATAAAAAACCTTTTTAGGTTGATTTTCATCGCACATAAAAAATATTTGAAAATGTTTTCATCCTGTGCTATAAGCATAAACATACACAACCGCAGCTTACAACACAAGGTTCATTTACTTTACGAAATAACTTAAGTAGAATTTACACTTACGAGATTGTATGTATGCTTCTTACCGTCTTCATGTACCGCCATATAGCCACACTTTATCGGTATGTTTACCTACTTTCGACTGAAGAAAAAAAAATGGTTTACGAAAATCATGGGTTTTTAAGATTTTCATTTATCTTCGAAAAGTTGAGTTATTTTATTTAGTTTCTTAAGGAACAGGAAAAATATTTATGGTTATGAGAGGGTTAATAAAGGACGCGTTGATATATTTTTCTGATTTCGTGTCGATTGAACGGGAAATACACATGCGAAATGAAGTCATTCAGTTAAATGGAATGTAAAAGCAATTTATGGTTTGATTTTCTTTTAGATTGTGTGATTAAGGGATTGTGAATCGTGATGTTTGTTTGATTAATATAAGTCAGAAAGATAAGCATATTTTGCTTTGAACATTATTTATCGCTGGACTAATCGGCCAAATAGACGAGATCTCGTATAAAACTTCCTTTCCTTTGGTCCTTTCTTTTATGCTTTGTTTGATTGTGGTTCTAGATAACATTTTCCTTTGAGTATTTTTGATTTAAATTTGAAAAGTGACATTATTGACGTTACACTTAATTGTCAGAAAAATCTGATATAACGTGACGTCAAATAATATCAATATTCGTCGCTTTACGGAAATGCAACACTTTCCCTGACTTTATTAGCAAAGAATGTTCTAATTGTGGACTTGGACTCAGTCAGAAACTGAACAAGACACAGGAGACCCTCAGGACTCGGCTTTCAAGCTTAAAAACTAGCTAAACGAGGTGTCAATCTCGATGAATGACTGGTCTGCCGTCAGAAGGAAAAAACACTTGAAGGAAATCAGTGAAGTTTTGCAACGAATTTCGCCGAAAAAAAATCAAATTAGCGACAGCAATCGAAGAGAATCTTTTGTTTAATTTTGTCGCTAATTTTTTTCTTTTCGGCTAATTTCGTTGAAAATTTTCGCTGATTTTCTCTAAGTTTTTTTCCTTATGACGCTAGATCGTCATTATTCAGGTTACGTACACGGTTTAGGAGACAAAAAAGAAACGGAAATTGGTCTATTGGTCTGAATAGGTAAGGAGCGTGAAAGAAAATCTTTTACATTTTGCTTTCATAAATATCCAAAGTTTTTGGTCTCATCAGGCGAAAAGATAAAACTCAAAATGCAAGACTGGAAGGTAAAAAAACTGGCAAATGTGTTCGCGTTATCATTGCACTAAATCTTACATAGAGCAATTAAAAGAGAGGACTCGCTCAGTTTCGTCATTTTCCTTACAGCGTGAAAAATGATAGAAATAAGCGAAACTGAGCGAGTCCTCTCTTTTAATTGCTCTAATGTTTCATTAAATTGTTGAATGTTATGGTTCAAGATATTTAAACATAAATCTGAGTGGTGAGTGTAAAATGATTGCCCTTATGGTGAACATACTACGCATGGAATGTTATGTAAGTGTTATGTGAAAATTTGGAAATATATAAATTAGGAATATTCGAAATATGATGCCAATAGATGTAGCAAACAGAATAGATGTGGCAAAGAGGCTCGAACGTATGTAAATATACAAATAAGCAAACAATCCAACGTTTTCTGTTCTTTTCATCCATAGAAATCAATTGTTTTAACACAACGTAATTTTGTGTTATAAAAAGCACTGTAATTTTTTCAGTAAATTAGAACTTTGAACACAAGGTTGCATTCAAATAAACTTCTGCGTATTATCAGCGATAGCGTAACCTCAAGCGGTATCATTAATTTTGGAAGTTGACTTACGGACTGCGTCACACTCTACCTTTAAAGAGGTTTTTGTTGTGATATCAGTTATTTTGGAAGTTTTCAGTTGTTGAAAAAATTTCTATTTTTTGAAAAAAATTTTCTCAGAAAAGAAAATTTTCTTAGAAAAAAATTTCTCCGAAAAAAAATTGTCTTCTAAAAAAATTTTCTCTGAAAAAATTTTTCGTAAAAAAAAATTTTTCTGCGAAAAAAATTTTACTCCAAAAAAAAAATTTCTCCAACACCTTTGGCTACCATCGGAACACTTCGTATCACCTTCGGCTACCTTTGAAATACTTTGTGTCACCTTCGCCTTCCTTCGGAACACTTCGTGTCACCCTCGGCTACCTTCGGAACACTTCATGTCACCTTCGGCTACCTTCGGAACACTTCGTGTCACCAATTCTTCCCACTGATTCACATAAATTTCCTGAAGAAACCAACTGTCTAGGTATTCTTATTCAGAGTTTAGCAAAAAATCCAAGATGGCGTCGCTATGACAGCTGGCAGCCATTTTCTAATGATACCAAAAAATTCTCCTGACCAAACTCTATTGTCACTCCGAAGATAAAATTCGAAAACTCCGAGCATTACCTAAAAAACTCTCAAAATTGACCACTTTTCCACATGCCACAGCTTTGCCAGGAAAAACGGCATATGAAATTTTTTATTTGGGGCCGAGATCGCCGACATTGACTATCCCTGAAAATTTCAGGAAGATCCGCTGTCTAGTTTTCGAGATCGAAAATTATTAATACATAGAATACAGATAGATAGATGGATAGATAGATAGATAGAAACCGACAGATCAGAAAAAAAGTTTCCATAGATGAGAACAAAAGAAAAATGTATTCTCCGTACATGTCGTTGGAAAGCTGCTGTGACGTTGTTTTTTTTAAATATTTTGAAGGGAAGAAGGCGTGGCGAAAAAACTCAAATGTTCGCCTATACATGGCTCCTTGTTTGTATGGAATTTTTTTGGGGTTTGTGGACGTTTTTTGGGGTTTGTGGACGTTTTTTGGGGTGTGGGGACTGCGTCACGCCCTCCGCTACCGCTCCGGGAATGATTACCCAAGGTAATGTCAAAGGTTCTACCGAAGTACGTCTCAGACCATTCCAATATAGAAAATCTAATATCCCAGGACTGAACCATTTTTCCCTAAAACCCTGAAGCAAGTGTTCTCTAAAATTTTATTCTCTACAACTTTGCCTTTGGAAGCAACTTTCCACCTCTCATAGTTCTGGAGATTCAGGTCATCCTGCCTAATTATGGAAGTGCTGGTATATGGCCATATGGGCTATATTTCCCCAAAACCCTGAAACACGTGTTCGCTTAAATTTGATTCTCTACAACTTTGCCTTGGACAGTGCATAGTGAAGGAAATATAGACGAAAAACTGTTTTCATGTATGGCCAAGAAACTCAATTTCGTCCTTTCCATTGGTCTCAGTGCCCAGACCCCTGACCCGATTCCCACAAAAAATTTTTCCCAGTTTTGTGACATCAAATACTTTCATTTGACACGAAAATGAGAAATTTCTTTGCTCCACTTCTCCGACCATATCTCCGGAACTACTTGGCCGATTTTGATATTCGAACTTGAATCATGGTAGGCATGACTCTTTCTGGGGAAAAAGCTTAGGGTGATTAATTGAGCCGTTTGAAAAAAAAATTAGAGACGGACGGACGGACATTTTTTTTATTGTTGATTCGTCATCTCTAGACGATAATAGATGAATCTATCCTCAATTCCCACCTCGATCTACCCCATGTTACAATAAAATTGTTTGTAGTAAACGTATAGGACCTTTGTACTTCGTACGGGTTCAAAAATTGAGAGTGCCCATAAATGAATGAATGAATGTGTCCTGAAAAATATATTCCTGTTTTATGGTATCCATATCGAGGGGGAAACAACTCGAGGAAATACTGGGACAGGCTCTATTAGTATTGGGAGAAATAGAAGGAAATAGTACGGATATAGTAGGGAAATAGTAGGGCAACAGAGGTAAATAGCTAACGTTAGGAAAATTAGGAGGAAATAGGAGGAAATAGGAGGAAATAGAAGGGAAATAGAGGAAAGTAGGGGCAAATAGACGGAAAATATCAGGAAATAGAAAGGAAATAGGAGTAAATAGTAAGGAAATAGGAGCTAATAGAAAGGAAATCATCCATTTTATTTTTCGAATTTTAAATTTGGCGCCTTAGTCGATGCTCGGCGATGATTTAGTCACAGAGAAAAATAATAACGGAGGGTTACCATATGTTATAATTTCTATGTAAACATATTTGACGTTCTCCTCGTGTTTTGTATATGTAACCTCTCTCTTATCACAAAACATGTGTAATGTGTTGTGTATTTCGCTGCCATCACAGTAAGAAAAAGCAAATTGACAACGTGTCAGTCGTATCTTCAAAGAATGTGGTTTGTGTTTTAAAGGACTATACTATAAATCGTAGGCAACCGTCGTCAACGATCCCGAAATAGAAAAATATTTGTTACATTAATTTGTAAGAAAAAGAGAACACTTCTTTTTGGCAATAATTTACAGAAAAAAATAAAACAACTAGAAGTTGATGCATTTAATAATTTCACAGTACATTTTCAGAATAATTTGATAACTTCGAAGGTGAATAATAGAGACAGCTAAAAAATCAAACATTTTGACCCGTCCACAGTTCATCTTGCAATACACCGTAAAGTTTATGTTTGAAATGAGGCATCTAAATGAATTTAAATAGGCAAATAAGGAAATCGCGAGAGAAATAGACAGTCAAATAGCGCCAATGGCAAGGAAATAGAGGAAATGGACAGGCAAATAGCCCAATGGAGGGAAATACTTTTTCGTCGGTTTATCAGGAGGAAATAGGTAAATGACTAATCACTTCAGGGCAAATAGACACCAATGCCAATAGAAGGGACACGATTTTCTCGAGTTTTTTCCCCCTCAATCCATATCCAATTTATCCAAAATTTTACTGTAAATGTTACCTTCACTACACCAGGGCTTTGATAGGAATTTTCTATCATTCGTCTGCATTTTCGCTCTATACATGTGCGTTGGATCATTTATCAGCGGCGCAAAATTTTATAAAATCAGAACAATTGATACATATAAGGACATTGTACTTTACAGATTATCTGTATTAATGCCGCACACCTCCGAAAAGGGCAAAATTTTGGAATTATCGTATAAAGCTCGCGATATTTTTAGCAAACAACTTTTTTTTTGAGATTTATGAAAACTTGGTAGGGGATGCGGATACAAAACAATAATTATTGTAATCCAATATTTTCCAAAATTTAATGCGTGACACAAATGTCGAAGTTAAACTTTATCAAAGAATCTTGATTTTGTTTTGTGATACTTTTTATACACGACAATAACGCTCCAAGTATTCCGTTCTACTTATCGATGGTAAAAAAAAAACATTAATTTATTTTTTATTTACCTAACCCAATGGTGTTTATACAGTTTGCTTTGAGCGGGGATTTTGCAAATTTTATGGCTTACCACAATACCACTCGGTGAACCTTTAAAATTAAACAAACCTTGTAAATTATATCACAAACGCTGAACTCAAGGCAGAATGGAAACTTTATCTTTTTCATAACCAAACATTTCCAACTAATAATTAATTTTCAAACACATTTTTTTTACTTAAAAGTTTGTCGTTTCGAATCAATTGAATATTTTTTTTTACTCGCATAACAAACTGAGTTTTAGTTTATTTCTGTTTGTATATACTTACGATATTTTAACTCGGTTAAAGGGGACTACAATATGAAATAATTACAGGCAGAAGAAGTTTCTATCGTATAATCAAATAAACTTTTTTTTATATAATTGTCGATGGTACTAAATTTAGTAAATTTTACACGCTTTTGCGGCAAACTCCTGTAATTACGAAACAAAGTCCTGGAATAGTTTTCCATGAAATGAAAATTATTTGGATTTAAATTTTAGACTTGAAGGAAAAAGTTAAAAATTAAAATTAAATGAAGTTTGTTCATTTATTGTGAATTAAAGGTGTCCCTTTGCATGAACAGTTATTTCACAAATTTACATAAATAAATCCCATCACCCCATCAGCTGCATGTTTTGCAAAAATGTGTACAGAAAGTATTCGAAATAGGGCTTTGAACGGTATTCTGCTGTGGTCACGCTGCATGAAAGAGGGTAGGTGGTAAAATACTCATCATTGACATTATAAGAATTTATAGTCCGTTCGGTACCCTTCGGCGCGTGAAATCAGGTTCTTCGATGAGGTGCTGGATTTAGCTCCGCAGGTGAAATACTTAGGAGTGACGCTTGATAGCAAGCTAAATTGGATTGCTCATGTCAAGGATAAGGCGCAGAAGGCGGTAGCGGCTTTTTGGCTTTGCAGGAACTCCTTCGGGAGAAACTGGGGCCTACCGTCAAAGGCAATTCTGTGGATTTATGAGGCTGTGATAAGGCCGATGATTAGCCACGGTTGCGTGGCGTGGTGGCCAAGGCTAGATGTGGAATGCGCTAGGAAACTGTCAAGTGAGGTTCAAAGGCTATTGTGTGTATGTACAACGGGCGCTACGAAAACCACCTCAACCCTAGCGATGATGGAGACGCTGCTGGCTCTGCCTCCTATCGATATTGTGGTTAAAGCGAAAGCTTTTGCCACGGCTGATGCAGAATGGCATGTGGACTTCGAATTTTCACATTGGGCATGGTAAGATTGCAACAATAATATCGATCTCGGTGTTTGAAATGCCGAGAGACGATATGGCTGTGGTAACCTGTTTCGACAGGAATTTTGAAGCGAAAGTTCCCAGTAGGCAAGAATGGATCAGTATATGGCCAGCGAGCCTTCCCGGGAACTGCGTGGTTAGATTTACAGATGGATCGAAATCTCGTGAAGGAGTAGGTGCTGGTGTATACGGCATGGGTTCTGGAGAGGGAAATTGCTTCTATCTGGGGGCTCTTGCCAGTGTGCTCCAAGCGGAGATCTTCGCGGTGCCGTCAGCAGCTCGTGAGACTCTACCTGTTGGAACACACGGCAAAGGGGTGCTTATCTGTTCGGACAGTAAGGAAATGATCAAGGCGCTGAAGTCGTCTAGAGTGACCTCAAAACTAGTGAAAGAATGCAGAGATTACCTGAGCCGTTTTTGTCGATTACTCGACCTGCGCGTGTAGAAGCGCTGGTAGCTGGGAGATGAGGATGCATGTGGAGCGCTGGGAAGGATACTATGGTGGTATCCACACCAAGCGCTTTTTCCCGAGACCTAATGTGAAATGGGCCAAATCTCTACTAGGGATGGACAGGAATCGCATCAGGAGAGTGGTAGGTGCGGGCTGAATGGACACATGAAAAAGCTTAGGCTCTCGGCGACCTCTATGTGTGCGTGCGGCTTAGAGCAAGAAACGGGATTTCATGTATTATGTGAATGTCCCAGTTTCTTCCAACTGAGGCGCAGGCTGCTGGGAGGGTATGTTCTAAGACCGTTCGAAGTTGCTAACCTAGAACCAGCTACTTTGGGCAAGTTCTTGGAGGCGACCGGGAGGTTTAACTAACTTGAGTGGGGAAGCTGATTTAAATGATGAACGGGAAAGGAACAAAGGATCGTCAGATCTGTGTTTCAAGATTGGTAAAACGATCGTCCCAAGCTGATCAATCTGAAACCCTTCGGCGCGTGTGCAAATAATGTTTTCTTCCCGGTATCCACAATCCGATTTCGCCATATTTCCCGGTTACCGTGAAGTTGGTGAAAAAATATTGATTTCAGAGTGATGTAAAGAGAAATTCTGGACCCAAGAGGTTCTGAAATGTCAGATGAACAATGATGTTTTTCTATTTGTTCTAGAAGTTTCAACAAAGTTGTTGATATCTCGACCAAAATCATAACCATTCCGGTTTTTTAATCATTTTAACTTCAGATAATTTCCATTTTTTTAATCACAACAAAAACCCTTTTTAAAAAGGAAATGTGACGCAAGTCATCGTCCTTTCTTCCAAAAAAACTGATATCAATTTTAGGCGAAAAAAATTTCCGGCGAAAAAAATTTCTGTCGAAAAAAATTTCCGGCGAAAAAAAAATTCCGGCGAAAAAAAAAATTTTTCAGCGAAAAAAAATTTTCAGCGAAAAAAAAATTTCAGCGAAAAAAATTTCCAGTCAAAAAAATGTCCGGCGAAAACAATTTTCGTCGAAAAAAGTTTTTCCGCGAAAAAACATCAATTTTCCACTAAATCCGTCGGCCATTTTGTTTGTCACCTTGACACACTACACACCCGACCCAACAACTTTTCCTTTGACACCAAACGTGTATCTCCATCCTAACACAGTACAAAAATTTTGCTCGCATTTGACCCATACTTTGAATACACTCACACACACAACACATACAAAACATTCTTTTATATGGGCTTTATATGGCGCCCAAACGAGGCCGGTACCCCGGTATCCACTGGACCGATTTTAATAAGTAAAATGTCGATTTCAATCAAAATTTTACGTAGAATCAGAAAAACACCTAGTCAGGGAGTGCGACGCAAGGGAAAAAAGTCAAAACTTAGGTGTATATATAAGTTCCGCCGTCTACGAAAAAAAAAATTCTTAATTTTTCGATCATATGGGGACTTGCGTCACGGGAGCATTGCTACCGCGCGCCTATGATCATTAGGGGACGTCCGGTTTGACGAAAGTGTATGCTCCATAGATTTTGATTTAAATATTCATACATTTGGAAGTGTACAAATCATTATTTTTAGTGTACGTACTTTATGGTTAAAATTTTTTAGCTTGAAGTCATTAGAATGTCTACGATACCGTACTGATACCGACAATCTTCACACACACCGATGACCTATAGTTCCTGGTCAGTTATATTTCTCCATGAGCTATACTTTCCCGTCAGTTATATTTTCCGGTCAGTTAAACTTGATGAATGAAATGGTTTGTTCGCCTCTACCCCTCAATGGTAAACTCGAACCGGTGCGTGCAAGATACTCTTCTGGATACCCATTATTTGTACTCACCCAGCGCAGAGAGATGGCCCCTAGTCAGGCGATTGGGGCGAATGCTCCATACGATCAGATCCGTATAGGGCGTCACCCTATAAGAGGATTTTAGGAAAATGTAAATTTTCAGTGTCAAACATGAAATTTTTTATAGTTTCCCTAAAAAAATTTTGCCTGCGCCCATATACGATGAAAATAAACGTCACACCACTGAAAACGTTTGCCCCATACGACCAGACTAAAAGTCGGCGCGTCTGCCCCTAGTCGTTCCTAATGTGATTATTCCACTGATCTTCGCTATGCTTCTAAGAAGCAGGCTGGATACCTTCAAGTCGTGAACCCGATAACCAAAGTCCGCATAACTCTCACTAGCGTACAAAAGCGTTCATCTTCCCATCAAATCCCCCATCTTCAGTAAAAAGGTTCCTAAGTGTTTAAACTCAGAAAGGGAGATTTTTGGACATTTCCGTGCACTCTAAATTTAATTGAATTATTTTACGCTTCCGCCTTTTATTGAGTGCACTTTTACAATGTTAAACTTGACTAAAAATTCAAATAAAAATCGATCGTTTGATCATATTCGATCGCGTGACGATTTGAGACTGGATACCCCATTTGATTTTGAAACACTTGACGATAATTACTCGAACATTGGATTTTTAACACGAAACAATCACATTAAGGCTCATCCGATATACATTAGTGATTAAACAACGGTGGCCAGATAGGTGCTGGTTCAGTGTTCATAAAGGTGGAAGCATAAAATAATTCAATTCAGAAAGGGAAATGAATGTTGAAGAATGATGAGCAACGGAAGACAGTGTCAAGTAAACAGCCTCAATACACTGACAACACACACTCTACGGGGAACAGCCGCCGAGTCGAAATTTTCATACAAAAATGACAAAAGTTCATGTGATTCTTTCGATCTTTGCGACCAAACAACAAATCCAGTAGCAAAGTGGTGTAACAAGGTGGCTGTCCTTTTAGGTGAAGAACAAGTTTGTCATACAACATTTTTTTGTAGGACTTCATATTCATATTCATACTGTATGAAGTGATTCTTCATCACGTGTTTTTACAAAATTTATCAAAAGAAAGAGATGAAGGACCACCTCATACAGCCCGAATATCAAGTCCTACCAAAAAGTGTAGTATGACCAACTTGTTCTTCATCTAGAAGGACCGCCACCTTCCTTACATCACTTTGCTACTGGATCTGCTGTTCGGTCGCAAAGATCGAAAGAATCACATGAACTTTTGTCATTTTTGTATGAAAATTTCGACCCCGCGGCTGTTTCCCGTAGAGAGTGTGTTGTCAGTGTATTGAGGCTGTTTAGTTTCAAATATTTGACACACGTTTGCTTGGGACTTTGACTGAAAAAACTAAAAGATTCGGATGAACATAAATGCGGTTTGAATTTCGTGGCCCAATTATAGTGCTCTTCATACAAAATTTGGCCCCATCTTCGTAGTCAAACATGTAAAGAACCTTCGTCAGGTTTTATTATTAAAACTATTCATAAAGATTCCAGTTCCATTAGGGAGTTATATTCATTTCATGTCTTTGAAATGGTTATTTTTCGAGCTCGTAACCTGGTGTGATTTTTTATAACCCACTCGAGGCATACGTTTTTTATAGCTTAGAAATATTGTGGAAAACAGATGTGCAACTTTTTAGTCCACTCAACTTTTGAAATGTTTGATGTACTATGGTCTGACACAAAAGTTCACTATAAAATGCTGTTGTTTGCTTGCGTATTCTTTGCATTGATGGCAAGGAAACTTACGAAATCTACGCATGCATTGCACAAGAATTTCAAAGTAGAAACGGTAGAAGCACACGAAAACCGTTTAGGTTAATGGTGGGGGATAAAATTGTCACTTGCACTACTTTGCTTTGCCCACAACCTTACTTAACTTACTTTTTCGGCTCTACAGCCACTTGTGGGCGTTGGCCTGCTGGAGAATTTCGATCCAACGCTGCCTGTCGTGCGTCGCGTATTGTCAGTTTTTTATAACGAGCGTGCGAAGATGTTGTTCGACGCCATCAATCCATCGAAGTTTTGGACGACCAACTTAACTTCACCCTTCTGGATCGGTACGGAATAATTTGGAGGGGGCACTGTTTTTATCCATACGTGCTAAATGCCCCGCCCACCTCAACCTTTGGACTTTCACCACCGCCACTATATCCGGCTCGCCAAAATCACGCTCCAATTCAAAGTTATATCGCCATCGCCACCTTTCACCCTCGCGCAGCGCTCCAAATATGGTGCGAAGTACCTTGCGCTCGGACGTTAGGAGCAACTGTTCATCACTTTTTTTCATCGTCCATCCGTAGATCAATACTGGACGAATAAGCGTTTTGTAAATATGGCACTTCGTTTTCTTTGATATTAACTTTGATCGCAAATGTTTAATTAGACCAAAATAGCATCTGCTTGCCGCCGTGATACGTCTGTGAATTTAAGGTGTGTTGTCACCATCTAACCGTATCAGCGCTCCAAGATAAATGAACTCATCCACTATCTCGAGATAGAACTCTTCAATGCCTATTTTGTCTCCCTGTTGATTCTAAGGGCGGAGCTCCTAGCGGGGTTTGGGGCAGCGCCCCATTAACGTAAGGTCGCCTGCAAGGCTCACAAAAGCCCGCCGCAGGCGCGGGGGTGAGGGGGCAGAGCCCCCCAACACACAATATAATATATAGTTAATAATGCCTACCTATGTTCACCATTTCTGAGTAGACATTACATCTGGGGATATCTTGTCCGTTTCTTGTAGGATATTTTGTGTAGGGACATTTTGTCCGGGCATATTTTGACTGGGGATAATCGGTCCTAGAGCCTCAAAGCCATTCTCTCGGCTTGGATTTTTTTGTGAAAGTGTCAATTGCTGCTGCATGTGTACGACTGGCAAGATCCAAGTCATCTGCAAAGCCCAGAACTTGAACTATTCCATTCACCAGCGTTTTGTTGGTTTGGATACGAGCACGTCTTATTACGATTTCCAAAGTCAAGTTAAAGAGTAAGCAAGATAGAGCGTTTCCCTGATTCAGTCCTTCTCTAACAGCAAACACATCCGACAAGTTGTTTTGCACCTTGTAACGATCCGTTTTCCTCACTTTAATTACTTGATACAAATGGAATACAATAATTGAATAAACTATCACAAATTCTTTATTTCACTTTTCAAATTAAACTTAACCTAAAAATGCGCATCCCCTTACAAATAAAAATACCTTTTATGTTGGACGGTGAGTGCGACTTATCTCCTTGACAAAATTTCCTTTAATAATGACGCTTTTATTTGCGGGCCACATTAACCACTTGGTTGCCACTTAATGTCTGCTATAGGTCCGAGTTAATCACACGACTACAATGTTCTAGATCACTTCCAATAATTATACACTTACCTAAAAGCTTTACGAGTTCGTTAATATTGTGTGGCAAATTCGATCCTCTTCCTTTCCTTTGTCCACCAAAAAATTACCTTGTTGACTGCAAGCCTAATATATAAATTTCCCCTGTGATCAGTGGTCAGCTTCTACTGGTGAACTGCTCTCACTTAACGTTGTTAATTCTGCGAAGTATTCGGTCGAACTCAACTCAAACACTTTGCAATGATAGAATCAAGCGTCGACTAGTTGGTAATTGTCACTGTTCAACCGGTTAATCAAACCGTGCGTGCCATCTATCTGTCACCACCGGCGCACTCCGAATATATACACCGGGTTAATTCAAAAAAATCTATTAACAACTAAGGTGAATGCTTATCACAAAATTCATAACAACTACAAACCGAGTTACAACCTTGACACGACATCTGGTGTCATCCAATGTCGCTTTCACAAGACGAATATTCTTTGTTTCAAATCCCAGCTCCTTCATCGCCGCATACAATTTCATACGCTTCGCTTGGTCCTGTCGTAAGCTTGTTTGAAGTCAATGAAAAGATGGTACGTCCGGACTTGAAATTCTCTGCCTTTTTGCAGAATCAGACGATGGGTCGTTTGTTAAACGATCTCGTTAGAATCCGCCTTGATAATCCCCAATGACACTCTCAGACCGTTGATTTAGTCTTTCGAATAGCACTCGAGGAAAAACTTTGTAAGCCGTTTTCAGCAAGGCAATTCCATGGTACTTTTCGCGTTCAGTTCTATCACCTTTCTTTGTAGAGGTAAAATGACACCCTCTAGCCACTCGTCAGGCAACTCTTCCGTGTTCCATATTCGTTTTACTAAATCATACAATACTTTAGACAATTCCTCACCACCTTGCTGGTATGTTATTCGGACCGGAAGCTTTGTTGTTCTTTACCCACAACCAAAAAATCTAAATCTAAAGCTTCGCCTTTTGCTTTTGATAAAATTTTTATTGAAATACATTCAGTTGGTTGACCCGAACTCAAATTTCGAAAAGTAATTTGAAAACAACTTCGAAGATAAGATAAAGCAAGAGAAATCACGAAACGGTATGGTTCATAAGTTTACCACGGCGAAGGTGGATGAAAATCAATGGCTCTCCGGCCTGAACTAATATTCTCAACGGAAGGATATAAATTTTATTATTTTTAGCTTGCCAAAGGAAAAATCTAGATTCGTTTCAATAAAAATCAAATCAAATTTGCCAAACTAGATAAACCCAATGCCGATCTGCCAGTTTTTTTTCTTTCAAGCTAAACTTTCTACCGTTGTTGGTATGCTAAAAATGCTTTGCCATATTTTTCTGAAGAGAAGTTTCACTGCATTTAACGAAATATTTTTTTTTTCGGAAACATTCTTTGCTGTTACCATTCACTCTCTTCTTTGTAAGAGGCATGTACTCATGAACAAGCTTCAACAAATAATAATAAAAAGGGGAAAACTCATACCTTTACTTTGGTATTCATATTCGAGTCTATGCTTATACCAAATGTAACGAAACCGACTCAAGTACTCATGTTAAAAGAGATACATTTATGATGTGTTATATGAAGACATAAGAGCGTATTCACATACCGTACGATATGTGTAGATATGAACGAATAAAGTTATGCCGTTTTGTGCTTTGCACACATTCATAAATAAACAGAAAATTTAATTTCATCATAAAAGTTGGATATTTTAATAAGATCAAGGAAAAGGGAATAAGAAATTTCAAATTTTGTGTATGAAGTTGTTTCAAGTCAAAATTGATTTGGTGTGTTTGTTGCGAACAAACAAAATACTAAAAAAAAGATGGGTAACACGCACAACTTAATGAGGATAAATGGAAATGCTTAAATGGTTGTCCTAGGGGAAAATAATTTCTTTCACAAAGTTGAGTTTATGCTCTTCATCTTCCACATGACGTCTTTGATAATTACATAACTTTGTTCCGACATTCAAAAAATTTCATTGTAAATATATTCATATGCGAGGATTTAAATGAAAAGTAAGTATTGACATTAATTTGTTCATTTTCTTCGTTGGAACAGCCTCTGGAGAGTTTAACAATTAGATAATTTCATCTACACAAAATCACATCTCCCCGATTAAGTTACCCCAAATTCCTCTTACTCCTACCACTGTTTTTTTCTCAAAGAAATTCGCTACCATTTTTCAAATTCTTGTCACCATATTTCATCTCCTTTGTTTCGAATGAACACTCGTAAAATGTGAATGCAATGCCATTTTCCGCAACGATTTGACGAAACATAGAAATTCCTGGGAAACAAACGACATTTAGTTACCTGCATTCCACCCACTATCATTTCTACATTGTCTTTGTATCATAATATGTTCTCAATTTTTGACAGGGAAATAGGATATCTGACTAGTTGACAAGATTCCATAAATTTTCGGAATTTACTTCGAATGGCGTATAACCAAAATACTTACACAATTTTGTGGAAAATATTAATAGAAATGTAAATTGCACATGGTACATACTGATTCACATAAGTGTGAATGGACGTCAAGATAATGTAGAGACTATTGGCACATTGGGGACGGACAGAAAGCCCGCCTCATCACCGTCACCGCTTTTGTTATCGCCCAGTGGGTGGTAGTAACGCCCGAGGTTTTGAAAACAGTAATTTTTTTATTGTCGGCCTGTGAGTTACTAACACCTCCTGCGTGTTATTAACGCCTTCTGTTTGTTATTAACACCCCCTGCGTGTTATGAACACTCTCTGCGTGTTATTAACACCCCCTGCGTGCTACTTACACCCCCTGCGTGCGACTTACAACCCCTGCGTGCTACTTAGACCGAGGGGGAAACAACTATGTCAAATGGTGGGACAGCGTCCATTTGCCATTTGAGCAAATATGAAGAAAATGATATGGAAATGATGAGCGAATGTCAAATAATGGGTTATTAGGAAATTCAGGGCAAATTCTAATGCCAATTAGCAAATACGGGCAAATGCCCATGCTAATTGGCAAATTCAGACAAATTACAAGCAAATACGGTTGAATTAGAAGCAAATGCCAATGCCAAATGGCAAATATGGACAAATTAGAAGCAAGTCGGGACATTTACAAAATTTACCCGGGTTTTTAATGTTATGACTTTAAAGCACAACAGTCCAAACCCCAAACACCGACCCTCCGCACGGTGCGCGTTAGTGAGAATGAGCGACCTAAGTAGTGGATGGAGGGTTGGACATGCGACAGTAATTTAAATTTTAAAATGCAGAAAATTCCTAATGATGGCATTCCTTATTCTGTTCACGACGTATAAGTGAAGCAGATTGACGGGAGCAATAACATGCGAAACATGACAGGAAGAGTAAGGGAAAGAATATTCCCTAGAAGACTGCTGACCTTATCTAATCTCGATACAACCGACTAATATGGATAAAAATACCTTAAAATTCCCCTAGTTTATGGGTAATGCTCTTACAGCAGATTATTTATAAGTAATTTTGGCGCAACGTGCAGCAATATATTGAATCTGCCCAAATATGGGCCTTCTCATTTGAATTTCATTTCACTTTTACAACCCCTTTGGCCTTCTTGTTCACTGAATTTTCCTTTCGTTTTCTTTGTACCAACCATAGGACCCCACCCAATGGATTTGTGTCTCAACTCTTTCATCTTAGTTGGTACAATTTTCAGCTTATTGCTGCAGCTAGCTTCCGCTAAGCTTGACCACATTAAACCGTTCCCTGTTTTAAATTCCTTCATCTCGTAGATACGTGAATCCATAACTTTGTGCATGAGAATTGCGGGACCTTACTTCATTTGTAAGAATTGACTCGAACTATTACAAGGACAATAACACACGGTGTCTGGCCTATCTTTCTACTACACTTAGCTATGAAGGGTATTTGCATGATAGGAGTATCAAACTTTGAATCATTCCACGCGTATGATCCAGTTTAATACAAGCATGTGATGAAGGAAAACACGTGTTTTGCAATGGTTTTGAGGACGATGGGGTGACTAGGGGAATTTTAGGGTATTTTTATCCATATTAGTCGGTTGTACCGAGGTTAGATAAGGTCGTCTTCTAGGGATTATTCTTTCCCTTACTCAGTAATTTAAATTACTGTCGCATGTCCATCCACTACTTAGGTTGCTCATTCTTACTACCGCGCACAATGCGGAGCATCGGTGCTTGGGGCTTGGACTGTTGTGCTTTATGGTCATAACATTAATAACCCGGGTAAATTTTGTACCTCTCCCGACTTTCTACTATTTTAAAAAAAGTTCCCTAATGTGAAACACTCAGGGAAGGTAATGTGGAACGCGTCCTTCAAGTGAATAATTTCAATCAATTATTCAATGAAAATAAATATTTCAATTTAAATGACATAAAGGATAACTAGATAGGTTTTTTCCTATCGATTATAACCTCGATTGGCAAAAAATAAATTTTCCCCATTTTTTAATTACATGTCCTTTAGGAAAATTGGGGAAAAAAATAATTTTTAATTTTTTGCCATAAGAATTAAGCATTTCCCTTCGGTGTTGCGGGTATATTTAGGGATTGGAAACCGGTTATTTTTTCAATAATCCCGGTTACGGTTATTCTGAGCATAAAACCGGTTAACCGACGACAAATAAAATATTTCCCTTTGCGCCCGATTTTTTTTTAATTTCTACTTACAGTCAGGGAAATTTCATACGATGCGACTTTTAATTTTTCCCTTACTGTAGTTTGTACCCATTACGAGAAATGCAAAAGTTCTACAAATTTATATACACCGAAAAAAAGAAGATTTGTATTTTATTGCAGTTAGTATATTGTTTACTTCCAAATATCATATTTTACTTCGTGCAATCGATTACTTTGTGTAATCATATTATAGTATTATAATATGATTACTGTATGTTTATGCTACCTACAAGTATAACAAACTTGCAAAAACCCCAAATCGGCACAATCTTGACTGGGGCAAAAGAAAGTATATTGTGATTGCAAATAGCATAAACACTCAGTTAAATAGTATATAGTACAAAGCATAATAATATATTATGATTAGATAAAGTATGATTGAACGAAGTAACATATGATATTTGGAAGTAAACAATATACTAACTGCAATAAAATGCAAATTTTCTTTTTTTTCGGTGTACATCCATTTCGTTGCATTTACAAAATAAATTGCAAAAATTACGAATTACGGACGGACAAAAGTTACTAACAAAAATTAACGTTTCATGCACAATTTTGTTTACTCTATTGCTTGGACCAAGCCAGTTGTCCCTCCACCTGAACCAAGAGACAATTACCTGATTCTTTCTGGACAGGTTCTGCATTTTCTTTCTCGACTCTAACCTGACCTGATCTGATTTTAATTGACCTGAGTTAAATTATTTTTCGGAGTAAAATGGAAACATTAAAAAAAAAAATTAGGTAACCTGACAACCTCTCAAGTCAGGTGACGTCAGGCTTTTCTATTTAATGTCTGAGCGGGTTTCAGGTAAGCTCACCTTTAATATAGATATTCCCGTTTGGGTCAGAAAACAGGCTTGATTTGACAAGCAACTGTAAAATTTAAAAAAATGGTAAACAATATTTTAAAATTTTTTGCGCAAAATAAATAACCGAAAAACCGGTTAATGATGGTCGGTAATCGAGCTTTTTCTTCGGTCAAAATTGACCTGTTAACCGATTAACCGGTTCGGTAAAAACCGGTTTGCAATCCCTAGGTATATTACTTATGGTGTAGGAGGTGTATTTTGTGTTGAGTCAATGACTACTCTACTATCAAATGTCTGAGATTTGGTGGTGTTCCACATTAGGCACCCTTACTCTAAATTATATTTGCAAATCGTTTCTGGGGTTTCTGAATCATTTCTGGTTTTTCAGTAATTTGCCCTTTTACAGCCATTTCCCATTTCTAAATCATCTCCCGCTTCAAGATCCTTTAACATTTTTCAACCATTTCCCGTTTGCAAGCAAGACTTCTTCATTATCTTTCTTTCCTCTCAATTGTAGTTTTTTTCCTGCCAATTTCTGCTTCCCGTTCGTTTTCGTTTCCCGTTCAAGTGGACTTCCCGTTATCCTAGATAGCAGTCAAAAGATGATGTTCCTTCGACCGTGATAAAGTTTTTAAGTTACTAGTTCTACCTAGTTGGTGGTGGTTCACCCTGTTGGTGTCGCTACTAAGAAAGCACCAAGAAGTGTCCGATTGATCCATCATTCTCCACATTCATTAGTTTTTTTGTGAGTTTTGTATTCTTCATCAATGCCTGCGTAGAATTTAAAGAAAAAAGCTGGGGAGGACGAGAAAGGCTTTGGAGTACGTTAGTGGGCGTCCGGTGCACTTTTCCTCCTCCAAGATATGTTATTTTAGGCTCTGGCCTGCGTGTTATTAACACCCACTGCGTGCTACTAACACCCCCTGGGTGTTATGAACACCCCCTGGGTGTTATGAACACCCCCTGCGTGTTGTTAACACCCCCTGCGTGTTGTTACCGCTACCTGCGTGTTGTTAACACCCCCTGCGTGTTAATAACAACCTCTGCGTCTTATTAACACCCCCTGCGTGTTATTAACAACCCCTGCGTGTTATTAACACCCACTGCGTGTTATTAACACTATCTGCGTGTTATTAACACCCCTGCGTGTTATTAACACTCGCTGCGTGTTATTAACACTCCATGCGTGTTATGAACACTCGCTGCGTGTTATTAACAGTCCCTCCGTGTTATCAACAGTCCCTGCGTGTTATTAACAGTCCCTGCGTGTTATTAACAGTCCCTGCGTGTTATTAACACTCCCTGCGTGTTATTAACACTCCCTGCGTGTTATTAACACTCCTTGCGTGTTATTAACACTCCCTGCGTGTTACTAACACTCCCTGCGTGTTATTAACACTCCCTGCGTGTTACTAACACTCCCTGCGTGTTGTTAACACCCCCTACGTGTTATTAATGCCAACAACAAAATTTTACTATTTTCTAAATCCTTGTGCGCTATTAACACCGAGTGGGCGTATGTAACACTGGGTGCGATTCTAACCAGGACTTTAAGTTATGTTAACTGACAATTTGTGTTTTGTTACTTCTAAGAATTAGTGAAGATTTTGATAATGAATTTTGCTATTATGAACCCACTAAATCTCTTCTAATTAAGTTGGCTCAGTAGAAATGTTTTTTCAGGGACTAATTACCGGTGCCCCATACAATAATTTTTTTCAGCATCCTAACGTATAAGAAACGGACGAATGTCTATACAGAAAAAAATGTTGGAAGAGGAAGAAAATACAACCATCGAATCTGATTTATGAGTTCTGTATGCCTGCTGGCATATAACAAAAACTAAGTCATAACATCTGTTGCAAAAGTGACGCACATAAATTAGAGTCGATGGTTTTAAAGAAGTTTTTATTCAAAACGAAATTCACAGATCGATTCACAATTTTGTTTTCCTATTACCCAAAGAGGTTAGATAAACTCTATGAATTAGATGAAGATTCTGTGAAGGTTATCGCAAAGAACGTAAAAAGGTTCGAACAGTTTCGTATTTGCGTTGAGGTTGAATTGCTCAGTGGAAGCTATTTCCACAGCCTGGTATGTGAAGACAGGGTTGTTGAGACATAAACTTTGGAACAAATTCGTTCGATATTTTATTAATGACTCGCCAAAGATGTTCATGGGAAAAAGGTACAAATGATCCTTTCAGATTACTTGTTTATTTGCCATTTTCGCCAAGACTCGAAGGGATGACAGTAATAAAAACGGAATAAATATGTAAGCGTCTAAACATCCCTTGTAAAGGAAGATAGCTGTAAGTTATGTTACCTTCCCTTGCAAAACGGTTCAAAGAGTATTGGAAGACTAAAAAAAATCAAAAATGTTTTTGTATTATAAAGTTTTATCTCACTATCTCTGCCCGCTTTTGGGAACAAATTTTGCAGAAGCAAATCACCCTCGGCTACCGTGGCTCAACACAATTCTCATAATTAATTTATTAGTAAAATGTAAATCGAAAAGTTTTGCTCGAGAAATAATTTATCAGGTTTATGTTTTCATGTTACAAAACTTTAAATTTTAAGCTTTTATAAGCTCTGAAATGTTCTTTATAGCTCATACACTCTCAAAACACCTTGTGTTTTTGTTCAAGTTAAAATGAAATTCGAATAAAATAATATTTTCGATGAATTTACAAGGAAAGTACATGAAATACACTAGTCATTGCTATAAATGATTCCTAAATAGTTAATCGAGTATTACTGTCACTCAATCGTCACTCGTCAACAAAACAATATACAAAAGCAACCACATGGAAAGTGAAACGTAAGCTATCTCCGAGGGAATGACATATTAGAAATAGTTATTTTCGTACCAAGGGAAGGGAAAGAATATAAGTTTTCTTATCGCACAATGAATTTTGCGGGATATGAAGTTTAGAGAATAAAAATTTAGTAGAAAAATAAGTTTGTAAATAAATTAAAAAACATAACCAAAGACCCGTACGTATCAGAATAGATATGACAAACAGAATAGATGTTGCAAAAAGGCTCGAACGTATCTAAATATAGAAATGAGCAAAAACTCCAATGTTTTATGTTCTTTTATAAATCTAAGAATTTCAAAGATCCAAAGAAATTACTAAAGGAAATGTCAAAGGCCCTACCACCATATCACAAAGAGAACCAACGTAGTTTCTCCAAGAAATCCTGAAACAATTTTCTCTAAAATATAGTTCTCACCAACTTTGCCTTTAGAAGTAAATTTCTAACTGTCATAGTTCTAGAGATTAGTGTCATCACCCACAATTCTAGAAGTTTCTTTATCCCGGGATTTGGTAATTTTGCCCTAAAACCGTGAAACACGTGATTTCCAAAATTTTTTCGCTACAATTTTGCCATTGGAAACAACTTTCTAACTTACATAGTTCCATAGATATGGATCATCCAGCCCAGTTCTAGAAGTAGTCATATTCCAGGATTGTGTCATTTTGCAGTAAATCTCTGAAACACTGGCTCCCAAAAATTTTATTCTTTACAACTTTGCCTTTGGAAGCAACATTCCATCTCCCATAGTTCTAGACATATGTGTCATCCCGCCCAATCCTAGAGGTGGTAATACTCCAGGATTGGGCTATTTTTCCTTAAAACCCAGAAACACGTGTTCCCTAAAATTTTATTCTCTACAACTTTGCCTTTGACAGTAAATTTCTATATTGCATAGTATGTCCAAGAAACTCAATTTCATCCATTCCATTGGTCCCTGTGCGACAGACCCGATTCCCGAAAACAATAATCTTAGTTTTCTGAGATAAATTAATGCTTTAATTTGACACCAAAGTGAACAATTTCCGTACTCCACTTGCTGAGATTATTTACGAAAATATTTCACCGAAAATCCATGTTCGACCCCCACTTCCTCGACAATATCTCTGGAACCACTCTAAGGATTTGCTCATCTGCGAATTTGAATCATGACACATCTATATGTTTTTCGGTGGAAAAACGGTTGGAGTGATCGGTGGAGACGGACGGACGGAGATTTTTTATTACTTATTCTCTAGATGATAATGAATGTATCTCTCCACCTCCCACCTCAATCTACCCCATGTTACAATAAAGCTGTTTGTAGTAAACGTCCTAACCTTTGGACTTCGTACGGGTCCAAAAACTTCGAATGATAATGAAGTTTGCAGTCAGGACCGAGGCGGAAACGACTCCAAAAATGAGTGTACCATGATGTGATTTGTGGATGACTTATGAAATCATTTTATGATTTTTGAAATCATATAAATTATAAAAATCAGAGATTTTTATTGATTTCCAATGATTTTTTAAAGATTTTTAATGATTTTTATTTTCGATGATTTGAAACAATTTAATGTTTTTGGTGATTTTAGAAATCATTTAATGATTTTTGCTGATTTTTGAAATCAGTGATTTTTGGAAGAATGATTTTTGATGACCTTGAAGCAGGGACTATTTTAGGGAAAAATTTTGGGAAAATTGGGAAAATATGGGAAAATGTCGGAAAAAATTGGAAAACTTAAGAGGGTAACAATTTATATATTTATTGAACGAGGCTCAAAAACATGGTGTCGCTTCAAAATCCGAAGACGTCAAAATCTGGACGAAAAATCCAGAGGCGTTAAAATTCAGAGGCTTCAAAATCCGGCCGAAATATGAACGAAGTTGTATTTTCTTATCAGCGTAGCGGCACATTTTTATCTGTACTGCTGCGCCGCAGACCGTTCACATAATGTACAAATAAAAAAGCAGGATCGAGGGGCGGCAACGCCCGCAAAGGTGTGAAGGGGGAATATCCCCCTTGCAGGGTCTAAGGGGCAGAGCCCCTAGCGGGGTTCGGGACAGCGCCCCATTTACGTAAGCCTTGCAGGCGGTACAAAAGTCCGCCGCAGGCGTGGGGGTGAGGGGGCAGTGCCCAACACACAATATAATATCTAATTAATAATACCTACCTATATTCACCAACCTACATATATTCACCATTTCTGAGTAGACATTACATCTGGAGATATTTTGTCCGTTTTTTGTGGGATATTTTGTCTAGGGACATTTTTCAGGGGATATTTCGTCCGGGGATATTTTGACTGGGGATAATCGGTCCTAGAGCCGAATCATATTCGAACAACGTACACTTACATAAATGTTCGTGAAAAGGATGCTTTTCGAAGACATTCACATTACGCCTATGATTTTCGTCACTGTGTGTTTTAATAGTATATTACATCACAAGGGTGAAAAACGGAGGATATCGATTCAGGTGGTTCAAATTTTCTAGGGATCCGTCCGAATATGTACTACATATTTTATTTTCAGGTGGGGGCAAAAAGCCACTTTTCGAACAATAATTTTCAAGAAATGAAAATCAGTAAAACTTAAGGAGGAAATAATAGGTGGAACATAATAAGCCTTAAAAGTAGGGGAAGGGGAAATAACCTTAGGAAAAAATAGGTGGGAAAATAAAGTTTGGGTCTCTTTTCGATGAGAAAAAGTGGCTTTTTGAGAAGGGGGTGAAAATCGTAAATTCCAACCAGAGAAAATTTTGTGGCAACAGCAAATTGCAACGAGAGTGGAGTTTGAAAACAGGGGAATTGTTTGCGAATGTCACAAATTGTAAAATTTGTAGAATGTAGAATTTTCGATGTGTCCGATGTGTGGTAGAAAATGAATATATTAGCGGAACATTCCAATCTTCACTTTCTCCGAGCAAGCATGCAAATAATGTTTTTTTAGGTACCTACGGTATCTTTAACTGCAAAACTATTTTTTAATTTAAGAATTTTAAAATTGCGTAATTTTGGAAAAATAGGAAAAATTTCAGAAAGTCAGGAAAATTGGGAAAATAGGAAAAACATTTTCCCATAATAGTCTCTGCTTTGAAGTCATCGAAAATCAAAAAATCATTCAAAATCTTCAAAAAACCATTGGAAATCATTAAAAATCTCTGATTCGTTTCCTC
Source organism: Pseudolycoriella hygida (assembly GCA_029228625.1). NCBI lineage: Eukaryota > Metazoa > Arthropoda > Insecta > Diptera > Sciaridae > Pseudolycoriella > Pseudolycoriella hygida. The sequence goes on from CM055403.1 coordinate 168,413,237, forward strand.
CTTGGCCGTCCGTCGTAAGGAAAAATCTTAGAAAAAATCAAATTAGCGACAAAATTACAAAAAATTTTCGGCGAATTTCATTTTGCTGATTTTCTCTAAGTTTTTTTCCTTATGAAGGCAGTATGCTCGTCGCGGCGCGCATATTCCGAGGCAAATTCGCTCAAATTTGATTTTTATGTTTCTTTCTAAGTAAATTTTTCACAAGAGAACTCTGCAAAAATTCTTTTCAATCCTACGGAATATAAAAATTTTTGCTATTGCAAGCGGTGAAAAAAAGAATTTTCTCCTCTCTTTAGAGGTAAGAAAGTACCAATTTTCTCAGATCAATAGTGAAAACAACATTCACCCGATGTGTGGGTTTTAAAATGTTTTTGCGATTTCGTCCCTTCGCATGTAAATGTTGTATACATGTTGAGCATATGGAGACACGTAAATAACTAAAACTACCTGCGGTTGCTTTAACATCCTTCTAGCTAAAATTAATATCAAACAGCCGGATGTGAATTATGCGAAAGTAACCCATAATAATTGCAATGGATGAGCATCAACTGAAGTGCCTAATGTTGAAATTAATCCAGGAATTACTTCTACATGACATATTTGAAGATAAAAATGGGATGCAACCTATTTTATCAAATAGCAATTATCTTCCGAATGAGTAATTTTTAAATAACAAAATGTAAAAATATAAAAGTATAGAATCGTTAGCCATTTTTCGCAACGGCGTTTGAAGCTTTTATAAGGAAATAAAATGTTAATGCTTTGCATCAAATGACTTTCACAAATATTTCCTTCAATTTCTGACTTCTTTTATATAAGCTTTGTTGTAGCTATTCATCTCTAATTCGTAAATTTTCTATCTACGGTGTACCTAACCTGACATTAACAAGATTGTAAAATTATTTTATATCGCAATATAGTCGTCTTTTTATCTTTCTGTTACTTAGATCTAAAGGAAATAATATAATTTCGTACATGTCAAAGAAATAAATTAAAATTGTTCAAATTCCTTTTTTGCTGCTTTGAGAAAAAGCTGCGGAAATCATTGTAAGAAAGAATCTGGTTTGATGGTGACTTCTTTATGAATGTTCTTGGAAAAAGTATATAGTTTTAAATTGGAATTCTTGGAAGTTTATATTTTATTTCTTTGATTTTCTTACTAAGGCTATTTCAACATTGCAATGCAAACGCAACGAAAGTTTTATCGTAATTTATGGAATCGGAAAATCTTTAACTAATCTCCCCGCTTTTTTTTTGCATTTTATTTTCCTTTCCTCAATTATTGCATCGTCGTGTACCACAGTTTTATTGCTTTATATTTAGACACAATTGCAGGCAATGAGGAAATGGATTCGTGTAGAGCTAGCGGAATTAATGAATGCTTGACTATATGTCTATCCTTCAATTACAATTAATAGCAATTTACATTTCTTTTAGTCGGGTTTTGACTTTGTTACAAAATGAAAAGAACTACAAATTGCATTTCTTTTGAAGCTAACGATAAATACAGCAAAAGTTTTACCTGGAACGAGATAGTAAAACGAGCGACAAACAGGTCACTGTTCCTATGCGCTTAAACTCATGATAAGTGTTAACATACGAAGTGTCGAAATTCCACTTTGTCCATATACGAGTGAGTGCTTGAGACAAGTTCGTAGTTCTGGTAAAAAATGTTCTATGACTTTGTATTAATATTTAATTTTGTCGAATATATCCTGAAAGCCATCAATTTTTTCGTTAAAGTCACCCAATAAAGTTTCAAAATGTTCAAAGTTTTCTTGTGCAGCAGTGTTGATGCAACCTTGTGGTTGAGAATTAGAATTTAGACTCGTTTTTCGTAGACAACAACATTAAGTACTTTTTTGGTAAAGGAGCGTTCATATATGACGTCTGCATTTTTTCCGAGTTTTTGGATCCCCCTTTCCTCTTGTCTTCAATGTTTTATACGTAGAAGAACCATTACGCCTTCATCCGATCTTTTCCCGCTAATGAACAACTTTTATTAGTAAACTTGATTCACCTACGAATAATTGCAACAATCAAATTGATTCTCTCTCAACACAATCGATGACATCGTTCGTCATTCTGCCTATTACACCAATACCACACGGCCGTCCTGCAACATTGTTTGACCTCACACAATACATCCTGGTGAAAATATTTTGAATCGTGTCACATTCCATTGTTCGTTCCGTGTCTAACCAAATCCTCTCGGTCCTTCGATCATCAAACCAAAAAATATCAACGATTGAATTACACCAGTCGATCTGCTTATTGTTCTTCACCAAACGTTCTGCTTATTGTATACGTATTGTATGTGACGAACGTGTAACGTACCAATTCTCGAATGATTTGCCTATGTTTCGCTGTGTGTTCTGCTTTACATGCAACCGCGTGCTCCTCAAATACAAATTCTTCTCGAACGTTTTATTTTTCAGCTATTTTATAGTCCCAACTTGAATTCTTCATTTTAGTTCACTTTTCGTCTTGTTGACTTGACCTTTACGCTTTTGGTTCACTTATCAATTTTCAGCTTTTCAATCTTTCCGCTTCTCAATCTTAACGCTTTTCAAACTTTACACTTTGTTTTTCAATCTCTTCGCTTAACACTTTTCTATCCAGCATGAAAACAACACCTTTCGAAAACAACACCTTTCACATAACACTTTCTTCCTAAATTACGTAACGCTAATTTTGGGATGTAACCCCCCCCCCCCCATTTTTCCATACCTTTAGCATTGAAAGTAACGCATTTGCCTACCCCCCCCATCTTGATGAGTACTTTTTCTGGCAGATAATTTGACGTCGATCAAAGTTTGTGAAGAAAGTTTTTCGAAAAAATGGGTCTTGATGCCCGGCACGCGACTTTTGTTCTTCTATTCTAAAGCGTTGTTTAAAGTTTGTCTCTTTCTAACTAACGCTTTAGAATAGAAGATTTAAAGTTGCGTGCCAGACGTCAAGACCCAATTTTTTCGAAAAACTTTCTTCACAAAGGTTGATCTACGTCAAATTATCTTCCAGAAAAACTACTCCACAAGATAACTTTTTTTAGCGTAATATCTCTCGATATGGAGTAGTGTTGGAATGAGGCCCCCTGCAGTTTGTGATCAGCAAATAGTGTATAATTCTGTCATTCATTTAGGGGGGTAGTTTGGGGGGGGGGGTCGGCCATAAATTTGACGTCTTAAAAGTGAATATTTTTCAAGTTATTGTTGATTTTAATCTGCTGACAGCACTGAAAAAAGCGTAGGTAATTTATCTATGGTCCCTTACTGAGAATATATTTCTGCGAAAAAAATTTTCTCAGAAAAAAAAATTCCCAGAAAAAATTTTTTCTTCAAAAAAAATTCAAGCAAAAAAATTTTTTCTCCAAGAAAAGTTTTCTCCGAAAAAATTTTTTCTCCAAAAAAAATTTTCTCCGAAAAAATTTTTCTCCACAAAAGATTTTTTTCGAAAAATTTCTCTCCAAAAAAAAACTTTTAGCCGAAAAAGAATTTTCTCCAAAAAAATTTTTTTATGAAAAAAATTTTGTCCGCAAAAAATTGTTAAAGAAAAAATTTTTTCTCCAAAAAAAGTTTTTCAAAAAAAAATTTTTTTCTCAAAAAAAAATTTCTCCGAAAAAAATTATTTTTTTTCGAAAAAATTGTCTGAAAAAAAATTTTTTTACCAAAAAAAAAATTTTTTTTCCCAGAAAAAAATTTTCTCAGAAAATTCCTCTTGAAAATTACTCCGAAAAAAAAATTTTCTACAAAAAAATTTGTTTCTGAAAACAAAGAGTTGAACATGTTAAGTTCATTTTTTGGGCTTAATTCCTCATACGTTTTCAATAGGAAGCCATGCTGGCTACTTTTTAAGATGTGACCTAAGAATCCGTCACAAACAAATATTTATCTCATCTTAATATAAAAAAGTAGCAATCATGGTTACCCTATGTTTAAGACAAAAATTGTGAGCCTATTTTTTCATGGGAATGAAAGAATCTGACATCCGCTATTGAAAGTAAAAGTTCCGAAAGCTCTTTCTATTGTATTATGGTGTAAACTAGTGATGTAAACGGTGTGGTAATGCAGTTTATGGCCCAATTGTTTAACAAACCTTGTACTCTTCTTTTCCGAAAAAAATTCTACAAAAAATTTTCTCCGAAAAAAAAAATTTCTGAAAAAAATTTTTCGTACCAATCTCTATAAATTTTCCGAAGAAACCAACTGTCTAGCTATTCTAATTCAGAAGATAGCAAAATATCCAAGATGGCGTCGCTTTGACAGCTGGCTGCCATTTTCTTAGGATCACAAAAAAATTCTACTCGAGTCATTCCATCTCATATCGCTCCAAATTCAAACATAGTTTCCCCAAGATGAAACTTGGTGGCGTTTTATCAGCTACTATAAAGATGCTAAATACGATTTTTGAGCAAAATCGGACCATACTCTCTTCAAAACCATTAGATGATACTTTCACCGTTGAATTTGAGTAACTTAATTTATCGTTTTTTCTAAATCCCCATGGACAACAACAGAACATGTCTTCTGAAGTGATGTCGGAGTGTTCTAACAACATTCAACTTTGAATTTTTTGAAAAATCTAGTTTTTGCACTTTCAAACATATGCCATTTTGAAAGTTCTCAGTCCCAAATACTGATACTTATGAAAAATTGTTCTCCCAGTTAAGTGAATGATTTCCAACTATTTCATCGAAATCTGAGGTGGTCATTTTAAATTTTAAATTTGATTTGAAATGGAATGACTCACTCACCAATCTCTATAACTTTGCCGAAGCAACCAACTGTGTAGGTATTTTAATTCCGGAGCTAAAATTCGAAAACCCAAAGAAGCATAATTTATTCCTAACGAAAATCCAAGATGGCGTCACTTTAACAGATTTCTGAAAATCCCAAAAAATTCTCCTGATCAAACTCTATAAATTTGTAGAAGACACCAATTCTCTAAGTAATTGTCATTCTGAACCGAACCTAAAAATCGAAAACAAAAAAAACCTAATTCAAGATGGCGGCAATTTGACTGCTGGTAGCCATTTTCTTAAGATCCCAGAATTTTCCCGGAAAAGCGGCCAATGAAATTTTTCATTTGAGGCCGAGACTGACGTTCAACCAAAATTTCAGGAAGATCGGCTGACTAGTACTCGAGATCTTGATGTGGATAGATGATGATGATTATTATAATCCCATACAGAGTAAGTTGAAGGATTTTAAATTTTGGAAAAACTTGTTTTGATGCCTTTTGTATGGAAATTCGTGAACTTTGAAATGCCATATCTCAGCCAATTTCCAACCGATTTGGATAAGTCTGGGCTTGTTTGAAGGTGCTGCGACGTACTTTTTTCAAATAATTTTGAGGGGGAGGAGCGGGTGGGGGGGGGGGAATTTCAAAAGTCTGACTATAGTTAGTTCCTGGTCCCCCAAAGGTTTTGTATGGGTTTTTTGGGTTAGTGGACTTCTTTCTTGGAGTGGGGGGACTGCATCACGCCCTCCGCTACCGTGCGGGCATGATATCTATGAAGTTATGCCTAACAGAAAAAAAAAACAAAAGAAAAAGACAAAATATGAGTGAAATAGCGTCTGAAGAATGGCCCTAAGAAACCTCATTTCCAGAGCAGAGAATAAAGTTCACATTTCTATTTTTTTATATATTTTTTATAGCATTCGGGCATATAATTAGTTATTTATATACCTGAAAGTAGGGGTATATGGACCATGATAACATACGAACTGGGAGGTATATAGTAGGCATGTTATGGTCGACTCGACTCGGACATTCACCTCGACAATAATCACGTCATCATATTTCTTGGTTAATAATATACTATTAATGCAATAATCCTATAATCGGCCAATTTTAGCACCCTAAACAACTCGAAATAGGACTATAATTAGTGGACTATAGTCACGTTCCACATATTGACATAGCGTTACTGTTGATGTTGACTGTCAGTAAAATAAAAGTTTCTATTTATTTTGCGTTGAGTGAAACGTCTAAACTAACGAGTTCGTGAAGAATAACTCAGTGTGATTTCGTTTATGTGAGATTAGGATAATTTCGGAATACTTTGATCTAGATTCCTCTGCTCTAGATCAATTTTTGTGGGATATTCAATTTCAAACAAAATATTCAGTTAAATTATAGGGAAACGTCTGTGCATTAGTGAAAGCTCAATCTAATTTGAGTGTAACGGGTAAAGATAACGTTTAATGTATGCTATTTGAGCTCATTAATTGCAAAATATTGACGAAATCTGGATTCGTTGATTGACAGTTCCCACCTACCGTTTTCACCGATGACTAAACATACGAAAATAGATGACACGTGTTCCACTGCATATGTAATTAAGGAAAGTCTACAAATTAGCTTCCAGATACTGTTAACAAGCTCAACATGAGCTATGTTATGATTTGAACTTAATCACAACTGTGCTGTTACACAACATTTCATTAATTGAGGAAATTTTGTACCTAATATTCATGTAACACGTAACACGAGACACGTTACAACACACTCGGCCTACATTACAGTAACAACATTTTCTGATACAATAAAAAAGCCATTATCTCAAATGTACAGGTATGCAAGCCTTTGCGAAATATTATTTATAGTCAATAAGTGAGTTCCTATGAAAAAGTGTTTCCATACTACAGGAAAAATATTTTTTCTAAAAGTAAATTTAATATCTTTATGGATGGTCATTTTTCACGTTTTTGGTGTAGCAGAGTGCAATTTTTTGTTAGATTTATTTATTACTTTTTCAAAGCAAAACGATTTTTTTTCGATCAAATTCGAGGAATTTTGAATTATGTCAAAGGTGCTGTAAAATAAATGAAAAACATTTTTGTTTGTCGTGGAATGTCGTTTTATTAAATGCAGCGCTTATGAAAAGCAATATTGTTCAAAGCTTATGTAACGACTAAATAGTTATACGTTTCGATGCTGCAAATAGTTTTTTTATTGCTTTGAGTTTTGAGCCGGGCTCTAGGCACAGTTATTTGGTGTTTATTTCGATAGGAACGTCATGCGTTTCGAAATTCTTTTGATCTCTAGTTCGTATCAAAATAGACACTACTGCCGTGTTAAGACTAACGAACGTATCGCATCAATTTGTGCTTTAAAGTTCTTTGATGAGCTTTGAGCTTCTTTGGAAAATTTCACTAGAATACAACTCCCATGAAAACGAAGCTCACCACCTACGAAAAATTACTTTCATTGTTACTGCACAATGAAATATTGGCGATACAATCACTCTTATTCAGAGTGCATGAATGTCGGTGTCCCAAGGCAACGAGAGCAAATTTTTCATTTTTTCTTAACTAGACAGAAAAAACATGTTCAGCAGAACACTTTTTAGGAGAGCAATTCCATTGGTAGGCTATGTGCAAAAGTTGTTTTGTTGCTAAAAAAAGCACATACGAGGCTTGTGTTATATGAAAGAAGTTTCTACAAGTGTTCAATCTTTAACTTCTTCATACAAAGGAATTCTAATATCTAAACATTTTACCCGTTAGAGCGTTTGCACGTAACGCATTTTTGCATGGAATTGGCCAGGAAGTAGACTAAATAAATGTGGCCCCTCCGTACAGGCATGAGAGCCGTTCAAAAACTGTCGAGGGCCTACCATGTCCTTGACGGCGGCTTAAGTCGTGGCTTATTCAAGCAAAAAGCTGTCGAATATAAATCACGACGTCATCATCGGATCATTTTCCTTTTTTTACGAAACGTAACATATAAACATATGCATCTTACTTACTAACTTATCAGCCGTGCTAACCCAAGCGGGTTTTGGCTGACTCCACAACTTGTCTCCATAGGGGAAGATTCTCGGCTAGACTTCTCCATGCGTTGACGCCTAGCTGTCGTGCATCCTCTTCCACAACATCTGACCATCTTTTCCGGGGCCTTCCTCTTCCTCTCTTTTTATCGAAAGACCTCTCCAAGGCTTTTCTTGTCATTCTGTTCTCGTCCATACGTAGACGTGACCTGTCCATCGTAGACGCGCTGATTTGATGGCTCCGACGATTGTTTCATCTCCAAAAATTTCGGTCAGTTCTCTGTTTGTTCGTATTCTCCATTTCCTATACTTTCATATACTGGTCCACCTCTTGATCTTAACATTTTTCTTTCGAAGCTGTTTAGCATACGTTCATGTCTTTGTGTTATTGACCACGTTTCACAGGCATACATAACTATAAGGCGAATGAGAGTTTCGTAGAGGCGTAATTTTGTGTTTCTGCTAATTAGCGTGCTCTTAACCAGATGCTTTAAAGCGTAGAAACAACGACTGCCTTGCGTTATTCGTGTTTTAATTTCCTCTTGAATGTCGTTTTCTACGTTCAAAACAGAACCCACGTACTTGAACGATTGGACCACCTCAAAGTTATAATCATCCATTGTTATGTTTTGGCCTAGCTGAGTTGACCATTTCCACAAACATTTCCTTCACCGCTAGAGACCCTCGTCCTATCAGGTCGGTATCGTCCGCGAAAGCAGGTAGTTGTTTTGATGTCCTGAATATTGATCCATTCCAGTTGATCATCATAGCTCTTACCACTTTCTCTAGAGCGAAGTTCAACAGGAGCGTAGAGAGTTTGTCTCCTTGACGCACTCCTGAGTGTATGTTAAAAGGGTTAGAAAGTGAGTTGTGGATTAGAATTTCGCACATTGTGTCGGTTAGGGTTGCTTTTGTGAGATTAATCAGTTTTGTTGGAATTCCGAACTCTTTCAGGTTTTCAAACAAAGCTGGCCCATCAATGGAATCATACGCTTGTTGGAAGTCCACAAACAGTTGATGAATAGATATCATGCTCGGAGCGGTAGCGGAGAGCGTGACGCAGTCCCCACACCCCAAAAAAAACGTCTACAAACCCAAAAACCTCCATACAAAAACCTTTGGGACAAGACACGATGTATAGGCGAAGTTTTGAGTTTCTTCCCCTCGCCCCCCTTACCCTCCAAATTATTAAAAAAAACTGCGTCGCAGTAGATTTCAAACAAGCCCACACTCATCAAAATCGGTTGAAAATTGGCTGAGATATCGCCAATCAAAGATGACCAATTCCTATGGAAAGTGGTCAAATTACCTTTGTAATTAATAACAATTTTATTCCTGTGTGGTGTGTCAACGATCTATTTATCTATCTACTTTTTTTTCTCGAGAACCGCCCGGGCGATTTCCTTAAAATATTTAGGGAAGTTCAGTTTCGGTCCTAAATGGAAAATTCAGCCGGTGGCTACCCCCAAAAAAATCATGGAACTGAGTTATTGGCCTTCAAAGTTTTCATACAACCCCCATAAATGAAAATCCACCGACGCGACGGGAGCACTTCTTCGGCTATATCTCGGCCGGTAGTAGTCAGATCGCGTTGAATGGGGTATCAAATGAAAGGTATCCATCTCACGAAGCAAACGGAACCGGTCTTGTGGAAATCGGTTAGGGAGTTTTTTGTCAGGAATCGGTCAAAGTGGTCCGAAATGATCTACACTGCCTTAGAGCGACTATGAGAAAAATTTTTTTGAAGCGAACGAAAATGATGTGGAAAGTGCGTAGGATGGTGTGGGAAGTATGTGGATGATGTGGGAAGTGTGTGGGATGATGTGGGAAGTGTGTGGGATGAGGTAGGAATTGTGTGGAATGAAGTGGGAAGTGTGTGGGATGATGTGGGAAGTGTGTGGGATGATGTGAGAAGTGTATGGGATGATGTGGGAAGTGTGTGGAATGATGTGGGAAGCGTGTGGGACGATGTGGGAAGTGTGTTGGATGATGTGGGAAGTATGCGGCAAATTTTTTTTCGAAGACCATTTTTTTCTGGGTAATTTTTTTTCTAAGAAAATTTTCTTTTCTGAGAAAATTTTTTTCGGAGAAAATTTTTTTTCAAAAAATAGAAATTTTTCCAACAACTGAAAACTTCCAAAACGACTGATATCACAACAAAAACCTTTTTAAAGGTAGAGTGTGACGCAGTCCGTAAGTCCGCTTCCAAAATTAATGATATCGCTTGAGGTGACGCTATCGCAGATAATACGCAGAATTTCGTTTGAATGGAACCTTGTGTTAAAAGTTTTGATTTCCTGAAAAAATTAGATCAGTTGTTGATCTACCTATTCTGAATCCAGACTGGTAATTACCAATTATTTCTTCAGCGTAGATCTCTAGGCGATTAATAGTAGATTAATTAGTAGTAGGGGATGCGGAAGTAAGTCATTACATGAGGTATTAATTTTGTGAAAAGAGCCAAATTCAAGAGGGTGTTTTTAAGCAACAAGTCAAAAAACAGTTTTTAAAGCGAGTTGCTTAAAAATACACGAATGAGTCTGCGAGTGTCATGAAATTATCCAGAAAGGATGACTTATTAAGCATCCCCCACTGTATGCTGTTTTACTCGGTGTCCCAACCGAAAACGCGACATTACGTGCAGATATACATGTAATTAGAATTATCCGGTGGGGGCTACATGTAACGAATAGCATGTAATGAATGACATGTAATGAATAATTTCCGTGGGGTGCACATATACATGTAATGACAAGTTTTCGGTGGGACAACGAGTAAATAAAATTTCTGCCAATATTTTGTATGCTACGTTTAGTAGACATATTCCACGATAGTTTTTACATTCCACTTTGTTTCCCTTCTTAAAAATAGGTATCATCAGCCCCGTAAGACAAATTTCAGATAACTTTTCTTCATTCCACACCTTGACGATGATTTAATGAAGACAGTTCCACAGTTCTTCACCTGCCGCTTCTATCAATTCGGCTTGAATATTGTCCTCTCCTAGGGCTTTATTAGGCTTTAGTTTTCGGATATCTTTTGCAACTTCTTCATAAGAAGGGGATGGTATCATTGGTTCAGCACCCTGAAAAGTGGGTTCTTCCTGATGCTGAGTTGTTGGTTTGTTCAGAAGATCATGGAAGTACTCTCTCCATCTTTCCGTTATTTCAACTGTATCACTCAGTAATTGTCCGTTTCGATCGAGAATTTTTTCAGATCTTGGCTGGAATCCTCTGCGTTGTTTGATCACGGCTTTATAGAATTCTTTCACGTTTCCGTTGCGATTGTGAGCCTCCAAGTTTTCTATTTCCCGGTTAAGGTGTTCTCGTTTTTTCTTTCTAAGCAGTCTGTAAACTTGGACTTTTTGACGGTTGTAATCTGACACTTTCTTTCTTGTTTTCGCCCTTAATCGTGCAATTTTCTTTGCTTCTACTGCAATCCTGCATTCTGCATCGGGTCGGATCAGCTCTTCCGAGAACATCCTCTGCAGCAGTTTTGATGAGTTTCGAGTTCATTCGCTAATTCATTTATGTCAGTGTCGTTAGTGTTATCTTGTTCAATGAGCGATCTGATTTTTTGTTGAAATCTGGAAAGGGTTTCTTCTTCATTCAGTTTGCTGACATTGAACTTGTAGCGTATGTTTTTTACTCTGTCTCTTCGTCTGGGCCATTTTGCACACATTGTTATCTTGACAAGTGCGTGGTCAGAATCGTGGAGCGTTCCCTTATAGCTACATACGTTAATAATGTTTGTATTGAATTTACTATCGATAAGTACGTGATCAAGCTGGGTTTTGGTTCTTGCGTCATTCGAGGTCCAGGTTACTTTGTAGATATCCTTTCGCTGGAATTGCGTACTTCGTACCACTAATCCATTTGTTAATGCGAAGCTTGCCACTGTGCATCCATTGTCATTGCTTAGAAAGTGTAGGCTATGAATTTCGACTACACTTCTAAAACATTCCTCTCTCCCGATCTGAGCGTTAAAATCACCGAGGATTATTTTGACGTCTGATGATGGGATTCGATTTAGAATACGTTCCATCTCGGTATAAACCGCATCTTTAATCTTGTCTTTCTACGTTTCCGTTGGAGCATGGATGTTCAGAATGGTAACCTTTTATTTGTTGGTTGTTCCAAACTCGTGCCGATTACTAGAATTACCGCTGAAGTAAAAACAGTGGGTTTTCATAGTGTGAATTCCTTTATCAAGCCACTGTGTTTCTTGAACAACTGCTATCCGTACTTTATATGTTTTAAGATCAAAGAGTGTAATCTATAATGCACCTCTCGCAAAGAGACTTCTAAGGTTCCATGTTGCCATGACTAAATGATTGTCCTTGTTTCCTATCCGTGTTCGTCGTCATTGAATCCGTCCGTTTATCCGAGGCTTGTGTTGTGGAGTTTCTTGAACTAGTTGCTTTTTTACGAGGAAGAGGCGTTAATATTTCGCTCAACCTACTTTCACTTCCCTGATGACTCGTAGGCCAATCATCAAGTAGCACTCTTTAGTTCACCTCAAACTCCGAAGACAATGATTGCCCAGGGAGTACCAGGTGGAGGTAAAAAGAGCACTTGATAGATAGACAGTTGCGCGTCTGGAATACAGTCCCGGTACGTGATGTTCCGGTCCGTAGACAGTCAGACAACTACCATGTCTACCTACCCAGACCCCACCCGTATGCATCAGATGGAATAAATGTTGCAAACAATCCAATGAGCAAACAATCAAATGTTTTATGTTCTTTTTTAACTATAAGAATGTTAAAGATCCCTTCCAGTTCAAGAAGTGATCATATCCCAGGATTAGGCCATTTTCCCCTAAAACTCTGAAACACGCATTCTCCAAAATTTTATTCTCTACAACTTTGCCTTGGGAAACAGCTTTTTGCCATAGTTTTAGAGATATGGGCCATCTCGCCCAATTCTAGAAGTGGTCATATCCTAGGATTGAGCTGTTTTTGCCTAAGACCCTGAAACACGTGCTCTCTAACATTTTATTCTCTACAACTTTGCCTTTGACAGTAATTCTCTATATTGCATAGACCACTGATCCGAATTCCACAAAAACATTTTCCCAGTTTTGTGAGATCAAATGCTTTAATTCAACACCAAAATGAAAAATTTTCAAGTCATACTTGCTGATATATTTGCGAAAAAGTTTCACCAACCCTCTAAAATTCATGTTTGATCTCCACTTCTTAGACTATATCTCCGGAACTACTTGACCGATTTTGCTCATCTTCGAACTGGAATCATGTAACAAAAGTACCTTTCAGGAAAAGAAGTTTACGGTGATCCATTGAGCCGTTTGGAAAAACAAGTGGAGACGAACGGATGTACATTCTGATTGCTCATGGACGGATTGCTGATTCGTCATCGCTAGACGATATTAAATGTATCCCTCCCATTCCCACCTCGATTTTGTTGGATTTATCACTTGATGATAACTTACACTCAAGAAATGTGTTCTAATCGAGTATGTTAGGAGTGTATATTTAAATGTAATAATCTAGTAGACACAGTTTTTAGTATAAATACAAGTTTCTAAGCATAGTTTAAGTCACTCTCTAATAAACGTTCAAAGTGTAAACATTGAGTTTTATTGGGGGTCCGGGTTGGAATCCGTGAAATTCCAACAGGTTATGGGCCCAGACACATTGAAACTGTGGCAATTAATCTATAGCGCTAGTCTTAGACTAGCAGGGGTGTCAATAACAGTTTAATTCACTCTCTAATAAACGTTCAAAGTGTGAACATTGAGTTTTATTGGGGGTCCGGGTTGGAATCCGTGAAATTCCAACAGGTTATGGGCCCAGACACATTGAAACTGTGGCAATTAATCTATAGCGCTAGTCTTAGACTAGCAGGGGTGTCAATAACAGTTTAATTCACTCTCTAATAAACGTTCAAAGTGTGAACATTGAGTTTTATTGGGGGTCCGGGTTGGAATCCGTGAAATTCCAACAGGTTATGGGCTCAGACACATTGAAACTGTGGCAATTAATCTATAGCGCTAGTCTTAGACTAGAAGGGGTGTCAATAACACTCGCTATAATTAATTGTAATTGTGGCAATTAATCTGCAGCGCCAGTTTGCACTGGAAGGGGTGTCAATAACACTTGCTGTAGGATTGAATTGTAGCATGTGTTCTGCGGATGGAGAAGGGTATTGGTGGCGATGGTTGCTTAATATCAATGGTGGTTGCTGATGACGAAGGACGCAACAAATGTATTTTCATTGGTGGCAACAGCGAGAACTGGGTGAGCAGTGCAACCTCACAAGACGCTGGATGGTATCGTAATTCCGAGAAGGTGGATAGCATTTAATGTTGTAAATCCGTGAAGGTTGGTCGAGTCGATGATTTGTCAATTTAATGGTCGATTCGTGTAAATGGTCAAATGGTAGAATCGATAGTTATTGTAATTCCGAGAAGGTGGATAACGTTGGTTAGTGAAATCGAATGATTCTCGTCGTAATTCCGAGAAGGTGGATTGAGGCAATTAGTAAAAATAAAGTCGTTGACGGTCGTCGTAATTCCGAGAAGGTGGATCGAGGCGACGATGGTTATTGTAATTCCGAGAAGGTGGATAATATTGATTAATAAAATCAATGGTCAAGTCGATGGCAATGGTCAAGTCGATGGCAATGGTCAAGTCGATGGCAATGGTCAAGTCGATGGCAATGGTCAAGTCGATGGCAATGGTCAAGTCGATGACAACGGTCAAGTCGATGGCAATGGTCAAGTCGATGGCAATGGTCAAGTCGATGGCAATGGTCAAGTCGATGGCAATGGTCAAGTCGATGGCAATGGTCAAGTCGATGGCAATGGTCAAGTCGATGGCAATGGTCAAGTCGATGGCAATGGTCAAGTCGATGGCAATGGTCAAGTCGATGGCAATGGTCAAATCAATGGCAATGGTCAAGTCAATGGAAATGATCGATAACGTTGGTTCGATGGTTAGTCAAGAGAAGTCGATGGTCAAGAGAAGTCGATGGTCAAGAGAAGTCGATGGTCAAGAGAAGTCGATGGTCAAGAGAAGTCGATGGTCAAAAGAAGTCGATGGTCAAGAGAAGTCGATGGTCAAAAGAAGTCGATGGTCAAGAGAAGTCGATGGTCAAGAGAAGTCGATGGTCAAAAGAAGTCGATGGTCAAGAGAAGTCGATGGTCAGGAGAAGTCGATGGTCAGGAGAAGTCGATGGTCAGGAGAAGTCGATGTCTAAATCTATGGTTAATTTTGTGAATCATAAACATTTGAGTGGGAGTCTTAAGTTATCATCAATTGAGTGGGAGTGTTGGATTTATCACTTGATGATAACTTACACTCAAGAAATGTGTTCTAATCGAGTATGTTAGGAGTCTATATTTAAATGTAATAATCTAGTAGACACAGTTTTTATCTTTTTTTCACCCATGTTACAATTAAGTTGTTTGTAGTAAACGTATAGGACCTTTGCACTTCACACGGGTCCAAAAAGTGTTTTGTCTTTTCCACAAGAAAACGTTGCGTTGGTAGATGAAAAAGTACTTGACTCAAATTTTCCGTCCTTCGGGTTAATTTCTGCCTGCCTGTGAATCATTTCTCGCAATAATTATTACCGTTAGATCAGTGAATTCAAGCAAATTCAATTAAATTTCAAATATCAAATCTTTAAAAGGTTTTCAACTTTCTTTTCTCTACTCGAAAATTGTAGGTTGTAAAAGGAGTTAAACATTTCCAGTTTTAATCGAAATAGAACAATGAAGGCGCGACCCAGCAACCTATTCGATATTTTATTTCTTAATTCAATTTACAATGCAAAATTCCATTTTCACTAAGAGGAGTGAACGTAAATAAGTCTTCTGCATGATGAACGACAAAATCAAATTCATTATACATCGTCGCTCATCTAGAAAAGGCTCATAAAACTTGAGCATTTTTATTACCAATTAGTTTTGTCATTGCCGCGCTTTTCAGATAAAATTAAAGTCAAACATTGAACACCCATAAAAATTATAGCGCTCATGAATCTCCAACAGCAGCACGCTTTCAATTAGTGACAAACAAAGTCTTCTTTAAGGTTTGTATTGCTTTGTCTTGCTGATGGTATGGTATCTAAAGTGAAGTGGATGTAAGTGGATATTGTTATTTCGTAGTTTATGTTTCAACAATTGAAGAGTTAGGAATTCAAAAGCTACATTTTCCAGTTTGGTTTTTTGAACATCTTACGAACATTTCGCTCACGTTATCCAGGTTTGATTGTATTTATTTTGTAAAATAAAAGATGTTGCTTTCTGTATGTTACTTAACTGCATAATTAATGCGATGTAATCTTTCACACAACAATAACGAAAAAATCTTAATTTTCCAGTTTGATTTCAACTCGATTTTCGTAATGGAGTTTGTCATTTACCTTATTTCCTCGCCAAATAACTATTAATTAGCACGAACATTTTCAATTCAGCATTTTCCACCAGTTCAATAAACCAAATAAATTTCATGTTTTCTGCTTGAATTTATTCAAAATTACTTTTTGACATCAAACTAATGTTTCACCAGTGCCAATGTGTGTATACAACAATGCTAAATATGTAAATATATACATTTTCCGAATCTGCATACACACGCAAACAGGGTGCTCAGGAGCTTGTGTGAGCTTTCATCAAAAATAGTATTTTGTATCGGATTTCCAATAATACCATCACAATAGAAGGAAAACAGAGGTTTTATGGAAAAAAATATTTGGGAAAACGCCCAATTACTTTTGAATGTATCACATTTCATTGGAGAGGTTACCAAAGACATTGCATTAAAAAAAACTCAATACAAAGAAGATGTGTGGGTGAAAGTATTTTGAAGAATTTTTGACATAAAAATCGAAACCACTAAGTCATCGACTACGGTGGGCGGAATAGTTATTTACGCGTCTATTTTAGAAAATTTCAGTTGTGTCACCTGCAAATTGTATCACCTCCAATATTTCACTTCAAAAGTCAGTTTTTTCAGCTTTTCTAGTTAACAAACACTTCGAAATGCATAATTTTTTCGACCAATGTGTTTGCTCACTTAATCGTTAACTGAATAATCAATTTAAATGACAGAAAACATTTTCTACGAGTCAGAAATGGATAAAAACTTTTTGAGTTGATACATTTGCAAATATTTTTAAACGTCAAATCACAATAAAGATGGCGGTCATTTTTATTTGGAATCCTCAACTCAAAATTTTTTTATCAATTTCTGACTCGTAGAAAATGTTTGCTGTCATTTAAATTGATTACTCAGTTAAAGACTGAGTGAGCAAACACATTGGTCGAAAAAAATATGTATTTCGAAGTGTTTATTAACTAAGCTAAAAAAACTGACTTTTGACTTTGGAATTCATATTTCTAGCAAATAAGAATTTTTTTATGAAAAAATTTTCCGCAATTTTCTTTAGAAATAGGTAAAGTATGTAACGATTACATAAACATTGGTTTGCATTCAAGACTTTAAGAGAAAAACGTTACACAAAAGTGTCACATTTTCCATACAAACTTTCATTAGTTGAAAAACTTCCGCCAGATAGCTCTTTAATACGTAGTACGTAAGTAGGCTTATTTCAAAGTATAACAGATTTCATGACGATATAGATGTTTAGACCCGTACGAAGAACGAAGTTCTTCGAAAAGGGCTCTTATGCGTTTACCACGACGTTTGTTACCACCCCAATTTCGACCCGGGAGTACGGGGGGAGCATCGATCATGGTCCTTAGATGACGAATCAGAAATAAAAAAAATATCCGTCCGTCCGTCCGTCACCTCGATAACTTGAGTAAAAGTCAACCGATTTTCAAAAACTTTTTTCCCTGAAAGATAGTCACCAAATTGATCACGTGGTTTTTTGAAGGTTCGTGAAGCTTTTTTACTTATATATCTGCGAAATCAGAACGGAAATCGCTCTTTAAGGTTTTGAATGGAAGATGTGGACATCCAAAAAATCAAGAAAATTAAATTTGTGAAAATGTGTTGAGTGGTTCGCGCTGAAGTGTGGGCCCAACTCACGCTACGCGACCACATACGATATTTGGTGATTTTTCGTGAACATTTCTTTAACTATGAGGTTTTTTGTGCGGTTTTGCAGAGAAAACAGATGCGAACATTTTTGTTTACGGCAGTATGGGTCAGGGGCCTTTCCTAAGTGCTCTATGTCGGCTCTAAGATCGACCCTAGTGCAAATTTTTTTAAATTTTGAGATTTTTTTAAGGTTTTAGAGAAGTTTTTGCGCGTTTTCTTTGGACGGGTTTTTCAATATTGCCCTTTCGGCAATTTCCAACCCAATTTAATATCGACGTAATTTCACACACTTAAGAGTTAGTCAATATTTTACGTCCGAGTCTTCTTGCAACATCTATTCTGATACGTACGGGTCCCTTCATATGTTTTTGTAAGTAAAGGGACAAAAACTTGATTGACAGTTGAAGCATATGAAGATCTCTATACTTTGACATAAGCCGTTCATGCACAAGAGACGTGGATTCGTACCACCAAACTATAAAATCGTAAAATTTGTTTCATTTATGGGCCGATAAATCTTGATTTAGAAATTTCATCTTTATGTCAGAATCTTATGACTTTGCCACATCTATCTACACATTCGTCTGCACCAAATTCGAGTTATGTGACTATGATCATACTGCGGCATTCGAGAAATTCTCTCATTTTTCGTAGTGTTGCCTGATTAAAATACTTGGTGTGGCAATAGAGTTAATGTCAAAAAAGAGGACGGAGCGCTAAATTACAGTGGATGCGATCACTATCAGTGTCCCTATTTTCTACATGCATTTCTCAATTTTATTTAACATTTGCCATCTCGCTTGAGAATGTTATTCGCGTGGAGTAAGAGCAGCGGAGACAACCCGAGAGCGAACATCGCATGACTTCTCTCTTCTTGTTCTTCTCTTTGTTAAGAGCTGTCAGATATTTTGACAGTTCTATGTTTTGCGATGTTTTTTCATTGCATATTTCTAAGACAATATTCATTAATTTTAAATTCCAAAACATCTACTGTTCGCATAACACATCCCTTTATAGATTCTCTGAATCAGAATATATAATTATTGAATCTTAGTGTCAAAATTTGATCTGAAAAAACATCGCATTGAATTATGCAGCCGATTACTTTGCGATGTTTTTTCAGATCAAATTTTGACACTAAGACTCAAAATATCTGACACGCTCTTAAATTTTAATTGATGATTTCTTGTGTGACATTTAGATCTTGACTTAAAGAAGAAAATTATCTAAATAGTGCTTAAAACGGGATTTACTGGACTGCTAATTTTCATATAGAATCCTCCACTGACACTAGGGGCTGTTCATAAATGACGTCTCGCTTGCTATAAAATCCACAAATTTCATAACTCCAAACTGGTGAGACATTTTGTTGATAGTACTCCGGCTACCCTGTTTGGGGGGGGGGGTAGCCAGAGTCCTATAAACATAATTTGCTGTCCTGCATGAGTTATGACATTTTTATGGATATTCATTTTTATAGCACGCCTGACGTCATTTGTGAATAAATAAAATTTGAATAAAGTAAAATAAAATGCGTTACTGGATTGCTATCACTTACACATTGCTTACACAACAGTTTTACAAAAATTTTCCTTCGATCATTCAACACTTCTAATACTTCGTAGGCAGTGATGTATCAGTGAGGTATCGTTGTTATATGCGTGATGTCTAAAAGATGTATTGCTTTCGCATGAGGTACGCATGCATACATCACTTATACATGCGTACCTCATCATACCTCATGCGTACCTCATCATACCTCATGCGTACCTCATAATACCTCATACGTACCTCATCATACCTCATGCGTACCTCATCAGTATATTTTTTGTTGGAATAATGCTGTTTTATAGTAAGAGTTAAGTTGTATAACTATAGGACATCAATACATCACGCATACAACAGAGATACCTCACTGATACATCACTAAACAGCCGTGCATCCGATATATTAGTAGTGCATGACCGAAAGAAAATTGTTGTAAAACTGTAGTAAGAAGTAATGCAAGAAACAATGCATACCTGATACGACAGCAATTACATCCTTTAGACAATGTTGTACAACATTTCTACGACAACTTTACACTGATTTTACGTCATTTTTACATCACTTACAGATCAAATTTATTTTTTTCTCCTTTATTATTCTGCCATACGCTCTAGAATGAACTGTACAGGTCTGCACGTAATGAACTTTTACATACTTCGAATGTGAAAGTTGATACGCAGCGGAAAAGTGACTTAGCAACACCCTTTGCTACCTAAAAATTGTTATGTGTTTCGGGTGATTTTTATTTTCTCGCGAATGTGAAGGAAACGACATAGTACAAAATATTAAAAACAAACGACAGTTAGAATTTCTGTAAATGGTCAGAGGCGCATAATTCATACCGAATACAAAATGCAAAGAGCTTACAGAAAGAAAATATACATTTTCTATTTCAGACATTCTCCAGTTACGTTAATTTCATGGAGAACCTTCATTTCATTGCCAACGGTGTTACAAATTTCTTAAATTTGTTAATCATTTAAAGTCTTGAAGTGGATCATGCTAATAATCAAGACAAAATGATTTTGTTAAAGATAAATAAACACTGAACGTTGCGCGGTATCCAAAGTGAATTTCTTGTAATGCCATGATAATGAGAAAATATTCCGATGATGTAGGCAAATTTACCTGAAAGTATTATTCCATTTGTTTATATTACCTTCAGTTGTTATTTTATCTCGCCTTCAACGCGAATTAGACATGCAAGAAAATTTTCCAAAAAAATGGATAAAATTGACTAATGGATTCGTTGACTTTTCAGTTACTATGAAATAATAGGAAACAGACATGAGAGTCGTGGGGTTCGAGCCGCCCCCAACATAGCAGATAGGCCTCTCGGAAGTTGGCCTAAGATCACATCGCAAAAATGCGAACTGTCAAATTTGCGATGTTTTTTTAGAGCAGAATCCTGTGTTTATAACAAAATATTTAAAATTATAGCTGTGTAGTACTGTGAGAGGATGACTTTTATGCAAAAAGTAGATGAATCAGAATTCAAAAAGCTCAAGTATGAACGTACGAATTTGCTCTGAAATAACATCGCAAATGAATTTGGAATGCGATGATTTTCTAGAGCAACTTTCGACCGTGCTCTCTTAAGAGCACGTTGCAAAAATGTGAAATGTCAAATTTGCGATGTTTTTTTTCGAACAGAATCTTGCGTAAATAACAAACTGTTGTACTGTGAGAGTTTTACTCTTACACGAATAATTGACGAGTCAGGAGTCAAAAAGTTTAAGTATGAAGGTACAATTTTGCTATGAAATAACATCATCAACGCACTTGGAATGCGATGATTCAAAACGTTTAACTATAAAGATGCAAATTTGCTCTGAAATAACATCGCAAACGAACTAAGAATGCGATAATTTTTCAGAGCAAATATCGACCTTAATAATCAAACTTTTTGAATTCTGATTCATCTATTATTCGTGTAAAGAGTCATACTGGCAGAGTACATGAGCTATAATTTTGAATAATTTGTTATTTACGCAGAATTCTGCTCTAAAAAACATCGAAAATTTGAAAGCTCACATTTTTGCGATGTGCTCTTAAGCCGGATTGAAATCGGCTTTAAATCTTGCTATTTTTGAAAGAAAAAAAATTATTTGTTTATCGAAATTCTATCTAAAGTTACGATTTTCCAGCCGTCGTTTTAAGCCGAGCTTTAGCCGCTACAGATATTTTGCGAACGGCTCTCATGTCTGATAAGGACATTTCACTAATTTTAGGGTTGCTTTGTCTTCTTTAAAAGAAACACATACAAAACGATACTTCCTGAGGGGTCATTAGCCAAATTCTTGTCAAATCAACTTGTCTTTCTCATCTTGAGGAGTAGTTTTTCTGGCAGATAATTTGATGTCTTTCAACATTTGTGAAGAACGTTTTCCGATACAATACGGTTCTGATGCCCGGCACGCGACTTTTGTTCCTCTTTTTTAAAGCGTTGGTAAGAGTGAGGCAGAAATAGTTTGTCTCTTTCTAACTAACGCTTTAGAATAGAAGAACAAAAGTCGCGTGCAAGGCATCAAGACCCAATTTTTTCGAAAAACGTTCTTCGCAAACGTTGATCAACGTCAATTAATCTGCTAGAAAAACAACTCCTTGAGATGAAAAAAAAAATTGGTCTGACGAGAATTTGGCTAGGGTTCATTCACAAGGTACGCACGCTATTGAGGGAGGAGAGGGGGTCCGAATGTATAAAAATATGCGTGCGATGGAAGAGGGAGGCCAAAAACTGCTTTTTTAGCGGGCGTACTTTTTGAATGACCCCTAAACTGAATCAAAAATGTATGTAAAAAATTTGTGTTTTCCGGAAGATATTAAGATTTTATTGTATTTGACGCAACTCAAACGAATAAATATTGAAGAAAAAAAAGGTAAATTTAGATCGCGTGATTATTTTCCGATTTTTTAAAAAACGCTTTTTGAGCTTTAGTTAGTTTTACATCTTGACTTTAAGAGTGCAAACTGCTTACAAAAGAGCCATCTGTCGGAATCTTTTCAACTAATGAAAATTTGTATGGAAAAAGTCGCAATTTTCTGTAACGTTTTTCTCTTAAAGCCTTAATTGAAAACGAATGATTATGTCGTCATTACATACTTACTTGGAGAAAACATTTAAATGTGAAATGTGAATTGCGATATTTCACTGCAAAAGTCAGTCTTTCAGTTTTTCCACTCAATAAACATTTCAAAAAACGCATAATTTTTTCGACCAATGTGTTTGCTCACTTAATCTTTAATTAATTATCAATTTAAATGACAGAAAACATTTTCTAAAAGTCAGAAATTGATACAACAAATTTTGAGTTGATGATTGCAAATAAAAATGGCCGCCATCTTTGTTGGCTTTTGACGTTTACAAATACTTGCAAATGAATCAACTCAAAAAGTTTTTATCCATTTCTGACTCGGAGAAAATGTTTTCTGTCATTTAAATTTATTATTCAGTTGAAGATTAAGTGAGCAAACACATTGGTCCAAAAAATTATGTGTTTTGAAGTGTTTATTAAGTGGAAAAGCTGAAAGACTGAATGAAATATTGGAATTCAAATTTCTAGCAAATGTAAATGTTTTCTCCAAAAGTGTTTCCACAATTTTGTTTGGGAATAGGTGAAGTATGTAATGACGACATAAGCATTCGTTTTCATTTAAGACTTAAAGAGAAAAACGTTACAGATAATTGCGACTTTTTCCATACAATAAGCAGTGTGCGCGAGGGGTGGCGCACTTCATTTATTCCATTTTTTCTTTTATTCCATTTATTCCCAAAAATTTTGTTGTTGTTTTTGCGAAATATCTGAACCAAACACATCACAAGTTAGACAAATAAGTTCAAAAATAGGTTTGCACAAATTATAAAGCATTTAAACCATCTTGAGATTAAATTTTATTTTTTTGGGAATAAATGGAATAAATTTATTTATTCCATTTGTTCCATTTTTCAACAAAAATTCTTTTAAGTTTTCAAAAGAGGGTTTTTTCACTTTTTGACACATTAGTATGGTTTGTTGTGTGCGTTGCCATCAAAATCAAGTCTATTTGAGGTTTTGACGAATTTGAAAAAATTATCATTTATTCCATTTATTTCAATATTTATTCCATTTATTCCCATTTATTCCATTTATTCCATTAACCGCAGAAGTGCGTCACCCCTCGAGTGTGCGCTCTTAAGAGTTTACACTACGTATTGAAGAGCTATCTGGCGGAAATTTTTCAACTAATGAAAGTTTGTATGGGAAAATTTGACACTTTTGTGTAACGCTTTTCTCTTAAAGTCTTGAATGCAAACTAATGTTTATGTAATCATTACATACTTTACCTATTTCTAAAGAAGTTCTCGAAAAATTTTTTCATAAAAACATTCTCATTTGCCATGTGAATTCCTATATTTCGTTTCAAAAGTCAGTGTTTTCAGATTTTCTAGTTAATAAACACTTCGAAATGCATGATTTTTTCGACCAATGTGTTTACTCACTTAATCTTTAACTGAGTAATCAATTTAAATCAAAGAAAACATTATCTACGAGTCAGAAATTTATAAAAAAAAATTTGAGTTGATGATTCCATATATAAATGGCCGCCATCTTTATTTTGATTTGACGTTTACAAATATTTGCAAATGTATCAACTCAAAAAGTTTTTATCTATTTCTGTATCGTAGAAAATGTTTTCTGTGATTTAAATGGATTATTCAGTTAAAGATTAAGTGAGCAAACACATTGGTCGAAAAAATTATGCATTTCGAAGTGTTTATTAAGTAGAAAAGCTGAAAAAACTGACTTTTGAAGTGAAATATTGGAAATTCACATTTCTAGCAAATGAGAATGTTTTTTTTTCAAAAGTGTTTCCGCAATTTCCTTTAGAAATATGTAAAGTATGTAATGATAACATAAGCATTGGTTTGCATTCAAGACTTTAAGAGAAAAACTTTACACAAAAGTGTCACTTTTCCCATACAAATTTTCATTAGTTGAAAAATTTCCGGCTGATGGCTCTTTAGTACGTACTACATGGGGTGAAAAGTCCGCGGCCTCACATAGAGATGGCGTCATTACTTCAGAATTTTTGTTAACATTCAGTAGTACCACCCTTTACTTGTCTACAGCCAAAATTTCCTGACATTTGGTGTCATAGTTTTCGAATTACTGTCAATAGAGTGACGCAGGTTTTTGTTGTTCGTAAAAATGGAAAATAATGAATTCCATGTGTTGATTAAACATTGTTTCTTAATGGGAAAAAATACGGTGCAAAGCAAAGAATGGCTGGATAAGTGTTATGGCACATCTTCTCCGTCGTATACAACGGTCAAGAAGTGGCATGCTGAATTTAAACCGATGATGCCCCACGTTCAGGACGTCCAAGTGAAGCAGTTACTGAAGAAAACATCAAAAGAATCCATCGTATTGTTTTGGCTGATCGGAAAGTTAAAGTTAGTGAAATAGCTGACATCCTCAAAATATCAACAGAACGGGTGCGACACATTTTACATGAGTATTTGGACATGAAAAGGTTTTCTGCGCTATGGGTGCCGCGTTTTCTAACAATTGATCAAAAGCAGCACCGTCTTGACGATTCAGAGCGTAATTTAGCTTTGTTCGAGCGTAATCCAACGGAGTTTTTGCGTAGATTTGTCACGATTGATGAAACGTGGATTCATTACTATACACCAGAGTCCAATAGACAGTCTGCAGAGTGGTTAGAATTTGGTCAAAGCCGACCGAAGCGCCCAAATGCACAGCGTTCTGCAGGCAAGGTTATGGCCACGATTTTTTGGGATGCGCATGGCATAATATTTATCGACTATTTGGAGAAAGGAAAAACAATAACTGGCGAGTACTATGTCACATTATTGGAACAGCTCGACAACGAGATCAAGAGAAAAAGACCGCATATGCAGAAGAAAAAGGTCCTGTTTCATCATGACAATGCACCAGCGCATTCATCCATAAAAGCAACTGTGAAACTGGACTCTTTGGGCTATGAATTACTCCACAACCCACCTTACTCTCCAGATCTGGCCCCCAGCGACTACTATTTGTTCCCAAACTTAAAAAGATGGCTACAGGGAAAAAGATTTTACTCTAATGATGAGGTGATATCCGAAACAGAGGCCTATTTTGCAGGGTTGGAGAAATCCTCTTATACCAAAGGTATCCAAATGTTGCAGGACCGTTGGACTAAGTGCATTTCCCTTCAGGGAGACTACGTTGAAGAATAAAATTAATTTCATATGTAAAAGTTAGTTCTTTCATTGCAAGGCCGCGGACTTTTCACCCCATGTAGTAGTGTAAATTCTTAAGAGACAGCAAAATCACTCGCTGTCAGTTTGACGTCTACAAATTTCATGTTAATCTTTTATGCAGTTAAAGATTTTTGGCGCGAATTATTTGAATAGTAAATTGGAATTGGAAAACAAAAGCAACACATTATTTCCATATGTCATAGAAAAAGAAATTTATCGAAACAAAAAATGCAAACGACAACAGGCGAATTAATAATTCCACACACCCCTTGCAATCAATTGAAACGCTATTGCACACCCGTACACCCAAACTTTGCGCGTCACCCGTTCGGTCGATTCAGTTGTACATGTCCATATGGCTAACATTTCAATTTATAAATTAAAGCCCAATCTCTCATTCGGAATCACTAATTATTTCCCGTTTTTCATCAATTCCAATTTCAGTTAATTAAATTGGTTGGTCCTTATTAACCCGTTCAATTCGATTCCGACTTTTTTATTTTAATTTTGTCAATATATGTTTTTTGACCTAACTATCCATTGTATACAGCATGGAATAAAACCACAATCAGAAACGATGTTAACTTATAATCAATTCTATGAACTAAATGTGCTCATTCATGTATGAAATTTGGGTAAAGGAGTGTATAACACTCGGTATAACTGCTTTGTATGTCAATCCTAAATAGATATAATCAATGTTAATATTTAATGAAAACATAAATAATTGATAATGTATTATTCGATGTATCGAAAGCATTACCACACACACACACACACAAACACTCTACTGCGATACCACTAATGTTATTGCCATTTTGTTCGATGTCAATTCTGATTTTATAACCAATAACATTGTGGTTCATAAACTAAAGAGGCATATAGACGAGGAAATTACATTGGAAGGTAGCTTCAACATGTCAAATTAATATTGCGTTTTCGTACAAAGCTGATGATAATATACTGTCTCGGTCTAGCAATTAACGGCTACGCTGGTGTGCTAATTAACTACCTGTGTGCTATGAAAAATGTAATTATAAGCTCGTATTATTAATGATCACAATTTTCGTAATGGATAAAAATTAATTTCTGATGCAATGCCATTCTACGGCGCGCTTATCATATCATGCCCGTAGAGGATTTTAATATTTCCGTTAATTTGATGCTATCAAATTCGTCATTCTAGTGGTTAGAGAAACTTATTTTATTCCTCGTAAGAAGTAATAATGTCACAATTAAGTTTTCGTTTCGTCATGCGAATATTATGTGGCTCAAAGATCCTCAACAATATTTAACTTTTAATAAGAAATTAATTTATATTGCGAAAGTTTCTATCTCATATCGAACATTATTAAACAACTGTGATTCAACTTACAAACAACAGCCAACATTTTCCTATAAGCTATGTGTTGGGTTTTGTATCTTTGAAGTTGCCAGTCTTAATTTGTCTGACAAAGATTATAAAATGACTGAAAACACAGATTTCATTCAAAGTGGTCTAAATATGTACTGAAGACCCCATAGAAATAGACATACTATTTTACTAGCTTCCATTACAATAAAATCTTCTTCTAGTTGTTGTGGTACCCAGGGACGTAGCTAGAAGAATGTTAGGAGTTCTCGTTCTAAACGAATCACAACAAAAACCTCTTTAAAGGTAGAGTGTGACGCAGTCCGTAAGTCCAATGCGTATTATCAGCGATGGCGTCACCTCAAGCGATATCATTTATTTTGGAAGCATACTTACGGACTACGTCACATTCTACCTTTAAAGAGGTTTTTGTTGTGATATCAGTCGTTTTGGAAGTTTTCAGATGTTGAAAACATTTCCATTTTTTGAAAAAAAATTTTCTCCGAAAAAAAGTTTTCTCAGAAAAGAAATCCCCAACAAAAACCTTTTAAAAGGTAAAGTGTGACGCAGTCCCTAATGTCTACTTCTAAAATTAATGATATCAGTGGAGGTGACGCTTGCGCTGAAAATACGCATACATTTCCTTGACGACAACGTTACCCTGTGTTCA
>CM055403.1:168441017-168478357 GCA_029228625.1 Pseudolycoriella hygida
CAGACCCACCAGCGTAATAATTTTTCAACACTTTCAGTTTTCACACGCAAAAATTTAAAACTCAAAACAATCTTCGCAAAAAGACACGAATGTTAAATTTTTGCAGCGTAAAAACTGAAAGTACAGAAAAATTATTTCGTCGCTGGGTCTGGCATTTGTGACGCGATTTTTTGAACACAGGGTAACGTTGTCGTCAAGAAAATGTATGCGTATTTTGGAAGTAGACATTAGGGGCTGCGTCACACTTTACCTTTTAAAAGGTTTTTGTTGGGATATCAGTAGTTTTGGAAGTTTTTTGTTTTTTGACCCACTTCTGCGCCTCGGCGACCCCACTTTCTATTCATCAAAATGATGCGCAAATCAATATCTATCGATTCCGACGAAAAAATTTTTTGGCGAAAACTTTCGCCTCAATTTTGGCCAACTTTGGCGCCTCAGCGACCCCACTTTCTATTCATCAAAATGATGCGCAAGTCAATATCTATCGATTCCGACGAAAAAATTTTTTGGCGAAAACTTTCGCCTCAATTTTGGCCAACTTCCGCGCCTCGACGACCCCGCTTTCTATTCATCAAAATGATGCCCAAGTCATCTATCGAACTTTCCCGAAGGAACCAACTCTCTAGCTATTCAAATTCAGAAGATAGCAAAAATTCCAAGATGGCATCACTTTGACGGTTGGCAGCCATTTTCTTAGGATAATGAAAAAATTCTCCTCACCAATCTCTATAACTTTCCCGAAGAAACCAACTGTCTGGCTATTCTAATTCAGAAGATAGCAAAAAATTCAAGATGGCGCCTTTTTGACACCCAGCAGCCATTTTCTTATGATCCCAAAAAAATCTCCTGATAAAACTCTATAATCGCTCGGAACAAACCACCTCTCTAGGTATTGTAACTCCGGAGCTAAAATTTGAAAACACAAAAAAACGTAATTGATTGCTTAGGAAAACTCAAAATGGCGCCTTTTTGACACCCGGCAGCTATTTTCTTATGATCCCAAAAAATTCTCCTGATCAAACTCTATAATCGCTCTAGGTATTGTCACTCCGGAGCTAAAATTCGAAAACTCCGAGTACTACGTGAAAAACCATGAAAATTGACCACTTTTCCACACTTTCCGACTTTTCCAGAGTTTTCCCGGAAAAGCGGCCGATGAAATTTTTCATTTTAGGCCGAGACTGTTCCCTGAAAATTTCAGGAAAATCGGCTGTCTAGTTCTCGAGATCGAAAATTATTAATAGAACATAGATAGATAGATAGATAGATAGATAGATAGAAACCGACAGATCAGGAAAAAAGTTTTCATAATAATGAGAACAATGGATTTTGGTAAGATGTATGGAAAAGTGCCATCTTCAAACCTCCACATCTCAGCCAATTTCAACCGATTTTGATGAGTGAGGGCTTGTTGGAAAGCTGCTGCGACGTAGTTTTTTTAAAAATAATTTGGAGGGGAAGGGGGCGAGGGGAAAAAACTCAAAACTTCGCCTATACATCGTGTCTTGTCCCAAAGGTTTTTGTATGGAGGTTTTTGGGTTTGTGGACGTTTTTTTGGGGTGTGGGGACTGCGTCACGCTCTCCGCTACCGCTCCGAGCATAATTTTCTTAGAAAAAAAATTTCTCCGAAAAAAAGTTGTCTTCGAAAAAAATTTTCTCCGAAAAAAATTGTCTTCGAAAAAAAATTGTCTCCGAAAAAAGTTTTTTCAGAAAAAAAGCTTTTCTCCAAAAACATTTTCTCAAAAAAAAATTTTTCCAAAAATGTTTCTTCGAAAAAAATTTTTCTCCAAACAAATTTTTCCTTTAAAAATTTTTCTCAAAAAAAAATTTTTCTTCAAAGACATTTTTCTCCAAACACATTTTTATCCAAAAAAATTTTTCCTTAAAAAAAATTTTTCTCCGAAAAAAATTGTTCTCCAACACCTTAGGCTACCATCGGAACACTTCGTATCACCTTCGGCTCCCTTCGAAATACTTTGTGTCACCTTCGCCTGCCTACGGAACACTTCGTGTCGACTTCGGCTACCTTCGGAACACTTCGTGTTCATCATTAGGAATTCTCGCTCTAAAAGAGTTCATTTTACTCCACATTCTAAAATTGATGATTGGGTGATTGACTGCTACAACTCTTGACAAAAACAACGATGATCTTACAGATTAATAAGCTTAAGACCTAAAGTTTTGCGTCATCGTCGTGTGTCGTAGGACGGGACCAAGATACTATCATCAATTTACTGTCCTCTCTCCTACTTGAAGAAGAAGGATGCAGTCGTCCAAATTCAAATCATGGATTGCGGTTCCTCGATTCTCAATCCTCCACCCACAGCACCGGCTTTTTAACCTCATACATTCACCTCAAACCAGTGTTGCATAGTTCTACAAACCTACTGTACCGGGTTTTCCTTTGGTGAGGGATCTCGCAGTTAGCCTGTTGACCTTATCACTTGAGAATCATGAAAATTCTCTTGGCACCGCTGGGCCAGCTCAGGAAGTCACGGCGTCGCTACACACCAGTGGACCAACGGAGCTCGGCGAACCGATCCTGACGGCGACCACTTTTGTGGCAATTTCACTCGCTGTCATCTGTAAAAACAGGGTCCACGCCGAGTAAGTGATTGTAGCGTTTAAGAAGCAGAGGCTACGAGATTGTACTAAATTACTTTTTCAAAATACAAATTGCAAGCTAAATGAAGGTCTGTAATTGTCTATTACCTTTTTTATCAAGTAGCGATAGATACTTTAAGTTTTCACCCTTCCTGTCCGTCCGTCCACTCTTCATCGATAATTTGTCATATATGATTTGTGAGATTTGTGAGTTGTCATCGGTGTTTGTCATTGGTGATTTGTCATTGGTAATTTGTCATTGGTGAGTTGCCATCTGTTAGAGGTGAGCGGGTTATCCGAATGTACGAAAAAACCCGACCCGATCCCGAATCCGAATCAATTTTAACGGGTTGACGGGTTACGGGTCTACCAAAATCGAATCGGGCCGGGTTCGGGTCGGGTCGGGTCGGGTTTTTGTAATTATTTAATAAAAAAACCCGGTAAATTTTTTTTCATGAAATTATAGTAAATAGTGAGAAAGTTACGCGTACTAGTATTAATACATTGAATAAATCAATATAACATTTGTGTCATGCCGTACCCCAGTTCGAAAGATTTCAACAGGTTTAGAACTAAAAATTTTCCGAACAATTTACTATTGGAATTTAAACTGTAAAACTGATATACTTTTCCGCACTTGTATCGAAATGAAATGCTCATTTCGGTACAAGTTACAGAAAGAAGTCTCATGACTTAGATAGTTTTGATGAATGTATGTGTTAGCGTTATGCGTAGTGAATGATGGGATAGAGTAATAGTAATATTTTTCGATATAACTGGATGGATGAAAGTTTTGTTTAAGAATTATTTGTTCGCTGTACAGTGATTTCAGTTAATTTATGCTTACCTCATTGTGATACGGGCATTTGGCACAAAGTTGTAGCACACGTCTCAATTTTCCTTACTCGCTACGCTCCTAAGCAAAACTTCAAAAATCGACTTTGTGCAACACTGTGTCAGACTATATGTTGGAAATGTAATACTCATTACCAATCAAATAGATTTTGCGAGTAAGATGTATCCTAAGATCTTATCAAAATTGATATTGATCATAACTTAGTCACTAACATAGTGATCATAACTTAACAGACACACCCTCACGTAAAAAACCACATTTTGGTGCACTTGTTCTATGAGTTCTATAATTTGGCTCTTCTCAACAAATTTCATGTTTTCTCTGTATGGCGCAGCATGAAAACCGACACCTTCGAGACTTTTTTCTGGAGATAATGTTAGACACAATATTTTTAGCGACTTTTTTCATCTGGTTCAGCTTCCTTCTTGTTATCGGGTTTTTTAAAATTGAATCGGGTCGGGTCGGGTTTCATTTTATACAGATTGCCGGGTTGTCGGGTTTTCGAAAACTGAATCGGGTCGGGTCGGGTTTCAGTTTTTTCGGGTTACCGGGTTATCGGGTTTTTGAAAATAGAAGAGGGTCGGGTTTCAAAAAAAGGTCGACCCGCTCACCTCTACCATCTGTGATTAGTCATCGGTGATTTGTCATTGGTGAGTTGTCATCTGTGATTTGTCATCGGTGATTTGCCATTGGTGTTTGTCATCGGTGTGTTTGTCATCGGTGATTTGTCATTGGTCTTTGTCATCGGTGATTTGTCATTGGTAAGTTGTCATCGGTGATTTGGCATCGGGTATCTGTGATCAATGATTAGTCATCGGTGATTTGTCATTGATGAGTTGTCATCTGTGATTTGTCATCGGTGTTTGTTATCGGTAATTTGTCATCGGTGATTGGAATTTTATTACACTCAATCGATCTTTCCTATACCCATATCTATGGTTTATGAGACGTTGCCATTCATCACAAAAAATATTTCTCTTTCACTTTTTCTTCTACCATCGACCATGATAACATGCCCATCATCACATTTTTGTTACCATGCAAAACGTATAACAGTTGGTGGAGTGAATAGGGAAAAATAAATCAATTGTTGCATGGAATGTCTCATGTACAACACTACGTTATATTCTTTTCACGTTGAGGAAACCGTTCAAATACTCACCGTTTCGTTTATCCTATGCAACACTTTTAACATCGTTTGCGATGCATCGCATTCAAACTCTACACTGATTTTAATTGGGCTTTTCGTCTCAAAAGTGATTTTGTTATCATTTTCATGACATAAGTTTGCATTGAAAGTGTTTATAGGAGATAAAAGTTTGTGTTGCAAAACAGAGTTCAAAATTGAATGATGAGGAAAGGAGCAAGGAGCGACCAACGACATTGTGCCGTATATATCTACTTTTCAAAAGGAGTGTTAGTTCTTGATTTCAGCATTAACAAATAATCCGCATAAAAATTGAGAAAATGTGTAAAGTTTGTTCTAATTTTAACGCTATCACGTTGGTGGAACCGGGTGGGATCGTTTAAATGAGCTCAATTCATGTCGAAGGTTTAGCGGCACTGTTTAATTAGACTGGCACTATCATAGTGCGAGCATGGGAGAGAGTGTTGTTACAGAGCAATGGTACATTACAAGAAGTATAGGAGTGAGTCGACCCACACCTGACCCACATTTTTAACGGGTCGACCCACACCTTACCCACAGTTGCAGAAGTCACAAGAATCGTTTTTCGTTAAAACTGTAGGTCGACCCACTCCGATCCTTAATTACAAGTGACGTCATGAGAACATCCGGTAACATAAGGGCGAAGTTTGCAAATTTGAGTAGAAGGTTAGCATATAAAACGTTGATTAGATGTGTATGTGACGGTTTCAAATCGCGGTGTGGATATGGTTAATATTACGTTAGAAACGTTCATTCTCAATGCGGTCTGTTACATGTAGGGTTCTTTCGATATTTGTGTCCAAATGTAATAGCATTGTGTCTACGTGTAATAACACGTTTTAGTACCAACATTATAGTCGAAACGGTTGAAACCGTCGAATGTTCGAATGATGTGAGCAGGTGTTCGAAAATATGATAGTCAACACGTACTTTCATTTGATCTATTCTTCAAACGAATTCGAGAAAAAATTAAATTTTAATTGTGTGTTGTGGTTTTTTGTTTTTTGGTGTGTAAATGCATTCACAACTTCTTTCCATATGGAACGGCGAATAAAATAGCATACGTTCTATGCTGTGAAAATAATTCATTAATTCGAGATCGCTTTCAGCTCGGATATGCAAACTCTACCGTTGTCAAAAACAGTTTCCAAAGTTGTTGCTCGAAAACACACTCGTGAGTTCCGCTCATATCACAAAATTGATCACTCATGTAATGAATTATTTTCACTGCATAGAACGTAATCTACTAATCGTCACCCACTCAGTGGTATATTTTGATACCAAGATAATTATCGAATCAGGTAGTCAACTTGACGTTATTTATGCGGATTTCCAAAAAACTTTTGACAGGGTGTCGCACAGAGTTCTGTAGCAAAAACTAGGGTTGGAGGTCAAATCTGGTGTGCCTCAGGGCAGTCACTTGGGTCCACTGCTCTTTGTTCTTTTTATGGATGATGTCACTAAGATCTTCAAATCGATAAAGATTTTGTATGCTGACGACCTCGATCTCTGATGCTATCCGTCTTCAATCTAATATCGATGCTCTAGTGCTTTGGTGTAGGCGGAATCAGTTGGTCTTTGTCTCGAGTTACCGAAATTCAGGATCTCGGGGTATGGTTGGATGAGATGTTGACATTTTACCGGCACATAGACTTGATTACGTCCAAGGCATACTCCATGCTGGGATTCGTTAAGCGAATATGCAGGCAGTTCACGGACATTCGAGCTCTGAAAAATGTATATTTTGCTTATGTACGATCCCACTTGGAATACGCTTCTGTTGTTTGGGATCCCCATGAGATATCGTATGTGAACAAAATTGAATCGCTACTGAAAAAGTTTATCATGTATGCTCCGAGTAGGACCGTACGTCGGGACAGCGCGTTTCGTCTTCCTCCTTACTTAGATTGGAATCGAGCCACTTTGGCGTAGGAGAATTAATATGTCCGTGATGTTTGTGTCCGATTTATTGCGCTGTCGTCTTAATGCCCATGGTTTGAGCTTAAGGATTCAATTGAAGGTCCCTGTACATCCGCTTAGAAGTAGAGAATTCTTTGTGATTCTTTTTCATCGTACTGACAATGGCCCACTTGATAGAATGCCCAGAATTTTCAACTTTTTCTTATTATAGTACCCTTTTCGTCTTCTCTCCAGTAACTTTTTCTCGCAGTTTACAGAGACGATCTCACGATGAGCCAATTTCGGTTCAGGATTAGATCTGCGGCTCTCGCTGCTTCATTACTCGGTTAACTGGAACTTTCTTCAATCTTTGATGATACTTTTAATTGAGGTAGACGGTGTTTGTGTTTTATGAATGGCAGTGACCTGTGCTTTACATGAATTTGTCCGATCTCGCCCGATATTTATGTTGAATAAGTTATCTGGTCGCGTAACATCAAATGTATTTGATCAATTAATTCTATTTTCTTATTGCATTTACTTTAGCTAGTGTGATTTCAAGAGTCTTTTTTACGCCTGTTCCTACACTCCCCCCTTTAATAAAACATTTGTCCTCAAATGTTCACTCTTCCACTACCCTAAAATTTCCCAATCCCGGTCTTAGCTTCATTTGCTTTCTCGATGCAGTTGATCGATTTCGCTTTAGCACTCATCGTCTTGTTTGGTTCGATTTCTGTACAATCTCAAGCCATGTGACCGAAGCTGTTACATTTGAAGCATCGTGTTCCCTTTTCTTGATCCGGACACGCATCTTGATTGTGACTTTTCGATCCACAGCTTTTACAACGTGTAGTTGCTGATGCTGATTTCACCTTGTGCATTGTCTCCATTGTCTCGTACACTTTATCGTACAAATTCTTCTAGAATGTTCCGTTCGTTTCTTTTACTGAGACTTTACTTAACACATCGCAGGTTGATAGTTTTTAGTTCTTATCGAATTGCTTTTCCTTTACATAGCTTAACACTTTGCTTGTCCTTTACACTTTACGGCTTATCGAATCTTTTCACTTTTCAACGTAACAACTTTGCGACTTTTCCACTTTGCCAGTTACTTTTCCTTAACTTTATTTACTCAATGTCCTGGTCCACTACCTTGAGCCCCCATGTAGAAACGATAAGATCAATTAAAGACACGAATTGTCGGTAAAAATAAAATTGCAAAAACATGTGATTTTGACAACTGACCAAATCAGAATGATTTGTAAAATCCTTTACTCCATACAATGCAATTGTCATTTCAATTGACATAAAAATTAGATTCACTTTACCGATTACGCCTGTTCCTACATAAATAAATAATTGAATCTCTGGTAAAAGTGGCATAGAGGCTTCAATAAGGTTAACGGGTCATTCGCATATTACGTCACACTATTTTTTGGTATTTTTGACCCCCTCCTTTCTCGTCACTAATTTTGGGCTAAATCTTACCCAAATTTCCATAGACCGTCACGTGTTGCTAGATATTGTTTTGATTAATTTTGTCGCTAATTTAATTTTTTTCGGCGAAATTCATTCAAAATCTTCGCTGATTTTCTCTGAGTTCTTTCCTTATGTAGGCCTATATCCTATGCCTTTTTGTTGTTGGTAGACACTAATAACATCAAAGTAATCTAAATAGCAGTTCCTCCCACATCAATTTCCGAGTAAATCGCAAGATCACTAAATCACTGTGGGTCTCGCCCGCGTGTTATTACATTTCTAATCGTACCGTTCAATTCGGTTACGTAACAAAGTGTTTCGGAAAAAGCGAAATAAACCATATTAAACATATAGAAGAAATTCTTCACGTACGTTGCTTAGACATCTGACAAAGGGCAAATGTACGAAAATGTCACTCTGGCATTCACAATCTGTAATCTCTTTTTGTACGGTATGGTGTCTCCTCCTTAACATGTTGGTGTACATATAAATTCAAGTATCCACTTATGCTACTGATGTTTGATACGTCCTATAAAAGAAAAATATTTTCCTTATATATTACATATATTGCAAAAGTTTTCCCTTCGTTACTTTTTATATTTTTTATATAAACCAATATAATATGAATTGGATTACATCAAAATTTTTGATATTTTTCCGATAAATGCTTCATAAATATATGTTTACCGCTTGTAACCAGACAAGCAATGCTGGTGTATTAAACATTTTTAGATCAATTTAGTTATCCTATATCCTTCTGGCAAATACTTTGTGATGCGGTTTATCGATTATGATGAGTATCCGGTTAAATATGATGTGTATTTTATTTTTATGAGATTTCATTTTGAGTTGCGAATTTTAGATAAAAATCGTAATACTGACTGGTTCATCGTTTTTCCTTTCATTCAATTTTCATTGCATACGAACGAATAAAAGGGTCGTTCGAATACTCAAAGCTTTGCAGACAACAATGCGTCTATTTCTGTACATTCAGCACTTGGACCAGTGTGTACTCGTTGAATCCAATAAAAATCGGTGTCCCCCAAGCGTATATCCTGGGGTCTCTGCTTTTTTCAAATTCGATCACAAATGACGAAAACAATCTTCCCTGACGATGCTGGGTACTTTACTCGTCATAGTCTACGGACTAAAACACATGTGCAAATAGTCGGTATCGGTGGAATTGAGGATACCGGAGAGTTTTTGGAAAAAAATTTCTGACATAGGGAAATCGAGTGATTGTCTAAGAAACTATCGGGTAAACACTTCGCAAGCGAGAAAAGATGAGGAAGGATATGAGAAGCTGTTCTTAAATGTGGGAGATTGATATAATACACCGATTCTTTTTAATAAATTTAATTTTTTTAACGAAATGTGAAAACAAATTCTTGAGACATTGCGAAAATAATGAAGTTCAAATCATTGTGGAGTACTAGGGTAGCTTAGTTTTGGGACTGTGACCCTCACACAAAATCTTGTTATAACTTAGCCTATAACTTATTCTGCGGCGCAAGCTGTCATTGGCGATATTCAAAAATCTTCATTTTTCACTGTTTTTGCTGTCTTTGCCATATCCCGAGTCAACCCATCGATCTCTTACTTACTTGCTTACTTTACCTTCAAGTACAATAACAATCGTCATCCGTAAAGGATGCCCTCAAGGAGGAGTACTCCCGCCGCTCTTACACATTTTAGTCGAAGACAGCTTGTTAGTAAAGCTTAACGAATCCGAGTACTTTACTTTGAGCTTTGCCGACGACTTAACAGTCCTATTAATAGGTTAGAGATGAGCGGGTCGACCATTTTTCGAAACCCGATCCGGACCGAACCCGACCCGATAAAATTTTTCGAAACCCGAAACCCGAACTGTTTCAAAACCCGACCCGGACCGAACCCGACCCGATAATATTTTTCGAAACACGAAACCCGAAACCCGAACTGTTTCCAAACCCGGCCCGGAATGAACCCGACCCGATTAATATTTTCGAAACTCGAAAAAAACAATTCGGGTTCGGGTTCGGGTCGGGTTTTTCGAAGTTTCGGGCAAACCGCTCATCTCTATAATAGGTCTCTACGTTAGCACTCTTTGCGAATTATTGCAAGCGGCATTCAAGACAATAGAAGATTGGTGCCACATGCACGAGCAAGAAGTCAATACAGAAAAAACTAAGCTTGTCCTATTCACTAAGAAAGAGAAAATCGAAGGCTTTAAATCTCCAGTAATATTTGGCAAAGAAACACCACTATCAGATTCTGCCAAAGTATTAGGATTAGACTTAGACGAAAAACTAAATTTCAATATCCACCTCGAAAATCGTAGTCGAAAAGCGATATCCACCTTGTGGATGTGTCATAGCTCTTTTGGTAAAAACTGGGGTTTTAACACTAAGATCCTCACCTGAATATACACGGCAATCGTTAGACCACAAATTTCATACGCAGCATTTATCTGGTGGCCCCGTTGTCGCATCGGCCTGATTCAGAAGCAATTAGCAAAAGTCCAAAGGTTAGCTCTAATAAGTATTACTGGAGCAATGAAAACGACTCCCACAGCAGCCGTGGAAGCTCTCCTGAACATCGAGCCACTACATATTCACATAGAATCGATAGCCAGAGCCACTTGTGTCAGGTTGCAACGGTCCAATTAGAGCCAACTACGGTCATGCTAAATTATGGAACTACATGGTTAAGGAAAATCCAAATTTCGAAATACCATGCGATTTCATCACCCAAACGTATTGTTTTGACAACCTGTTTAAAGTGTCTTTCACTACTAGAGAAGACTGGTTAAACAAAACGGTCACTACGGCTTACGCTGACCACACGTGGTTTTCGGACGGATCTAGATTGAAACGAGCTGCTGGTGCCGGCATTTACAACTCTGTCACTCAAGCCTCTAATACGTTCAACTTAGGCGAATATTCGTCCATCTTTTTAGCAGAAGTTTTCGCCATTCTACAATGTCGTTAGGTGTTGCTAGATAGCACAATCACAAATTCCACCATCCTAATCTGCTCAGATAGTCATACTGCACTCGAAAGCATCAGTTCCCACAAAATCTACTCGTCATTAGTATTACAATGTAAAGAAAAAGCACAATCGTTGGCTCAAAACAACGAAAACAACTCACTTACCTAAACGTGGGTCCCCGGCTACAGTAACATTGAAGGCAATGACGGCAATGACACAGCAGACGACTTAGCAAAGACAGGTGCAGCGAAACCATTCTTAGGCCCTGAACCTAACATCAAAACACCACCATCGCATCGGTCGCAAGGAGATATATTGCAGAATGGAAGCAAAAAGTATTCTGAAAACATTGGAGCATCATTAACCATGCTAGACAATCAAAGAATTGCATAAGTATTAATCCAAAAAACTCCAGATTTTTCTTAGGTCTCACTGTCTTAACAGACACCTTCACACTATAGGCGTCACCAGCAATCCCTCCTGCGATAACTGTGGCGAAATAGAGACAGCAGAACATTTCAACTGCAAATGCCCGGCCTACATATCAGCGAGAATAAAAACGATTGGCGCATACATTTTACCTCACAACATCATATTATGGAGTATACCACCCAGAGACATTTTGAACTATCTCAATCGTACCAATAGAATGTAGATAATTAAGTATGTGGGTATGCACAACAGGCCCACTGGAGGCTTAGGTGCCGGACATACGTCCACCCACTCTAATCTAATGTAATCTAATCTACGTTACCGGCACTACAACCCATTAAGGGTCTTAGCCTTCTCCAACCGGGCCTATCCGCAGCTAACGTTTCCCAGCTGGTTACTCCTACAGTTCTTAGGTTGGCAAAAGCAGCGTCGCACCACCGGGATTTGGGTCGCCCTGCACCCCTTTTGCCCTCAGGTTTATATTTCATAATTTTTAAAATTTCATAGGCCGCTTTTCCGGGAAAATTCTGGAAAAGCCGTGGCATGTGGAAAAGTGGTCAATTTTGAGGGTTTTTTAGGTAATGCTCGGAGTTTTCGAATTTTAGCTCCGGAGTGACAATAGCTAGAGAGTTGGTATCTTCGGGAAAGTTATAGAGTTGGTCAGAAGAATTTTTTGGGATCTGAAGAAAATTGCTGCCAGCACACAAACCGGCGCCATCTTGAATTTTCCCAAGCAATAAATTAGGTTTTGTTCTACAATGTTATAGAGTTTGGTCAGGAGAATTTTTTAGCATTTTAAGAAAATGGCTGCCAGCTGACAGCTGGCCGCCATTTTCTTAGGATCCAAAAAAATTCTCCTCAACAATCTCTATGACTTTCCCGAAGAAACCAACTGTATAGCTATTCTATTTCAGAAAATAGCAAAAAATCCAAGGTGGCGTCACTTTGACAGTTGACAGCCAGATCCTACGAATTTGTTATCTTTTGAATTAGAATAGCTAGACAGTTGGTTTCATCGGAAAAATTATAGAGAGATTTTTCGGAGAAAATTTTTTTTGGAGAAAAATTTTTTTGGAGAAAAATTTTTTTGGAGAATTTTTTTTTTCGGAGAAACTTTTTTTTTCGATACTTTTAGGTTTCGGCGACCCATTTTTTGCCGCCCCGTATGTTTTTCCGCAGGCACAGTTTTGTTCGCACAACGTTTTTTTGCCGCACTTTTTTTTTCCGCCCCGTTTTTTTTCCGCCCCTTTTTTCCGGCGCACGTGTTTTTCGGCGCCCCCTTTTTTTCGCCGCCCCCCTTTTTGCCAGCGACCTTTGTTCGCGCACACGTTATTTGGGCGCCCCCGTGTTTTCGGCGCCCCCATTATTTTTTGCTTGCTTTTTTTTTGGAGCAACTATTTTTTTCCGAGAAACTTGTTTTTTCCTGGTGCCGCCCCTTTTTGTTGGCACAAAATTTTTTTGGCCAACACATTTTTTTTGGCGCATTTTTTTTTTCGCCGCACCCCTTTTTTTTGGCGCCCAGTTTATTTTGGAGCCCCTTTTTTTTGCCCGCCTCTTGTTTGGGCGCCTCCTTTTTTCCGTGACCCTTTTTTATTGGCGCCCCCTGTTTTTTTTCGCCACCCCTGTTTTGTGTGCGCCCATTTTTTTTTCTCGCGCACCCCTTTTTTAAATGCCGACCCTAATTTTGTTATGGCGCACCTTTTTTTTTCCCGACCTTTTTTTTGGGAGAAGAATTTTTTCAGAGAAAATTTTTTTTTGGAGAAAACTTTTTTCCGAAAGAAAGTTTTTTTTTTCGAAGAAAATTTTTTTCAATAACTTATGGTTGAAACTTCTTTGCTGCAAAGCAGGACTTGTTTGGACGTCCGTATTTAATTTTAATAAGATTTTTTATAGAAAGTAGAGTAAATTGTTTTGATTTGGAATGATTTGAAAATGGAACGACCGACATGGGTTTCCATGCAAACCGTTCCAAATCCAAAAAAGGAACGAACGTTCCAATTCAACATACGTCGTTATTTATGTACACTCTTTGGTTATTATGGTTCAAATTCGAATGTCGTTCTAAATCAAGATGATTCAATTAAATGTGAAAAGAAAAATTTCGGTTCTATAAAAAATCTTATTAAAATTAAATACGGACGTCCAAACTTTCGACTATAATTTATTGAAAAATATTGCCAACGAATGGAGAATTCGAAAGTCTCGGTTGTGCTAGCATTTGATGAATGCTAACACAGCGTGTCAATGTATCTATGACATGATTTTTTTTGGAGA
Source organism: Pseudolycoriella hygida (assembly GCA_029228625.1). NCBI lineage: Eukaryota > Metazoa > Arthropoda > Insecta > Diptera > Sciaridae > Pseudolycoriella > Pseudolycoriella hygida. The sequence continues at coordinate 168,454,700 of CM055403.1, forward strand.
AAAATTTTTTTGGAAATATTTTTTATCCGGAGAAATTTTTTTCCGAAGGAAACTTTTTTTTCGAAGAAAATTTTTTTTGGAGAATAATTTTTTTGGCGAATTTTTTTTCGGAGAAATTTTTTTCGAAGAAAATTTTTTTTCAAGAAATTTTTTTTGAAGAAAAATTTTTGTGGGAGAATAATGTTTTCGGGGAAAATTTTTTTTTGGAAGCGGACTTACGGACTGCGTCTTTTTTAAGTTGTATGATTGTACTTTAGGGTAGATGGGGTACCCCAAAAATGGTATTAAATCAATGAGTTTGTACATAAGTATTGGTTCGCTGCAAAGTCAGTAAGAAATTCAATTTTCGATCTAAAAGGTTGAGTAGGACACATTTGTTGGAAAGCTAATGAAAGTGGCTTTCAGATTTGGAGTGTAGCAAAATTCCCAAAAATGGCGAAAAATGAAGGTTTTCGAATTTTGCAGATGAGAGTCTGTGACGGAATAAGTTAACAAAAAGTCTGCGCTTATGATCCAAAACAGTATTTTGTGTGGGGTATAAAGAAGTTATTTTACGACACAATCCTGAAACTCGACTACCCCAGCGTAGTATTTTGTGCTCTTCTAGAGTTCACTTGCGCGTTAATTTGCTTCTAACTTGCAATACTCTACCGTGAGTCTGTGTCGGGAACATTGAGAGGGAATTCTTAATTTGTGGAATATTTCAACAATTCATAGCTCTGAAAATTTACTAAACGAAAAATGAGTCCTTCAGCTAACTAAAAAAGCAATTTATTAAATAATCTATAACTCTCCGTTACTCTAGTAACACTTTCGGGTAATCTTCCTCTCGGAAATTATGAGCCCTCTAGAGGAAAACCTAACAAGAGCTATTAGAGTTACAACATAGTAACTCGTATAAAGTCACGAAGCGTTAACGGGAGCGTTATGCGAATTATAAACTCAAAGTTTTGGTTCACTTATTTGTAATGTTTTTGTGATACTTTAGAATTGTGGCAAATCTTGATATAATGTGAATGAACAATTGAAAATGATTGAAGTATTATGAATGCTGATAGGATTACTTTCCGTAGTATTTCACATTGTCTATCAATTGTTCGGCGAACAATTTTGAACGAGTTAATCAATTCAATTGACCTTACATGGTTTTGTAGAAAATTATAAAGCCTCTATCAATCCACTTTATTTTCAATCTATTCACATAGCCAATCCCGGGTATTGTTTTCGTTAACATTGTTACCGCAAGAAAATACAATTTCTTATTTATACACTTAACAAATTTTCTACTTTCTATGGTCGATTTTGGTATAAAAAGCCTCACGTACGGGCCATGAAAATTAGATAAATAAAAATAAATTTAATTTCACACACAAAAAGGTTCACTGTGCTATGCTATTATCCTCGGGAGATTTTCCTATTTATTTTTTTTTCTATGTTGCTTTTATCGAAGATTAGATACAGGACGATGTATTTTAATGTGTGACAAACCACTTTTTCTTAGTGATCCTTTGTTATTTGTATGCTGTTAATGGCAGAACACCTACGATGATATAAAATGAAATATTAATGAAACGCATGTCTCTCGTGCAAACAATGGTTTTATTTTGACACTTTCGGATGATTGTACGTGCGAACGTAGTTAGGACACATTAAGTGTATATGGGTATGGGATAGTTATATTATTTGTAATTTCTGGATATAAATTTAATGGCTTGAGATAAAAAAGAATACAAAAGTGTGGATTCTCTAAGCGTTAACATTATCACACTTTAACAGCATGTCGTACATTTTGCATTAACAGTTTGTTTAACGAGGTTTTACAGAAGATCGTTGTTTGTTTTGTAGGTGCTGTGTATGACGGAATGTTGGACATGACGTCAGTGCATTATCACGTCATATGTTGTAACCGTTAATTAAATTTTGAAAATGTTTTGGTGAAAATAGATTTTATTTTGTTAGCCTGGACGTCGGTCCTAATGATTTTCGTAACATTTAGAGTATTTTACTGAATTTTACAGAAAATTTACATGGAAATCTTTTTACTAAGAAAGTCTATCAAAATATTGCGTAGTTTATTGAGTATGTGACGTCATATTATATCAAGTTCCTTTTGTCTAGGAATATGTGACGTCATTACTTATCAAATGTGAATTAAAAATACTATTCAAAGAATAGATGAAAAGTCCCTTCTAAAACTAGTAGAAAGTTCGAATTCCAAGGAAATATAGAAAGTAATCCAAGAAGTCCTTTCGCAACTTGCAAAGAATGGTCTTTGTTTAACAGATCTAGTACCTAGCACAATTGTGTATTGAAGTGACGCAAAGAAGTGAATCTCCGCAACCACTATCTTCCAACCGAAATGATTGTTTCTTCGTTTTGAGATTAAAGACTGTTTGGGTACCTAAACCTGGACACTCTGGCGTGGAGAGAAACGAAAGGTCAGATAAGCTAGGTTGGTGCGCTCTTCCTTGATATAACAAAAGCTTTTGATTGTGTAAATCATGGAAAACTTTTGAGGAAGTTGGAGGTCTAAGTGTGAGAGGGACTCCGCTGCAGTTGTTGGAAAGTTACCTGAGTAACCGAAGACAATGTGTTCGCGTGGGGGAAACGCTTAGTGAACTGGAGGTCATTGACATAGGGGTGCCTCAAGGAAGTGTTCTGGGGCCTTTGTTGTTTTTAGGCTATATTAATGACGTTCATCGGTTACCTATATTTTTTGTGTGTACTTTCTGTGCAAATATGACCCATGACCTGAACTCGGACTTAGAACTTAACAGTGATTATTTGGGAATTAATGGTTTGAGCCTGAATGTAAATAAAACCAAGGTAATGCACTTCCGGAGGGATCCCCGTATTGAGCTAGGTCAGGTAATGCTAAATGGGCAAGAGATAGAAGTTGTTACCTCTTTCAAATACCTAGGAGTTACAATAGATGACAAACTGTCTTGGAGGGCACACATTTTGGAATCTGCAAAAAGCTGGCCTGTTTGAGTGGCATTCTCTGTAAGATTAAACATAGCTTGCCTAAGGCTATTTTGGTGAGAATTTATTATGCTTTTGGACATTCGTATTTGAATTACGTTATTGGAGTCTGGGGATGTGCTAACTGCTAACGCGTCTGATCAGAAGCAATTACAGACACTGCAAAAGAGATGTTTAAAGAATGTGTGCAAACTGAAGCAAACTCACTCGACGATTGACCTGTTCCGTAATCAGTGCCCAGGTGTGTTGAACGTCGCGGGACTGTATAATCTAAATGTGGGTTGTTTCGTGCACGATGCCATGCATAGCAACACGCATAATGCGGTTGTCATGGTGCGTACTGTACATAGGTATCCCACGAAAAGCAGGCCAGTGCTTGTCTTGGGAAAGTATAGAAGTATGAGAGGTGGTAGGGCAGTAACGATTGCTGGTAGCAGAATTTATAACGATCTCCCTTCTTCGATACGCGAGGCTTCATCAGTGAGATTTAAATCAATGTTAAAAGAGTGGATCTCAGAGAAGCAATACCCGGGATAATGAAAATACGAGTAACAATACATAGTAGGAGTTTGCATGATCCTTGTTTTTGCAAGATTTTTGAAGCGCCCATATTAAATCGAGAAAAGAAACGACATCCTCACATGACAAGTTTTGGAGAATTGACTTACTTTGTGATCTCTCGGCCTTTTGTGGCTGCGGGCGACTTCTTCATTGTTGAGTGATTCCTTACCTGAAACCTGTGCTATCCTGTTTACTCTTAAGATCGGTATAATTTTTAGTTTTTTAGTTTAAAGGAAGTCAAGAAGATTTGTCCACTCCGCAGTGAAATAGTTGTTGCTTTCTAATTGGAATCTTTTTCTTCATGATGTTTGATTGAATGAAAATATTTCTTTGTAATTACTAGATTAACGAATGTTTTATATTTTGTTAATTTTTACTATTGATAAATGCTAATTTCCTTTTCGGTGCGAGGCACAGTGGGATTGCAAATGTGAAATAAAAAAATTGTAATGATGATTTTGAATAAATTAAAAATTGAAATTGAGGATAGGCTCTACTGCCACGACGAGCGGCGGAAGTGAAAACACCACTGCCAAAACCAAAGGCACTATGCGAGGATGCATTAAAAGACTAGGTGCGGCAGGAGCATGCGGAACGCTGAAAAGCATATGAAGGAGGCGCTCATGCAAAGCTCTTCTTCCTGAAGACCGACGTGAAATGGGTCAATGACCTGCTGAAAATGGGCCGAAGTCGTATTAAGAGGGTATTAGGGGCGACCACTGAGGACACTATGGGCAAAGTCGACACCTGAATAGGCTACACTGAGGAAAATATCTACAAGCGATGTAGGAATTGTGTTTATAATATACGCTGCCGACGTATTATATACGCCGTGAATGTATTATCAACCTTATTTAAGTATTGTGTAGCATGCCATAGGTAACGAACGTGTTATGAGCTCACAGAATACGTGCACGGCGTTTGTAACACGTGTAGGTTGGATAAAATACGTCGACGGCGTATATTATATAATAAACTTGATTCCGACGTCGCTTGCAGATATTTTCCTCAGTGTAAGGATGTCAGAAACCCCAAGGTGCTCTTGCGGAATAGAAGAGAAAACGGGCACACACACATGATAAGTGACAGCCCCAAATTCCTCTAAACTAGACGCAGGATTCTTGGGGATTTCGTTGTGAGACTATCTGAACTTGAACCTGCACTTTAGACGGGTTCCTGGAAGCAACAGGAAAGCTCAACTAACGATTTAAATGAGGAACCGGAAAAGAAAGAAAGGATTTCAGGATCTGTGCTTCAAGATCAATCGGCGGGGCTGACCGCATGTTAATTCGCTTCACTATAAAAGTTAGCAGCTAGGACTTGAGGGTTAGACAAAAAATTCCAGAGATTTTTAAAGAGCTTTTTATGGTATGAAGCAGTCATCAGACCTACGAGGAGTCACGGCTGCGTTGTATGGTGGCCGAGGCTCGACATTAGGGATGCGAGGAAAGAGGTGAACGAGATTCAAAAGCTGGTATACATTTGTATTACCGGAGCTGTGAAATCGACAGCTGTGGCGGCCATGGAGACGATGATTAACCTGCCACCGTTCCATGTAGCATTGAAAGCACGCAAAAAGCCTATCATTAGCGAGGTGTTTGCGATGCCTAGGGAACGAATAAAACCGGAAACAGACTTCGTAAGGCTGTCGTACCCAGCAGGTCATAATGACTGAAAGGTTGGCCGAGCCTCTTATCAGAGGAAGGAATTGTGAGTTTTACAGACGGCTCTAAAACTTCAGAAGACACGGAAGCCGAGTATTTTCTCTGGAACCGTCGGCGGAAAGATGGTACCACCTAGGTGGGTACGCCGATATCTTTCAGGCTGAAATTTTCGCGGCACCGATGGCAGTGCAGGAGGCAATCCCAGCAGAGACAAGTGGGGCAAATATTACAGTCTGTTCTGACAGTGAGGCGATGATTGAAGCACTCATGTCGCCTGTCGTGACATCCAAGCTAGTGAAAGAGCTGAAGGAAACCCTGAACCAGATGGAACTGAGAAATCAGATCATGCTGGTCTGGGCTTCCGGACACTCTGGCGTGGAGGGAAATAAGAAAGCGGATGAGCTGGTGAGGAAGGGCTCGGCAACATCGAGTTACGGGCCGGAATCTCTTATATCCATCTCACATTGGGAATCCGTGAAAGCGAGGAAGAATTGGGTGTGGTCGGAATTCGCTGAATATTGGAGCGCCTAAGAGGGAGGAATGCACACGAAGCATTTCTTCCCGGTGCCAGATGGGAGGTGGGCAAGAGAACTGCTAAACTTGGATAGGAGACGTATCAGGAGGGTGGTGGGTGCGATAACCGGGCACTGCGGATTAAGCAGGCGCCTGGCAAAAATGGGAATCTCTAACGATCCCAACTGTACCTGCGGCCTGAGTGAGGAAGCAGGCGTTCACGTTATATGCGACTGCCCGAAGTTCTTTTCACTGAGGCTTAGGACTCTAGGAGGTCATGTGGTCCAACCTCCAACAGTATCGAAGATGGGACCTGCCGCTCTAGACAGGTTCCTGGTCGGGACTGGAAGGTTTCTAATATTTACATGATGAGCGGGTTAAGAAACAAAGGATCATCAGATCTATGTTTCAAGGACCAAGAATGGTCCGACCCAAACTGATAAATCTGAAAAAGGGTTTCTTGTCAGGTGATGCAATTTCACTACCTTTGGGAAAGTCACAACTTTAATGCAGTTGAGGAAAGAAACAATTCAGTGGAAATTGAACAAACATGAACAAAGAATAGAAATAGTTCTTGAACAGGAGCATGAAAAATTTATTATTTAGGTTTTTCACGTTACAATAAGTATTTCATTTTGATGTTATGATCAAACACACTTCAGCAATCGTTCGGTTCGGTGATTTGCTGAGTACCCTCAAAAACAGCTTCAACAGCTCCCATCGTATCTCTACTGTAAGCACTCGCGGCGACTTTTACAGCAGATCCTACTATTTTCAATGTGACATCAGCACATTTCGCTCCAGTTGATGTGCAGAATATACCACAGTACGAAGAAGTGCCACCTCCACATGCACTCCAACATAATGGACCAACACCAATCAACCCAGTTGGACAAGGTACATAGCATAGTCCGGCATCATATTGCTTGCCAGATGGACAACCTAATCGGCTAGTGCCAACTCCGTTGCCATAAGACGGCTTAGTGCAAAAAGCACCAGCATCCGTATATCCACTTGGACAATTCGGAGAACAAATGCAACAACCTACCGGACTGAATCCAGCTCTACATTTGGGATAATGAAGCAATCCATTCTGTTCGCAAGAACCATGCTCACGTTCGCACTTTCCTTTATCCCAAAGTGCATATCCAGCACCACGTCCGTAAGCTGCCGGTTTTTGACAAGATACCCCTATGTCTGTAGCCCCAATGAGACCATCACATCCGATTTTTCGGCAAATATTCGTTCCAATGTGCTCATAACCAACTTGACATTTTGGATAACATAAAGCTCCCAGTTGAACTTCATTGGCGTTACATAAGGACACCACAGCAGTTCCAACACCCCGTCCGACAGTTGTTCGTCGACATATATCTTGAGAACTAGCCGCGTTAAGCTGAATAAAAAGAGTTCATTGAATCAATCTTCCAATTCAGTCCACTTCGAAACTTACTTGCCAAGCGAAAAACGCTACAAATGTTAAAGCGATGAATTTCATGATACTCACAAAATCCAACAGTAAACTTTTCGAATTTTGCGGTGGGTTTTATACTGAAAGTGTGGAATTGCAAATATTGAAACAACTGTTAAGTGCGTTTATCTTGTGGTGATCCATTAACCTAAACTCAATGACCCAGTTTTCGATTGAACTTTCTACATTAACGATGTTATGTAATACTATTTTTAAACGATGGTCCATTCAAAAATATTGCTTAAAAATTAACTTCAACAACTCCACCAAAAGTAACATTTTATTACTTAAATTCAGGAATCCCAGACACTTAACATTCCAGAAACAGTTTTTTGACTTCCCCTCCCCACGCAGCACGCTTTTTTCGAACCCGCACTCCACCCTCATTAGCGTGCGTACTTTTTGAATGACCCCTACCAGCAGAGCATATAAAGTTTCTTGATTTTCTCAAAATTTTCTTGATTTTTTTATCGAGAAAATTGCGAAAATTTCGAAAAAAAATCAGGAAAACAGTTTCTCGAAAATAGGCTCTGCCTGCTAGTCCAACAATCTAAAAAATCAGAGTTGTTGAAAGAGTACTAAAGTGTGCGGGATATCCGTTCCAGTGATCGGGGCCAAATATGTTGGATTATTATTCATCCTGCATCCTTCAAATAATCAATTCATGTGGCTTGACGCGTTTCAGCCTCCTTACCTTTCGCCGTGTTTTATGGCGTTAGCTCGAATTACTTCTTCGACCCATTTCATGTCTGGGTTGTGGATCTCCTTGTTGGTCACAAAGCGGTATGTTTTGGTGATTCTACGTTGTCTGTATAATTTTCAAATTGGATTTCTTGGTGCAGTATCAGATTTCTGAGCCATACATTTATATTGGGGCGAATATTGTTTTATATATCAATCTTTTGCAATACAGGTTTAGCTTGGAGTTGCATCCAACCAGCCAGTACATTTGGTTCATTTTGAGCAGCATTTGTAGTGCTTTTTGTTTCACATGGAAATTCCAGTTCAGTTTGTGGTCCAAATTTAGTCTCAGATATTTCCTGAGTTTGCCCGCGGAATGGCAATTCCGTTAAGGTAAATGCGTAGATTGCTATTTATGTGGCGCAATGCGAAAGTGACATGTTTGGATTTAGCTTCGTTCAGCTTGATTTTCCAATCGATCGTCCACTGTAGGGGTGAGCGGGTCGGCCTTTTTTTGTAGTCCGACCCGACCCGAACCCGACCAAAAATTTTAACCCGATACCCGACCCGACTCGTCTTGTTGGTAGCTCGACCCGACCCGACCGGAACCCGACTCGAAACTCAAGCCCGAAACCCGATCGCCCGAAAAAAGTTTTATTACCCGAAAAAAATTCGGGTCGAGTTCTGTTACCCGAAAAAATTTCGGGTTGAATTGTTTTAATAGCTATTTCAATTTTACTAGAGCTACTACTATCACTTGTTTATAGCGTTAGCTCTAATAATTACTTCAGAAAAAATTCAAACAAAAGTAGATAGAAGAGTAAAAAATAGAAAAATACTGATCACAAATGCAATGCAGTGTGGTCTCGGCGGCAGCGCAGCTCAATTTTATTTACGGCGGCGGCGGCGAACATTTTTGAAACCTTCTCGACTGGTGGCGGCGTTTTTTTTTTCAAAAATTAAATTTTTGACTTTTTTCAATTTTTTAATTTCATTTTTTGTATAAATATTGGCATTTATCTTCCAACTTCCATAATTTCTGTATTGTTGAACTTTTCGGTTTTTTTAAATTTTTTACAAATCGGTTTCGGTTTTTTTATGTACCCAATAAAAAGTACGCCCGAAACCCGCCCGCACGGGATTTTCAAGACCCGAAAGCCCGAAGCCGAAACCAGTGAAAACCGATTCGGGTTCAGTTCGGGTTTTTTCCCATTTTCGGGCAGCCCGCTCACCTCTAGTCCACTGGTTTATTTTGTCCAATGCTTTCTATAACTTAATGATTGCTTCCTGTTGAGAAGCGTCCGTTGCCATAATGGCTGTATCGCCGGCGAAGGTTCCAATAGTTGTATTTTCAGCCACCGGGATGTCTGCAGTGTAAAGTGAAGGAGCTAGTACGCTTCCTTGAGGTTTGAATAAGATTCTTCAATTTTTACTCTGAAAGTTCTTTCAGATAAGTATGACTCGAGAAGTTGACTGACGCTACCTTTATATACGAGCACTTGGTGCCAGACTTTGTCAAATGCTTTTGATACATTGAGGAATGATTCTGGGCAGTATTCCTCCATTTCGAAGGCTCGTTCAATGGTTGTAGTTAACCTGTGAACTTGTTCAATTGTTGAGTGGTTGTTTCTGAAGCCGAATTGGAAGTCAGGAATGATTAGCCATGGCCTGAGTCGTTTCAGTAGCAGTTTTTCGAATATTTTTGCGATATTGGTCTGTATGAGGTAACCTTTTCAGGTGGTTTGTCTCCGCAACTTTGACACATTTTGGTATGTAAAAATGATGGAAAAATAATGTTGCAAAATCCATCGTTCTTACATTAATTATCCGTTTTTTGTACATCTTTTTTTACATGATCTACATTAATTTTACGTTTATTAGCCATTAACTTACCATGAAGCATACACAAAATTTACATTATTCTTACATCACAAATACAATTTTCACTCAATTATTTAGTCCTGAATAAACTTTAATAGCAAAAAAATTTGCATTTTTCCGAATATAATTTTAAAATATGAATGAGACTGCCCTAGTTGATTGTTCTCTGCATCAAGCGATTAAAAAAATGTATAAGTAATTTGGAGAATTCGGGTCAAGCGTGTTTGTCCTAAGGGTAATATTTTTGACAGAAAAACAACAAGTAGAGTAAGGGTGTCTAATGTGGAACAGGTGCCTAATGTGGAACACCACCATATCTCATAAATTTTTGATCGTGGATAATGTCTAATTTGAAAAAAATGCGCACGCAAGGTTCATTTTTGATTTACGTCAACACTGACAGAAATCTGTATCCAAAAAATTAAAGTGTCGAAAAGTTTGGGGCACCAGCGTTAAAACGAATCTAAATGGGTCCCTGATAAAAAGTGCCTATGGACGCAACTCAATCCGGAGTGATCTAGCGGTTCCGCAAAATCAAAATAGTCAAAAAATCCCAAAAACAGTGGAAAACGTAGACTTTTGCGAAATTGCATGAAACTAGTATAAGGGTAGGAGTCATGCTCAGGCAATTTTAATGAAATCAGTTCAGAATTGTCCACAGAGAACGTTTTTTGATTTACTCCGAGTTTCCGCACGCTGTCGGAAGTTTCAGATACCCTCAAAAAACACCGATTTTGACCACTAAATGCGAGACTAAATGCCTAATGTCTAATATATCAATTTTGGAAGTCCCTTATTCTCCAAGAAGTTCCACAATACTTCACTAATCTTTCCCAAATAACTTTCTCCTAGATTTCGAGACATTTCAACTCTGTTATTTGCATTCTCTTTTTGGTGTTCCACATTAGGCACCCTTACTCTATTCATTCACATGCGTTTTTTGAATACGTACGACTTCGCAAAACACCTGTGCAAACAATAAAAAATATTTCCGTATTTTACTTCTAAATGTGGGTGGTAGGTACATAATTTACTTGACAGTTGGTGATGCATTATATCATTATCGCCTTTAAAGAATTGAAAAAGTTGAATTAGGCTTGTCAACAGAATTGAATCGAGTTTTGAGAACTACTCCACAGATAATATTTTAAAAATATTGTTGAACAAAGCTGTGCCTTTTAATGGGCTTTGCACAACACATCAAAAAGAAAGTTTTATCACCGCATAAACCTTGTTTCTCTTACAAGTCATTTTGCGGATGATTTTAACTGGTTTTCACAATCAATCATCAAAATTGGTAATTAATTAACACATAAGTTTCTTCAGCCTGTAGCCTAATCGATCCACCTGTTGGATTTTTGCAAAAACACCAAAAGTATTATGTCGACATGGTAGCTGAAAAAATCTTCTCGCATTCGGGAGAACAGAGCAGCCGATTTGCTAAAATAAACTGTTTAATGAGTCCATGTTCAATCGCAAAAAATATAAAGTCATTTCCCTTTTCCCTACGATGAAACTCGCGGCATAAATCTGCTTTCACGATGATTTTCGTGAAAATCGAGGGATACTATCATCGAGAGTTAAGTAAGTTAAAGTTTTTCAATTTCCATCGACAGCAACACATCTACTATAGTCCTGTTGCAACGTTGGATATTTTGAAAAATCCAACGCAATATTATCCCGAAACATTCAAATTTATTAAAATGTAATATTCCCCCTTGAATGATAATAATTTTATCATCTACTGTATCCTAGCTGATATGGAAAAAGAGTAGCTGCCACAGGCCTCGTTAAAAAACCATAAAAGTTTTAAATTCGAAAATAAACGAAGCAAATTACGTTATGAGTTACATAAAAAAAAGCACAAAATATTGTCACAGAAATAAACAGTTATCAAATTTATGATAAAAAATAAAACAACGGCATCACAAAAACGAATAGAAATTAAATACATGGAAAATCTAATTATAGAAAAGAAAAAATTCATCAATTAATTTGAAAGGAAAAAGTAAAAGCGCCACCGGAACCAGGTTGTTAAAACCAAATTCGGTCGAATCCAAAAAAAATCTCCAAATATGTTGTCGTCATTACGATATCATCACTTGGTCTGCTACAAGAAAACACTAGCAGATTCAGCAATTTTCAAAAACAAAATTTTTTTTTCAATTTCCTGAATTTAGTTCAGTTGAGTGCAAGGAAAGTTGAAGCATGACTTCTTACAATTTCATCGAAATCCGAGTTGAAAATTTGCTTACTGATTTGTCAGGAAATACTTTAAAATTTGAATTTCGTCTGATTTTTACCTCAAAGTTTCATAAAGAAACGTTGAAGATCGCTCCAAAGTGGTGAAGTTGTTGATCTAGAAATGTGTTTTCATACTTTGCAGTACTTTGCTTTGTAATTTTACAGTTAACAGTTTTAAAATTCACGAAAGTGTAAAAAATTACGCTCCTCACACACTTTGTGGACCAGATAGCCGTGAAATATCGCCAAAGTCAAATCGCAAAAAAAAAAATCGCCAAAGTGTGAAGCTTTGGCGATTTTACTTGACGATACTTCACACTTTGGCTATTTTTTTGGCGTTTCATCGTTTTTTACTGAAGTGTTAAATCGAAAAAGAAAACTCCAAAGTGTGAAGTATTGCCAATTTTTTTTTTTGCGATTTGACTTTGGCGATATTTCACGGCTATGTGGACCACCTGGTCTTAACTGCTGGTGCTAAATTCCATAACCACTGAGTATTGCAAATTATGACGCATCAATTTTTTCATTGAAATCGAAACCCACAAGTAAATCAAAAAAAAATCTGAGAAATAAATGTACATTCGGAATAAAATTGCCGAATTCGAACAAGCTGCAATACACGCTTTTATTGCGGCGCACAGTAGGCGAATCCGTTATATTCATGTTCAAAAATCTATATCTCGTGAAATATTCACAATTTAAATGTAGGAATTCTTAAGACGTGATTTGAGAATGTTCAAAAATGTCGGGAAAAATATTTGTGCATGTAGGCCGCAGATTAATAGTCGTATAGTTGTTAGACAAAGTGACAGGTTTGATTTCTCCCCATACATAACCTCAAAAAAATATATTTTCCATATTTTCGTCAGAATCTTGTCGAAATCAGTTGTAAACGTTAAAGTAATTCATAATAAGTCGAAACGAGCCTAGTCCGACGAAAAAGGGATGAATTTCCCAGTGGTTTTGAAGCGAATTGTTGTTCAGCGCTCTGAGACCCAAAGACAGTCAGTATCAAAATCAAAGAACCAACCAAGAAATTCATCTCACGTTTTAAGAATTCCTACATTTAAATTGTGAATATTTCACGAGATATAGATTTTTGAACATGAATATAACGGATTCGCCTACTGTGCGGCGTCTGTTTATGTCAAAGTATACAAAATTTCATGACGAAAAACGGTTTGCTTGAGAGCTTGACAGGCCGACGTCGCACTAAACACGTGAACTCTACTCTCGCTTTTAATGTAAGTATGTATATCGAGATTTGGTTATACGAATTTCCTTCTTATAATATGGCGTAGGACACAAATAATCTCAGTTTAAGTTTAGAAAAAAAAAAAAAAACAGCCGAAGAACAACTGGTTCATATTCTGTATTTCTGAAAATTTCTAGCAGTTGGACCCGTACGAAGTACAAGCATTGTAACATGGGTGTGGATCAAGGCAAGAGTGAGGGAGATGCATTTATTATCGTCTAAAGATGACGAATCAGCGGAAACAAATGTCTGTTTGTCCGTCCCGTCGTTTTTTAAATGGTTGCACCGATCATCCTAAGCTTTTTTCCCTGAAAGGTATGTCCCATGATTCAAGTTCGAAGATGAGAAAAATTCGTCAAGTAGTTCCGAAGATATGGTCGAAAAACTGTTCAATAACATGGATTTTCGAGGGTCGGTGAAACTTTTTCGCAAATATCTCAATAAGTATAGCACGGAAATTGTTGATTTTGGTGTCAAATGAAAGCATTTGATCTCATAGAACAGCAAATCATTTCAGTGGTCTGGGCACTGGGACCATTTGTATGGACGAAATTAGGTTTCTCACCCATATACGAAAGCAGATGGTTTTTCGTCTATATTTGCTCAACCATGCAATATGGAGACTTACTGTCGCACGCAAAGTTGTAGAGCATAAAATTTTAGAGATTACGTTTTAGGGAAAAACGCTGAATACTGGCATATGAGCACTTCTAGAATTGGTAGGGATGACTCATATCTCTAGAACTATGAGTGTTAGAAGGTTACTTCTAAAGCCAAAGTTGCAAAAAATAAAATTATAAAGAACACGTGTTTCAGGGGCTTAGGTTGCCGTACTTCGGTTGGGTTTACTTACTTAACCGGTACTACAACCCATTGAAAGGGTATTGGCTCTGCAACATGCTTCTCCAACCGGATCTATCCGCAGCTATCGTCTCCCAGCTGGATACTCCCACAGTTTTTAAGTCGGCAAGAGCTGCGTCATACCATCTGGATTTTGGGCGCACTGCACCTCTCTTGCCCTCCGATCTGGTTTTAAGGATTTTTTTCGGAATACAATGATCTCCCACTCGGGAGTGTTTACCTTGGGTAATTTCTGTTAGTCGTTTGAATTCGTATACTTTTCAAAACTTTACAAAAATTTAATTTGAAATTCTGATATTTTCGCACCTATTTTCAAAATCTGTTGGGTTTGTCACATCTATTCTGGTATGTACGGGTCCTCACTTATGTTTTAAAATAAACTTTAATACGCGAATTCAAAGATACAAAAGAAGACGCTTTGTCATATGTGTTTTAAGTAGGATTTATGCAGCCCGAAATTTTCAGTACGAGATTCTCTAACGACTTGGGTGCGTCGGCATCTCTACTGAAATATGTAGTACAACATTTTCTGTTTTTGTTCGAAAAAATGTTCGATGCTTATTTCGAAATAAATCTACATAATGAAATTTTTCTTCGCATTAAATACCTCTTCGAATTCATCAAAAATCGGCTCTAGGACCGATTATCCCCAGTCAAAATATCTCCGGATGAAATATCCCCAGATGTAATGTCTACTCAGAAATGGTGAATATAGGTGTTATATATATATATATATATTGTGTGTTATGGGGGCTCTGGCCGCTCACCCCCGCGCCTGCGGCGGGTTTTTGTACGCCTTGCAGGCGGCCTTACGTAAATGGGGCGCTGCCCCAAACCCCGCTAGGGGCTCCACCCCTTAGACCCGCAAGGGGTATATTCCCCCCCCCCCCTTGACCCCCCTTTTGGGGGCTGCCGCCCCTCGACCCCGCATTTTTGTTGTTTATTTAAGGCCTGCGGCGCTAAGTACACTTCACATTGAATATTCTTAATTTTTGAGTTTGGATATTTTGTCCTTTTTTTTAATGAAAAAATTGTGGTTATAATGTCCGGTTATTTTGTCTGGGGATATTTTGTCCACGAGGATATTTTGGTTGGGGATATTTTTTTTTGGACATTCGGTCCTAACCCCTCAAAAATCATAATTACACTTAGTTCTTTGATTTTCATGACCGCTACACCCCATACGCAACGACCTTACAATTAAAAGTGGTTCAAGCATATCGTGAGCACTAAATGATTTTGAGAAGTTCGGAGCCGAGGGGTGGATAAACAAAAAAACAAGGTTGGAAACGAGGAAGAACAAAAAAAACTAGTTTCGAAACAAAAAATAAATTAAAAACCAGGTTCGAATGAAATTAACGTTTATCTACCCCTCGTTCTATTCCGCTTATTGTATAATTACCTCCGCTCGAGCGGCCGGTCATAGAAATCTAAGAACTAAGGGCAGTTATGATCTTTAATGAATTCGGAGATGCAATGCGAAGAAAAATTTCATTTTAGCAGCAGCATAGAAAATTTCTTCTTGGGAGGTCACAGAAAATCTCGTACTACATATTGCAGTAGAGGTGCCGATGCACCCCAGCCGAGAGAGAGGAAATAGAGCATTTCGTACTGTATAAACCCTCGTCTGTTTTAAGGCTTAATTTTGTGCTGACGAAACTTAAACTGCAGTTTATGATGACTAATAAACCATTGAAATGGGTATAAGAAAGTAGCGACAGGTTATTGACAGAAAATCAAGTTTCGCTGGGGAGACCTCCCAAAAAACTCGCTGAAGAAAACTCCCAGAGGTCTCGCCGGAAAGAACTCTCAGAAGGCTCTCTGGAGAGTCCTTCCAGAAGTCTCGCTGGAGAGACCTCCCAAAGGTCTCGCTGGAGAGACCTCCTAAAGGTCTCGCTGAGGAGACTTCCAGAGTCTTTCAAAATCGGACATCCTTCGGAAAAGCCTAACCAAAGATTCTTTTGTTCTTTTGCCTAAGCTTTTCTGAAGGATGTCCAATTTTGAAAACGGAAGAATTTGGTTAATAATTGGGAGGAAGCGACCGAGGAGGTGTGTACAGACGGACGGACGGAAAGGAAGGGTGAAAACATAAAGTAGCTATCGCTACTTAATAATGGTGGGTAACGTGAATGTGGTATTAAAATTTTGTACGGTAGCGTACTTTAAGGGTATAACGGATGACTTTGACGGGTAAATTTCAAAGAGAGAGAGAGAGAGAGAGAGAGAGAGAGAAATAGAAGATTTGAAGGGACTCATTGCGATAATTTCGCTCGACTGTTTAATCGGATCAGTTATGATAATTGTAGGCATCGTCAAAATTGTATATGTCTTCAAATGTTAGGTTTTGTTTGCTAAATGCGGCGGCATTATAATAAAAAGATTTCCTGTATTAGTTCACGGCAAATAAACGACAATCAACATTGTCTTCAAATGAATATTTAATTTTACTGGTTTCTTGCACGTAAACTGGTCAGGATCAAGAGTCAATACAAAGTCACAGTCACATAGGTAGATTTTCACATTCGGACGCACTTTTCTTTCGGCACGATTCAGCCTCTTATCGTTCTGAAGTGTGGAATTTACCATTGTTGTCATTCAAAAAATAAATTGAATTCATCAACGCGTCAGGGCAAAATAATTAGCTTGTTTTTGGAAATCGAAATTTTAATGCGGGAAAACGTTGTCTGATTAATGACGACACGTATAATTCTTGATATTAAAAATAAAATAAATTTATCCGAATACCGTTCACAAAGCTGACATTTTTTTCCCGATAAATGTCCATCCATCCGAAACACACACAAAATTTTATTGTTTGTTTATAATTTATTTTACGCTGGTGTGATGATGCAATGATAAATTAAAAACTGCAAACAAATTTTATTCCAAATTGCACTGCAATATATTGCATTACAGGCATGTGTGGGCTATAATAACAATGATTGCGTGTTCAAGTTGCGTTTATAATAACAAAAAAATTTATGAAAGCGATTTTTCCACCAAGAAACGGATAACATTCCGTTATATGTTTTTATGAAGCCAAATTATCCATACACCACCTCAGATTATATTCAAATTTTAATTGCTTTTTCCATTACATACATAACAATGCAATATCATTTAAACGTAAGCTTTTAATGGCACGGCTGCTACAGCAAGCCCATACGTACATTTGTTAAACAACAAATACTAACGGAAAAGGAATTTCCATTCAATGTTGCGATACGGTTTGTAATTAATTAGACTGGCTTTCAACTACGTTAAGGATGCATTTAACGAATCAATTATGCTTCGAAGCCCTCTGACCCTTTACTCTTATTGGTATATTGCATATTAACATTACGAAACGCTTAAGTAATCCTTAGCACAATATTCACTATTACAATCAACCACATAACGCATATAACAACGGTGCTGTCTAGTGAAAGAATGTAACTTATTTTGAGTGAATTCAGTGAAATTCTGCTGAGCGTTTCTACATACAATTTGACGTGCTTGACGACATTTAATTATACACACAAACATTACATCCTCATGTATACAATACTCTCTCGACTGCTTTCCAACACAAAATAAAACTAAATTATTGACCACATCAGTTACATCTACACATAGGTAGCCTTTCTAGTATCGCTTAAAAACATGTTCTGAAATACATCTGACCCTAAGAACGACTGTTTCAGTTTCCTGATGATCTGGTGATCGAATTTTTTTTTTTCGGTGATCACTTAAACATATGCCGCTTCATTCCTAAATATCATGCGAATTAGGGGCCGAAAACAATCCCTTTTGGCCCAATCCACCAAATTCTTTCGCGGAAAGTCGTTCGGACATTGAACAAAAGAAGCTTTTAGAAGCTTTTGAAAGTCTTCATTGTTCTTTGTCCGAACGAATTTCCGGGGAAGAATTTGGTGAACTGAGTGGGGAGGCAGATCAGTTCTTCCACCAATTCTGACTTTAAGTGACTTTTAAGTGTTGTCTTCGGTGAGTAGTATCGCTTGCTTGATCTACGAATATTTGTGCATAGAGGAATATGGGGCGGCTCACACCATCAATTGTTTTTAATTACGGCCATTACGGCTTAGTCTTTTAGAGAATTTTTTTCATCATTAGTACAGCTTTTAGGCTAAGTCTTTAATGAAGACTCTTTATTTGGATACGTAAGGAAGATCAGGAAGACGTTTTGTATGTTTACCATATTTTGAGTACGGTTTACAACAGAGCCTATTATTTGGGAATTTTTTTAGACTTTTTTGGGAAATTTCGATTTCAGTCCCTCACAACGCTCATAACCGGTTGAAAACAATGCCATTGTGTTACATTATCCGATACGAGTAACATTTGTTCTACCCCTTTCTTGTTGAGCGCTAGGAGGGACTCTACGAGGGTAGCCCTAGTGAATATGTTAGCCATCACACTTCGCAGAAAATACAAATTAGTGCCAAAATGAAGATTGAAATTTAAAAATAAAATTTTTGCTGAGCAGACAATCCAAAATTTCGAATTTTCAACTTGTCTGGAAAGAGATGCCCTTCATCATAAAGTTTACTATTAAATTATTATTTGGAAATTTGTTATATTTTTTTTGGGAAATTTTTTGTGAAATTTTGGGAAATTTTTGGGAAATTTTGTGAATTTTTGGGAAATTTTGTGAATTTTTGTTTTGTGAAATTTTGGGAAATTTTTAGGAAATTTTGGGAAATTTTGGGAAAGTTTATTGAATTTTGGGAATTTTTTCCCAAATAATAGGTTCTGGTTTACAATCTACCATGTAGAATAAACTCACGTTGATTTCTTCTGATTTTATCCGCTCCTACTACACTTTCAAGGATCAAATCGCAAGATTTGTTTGAGAGGTTACAGTGGTTCGTTGAAAAAACTTTTTGAATTAAAAAATTATAGAAACGGGACTGAAGGCAGAGATCCAAATATCTTATTTTACAACAATGGTTATCGTAAACATGTTATGTTTACACCATGCATGAAGGGGAAATTTTGCAGAGTTGGCCACGATGTACATGAGAATTTTCTCTGTGTACCAAAAAGGATCCACAGGATCCACGTGTGCGACATGGGTTGACCAACGATGATCTGAAAATTCATGAAAGGTCAGATCACAGAATCATACATGACTTGAACTAACTAGACGTGAAATGAAAGAAAATTGTCTTATTTTTCTTTTAAGACCAGGTCATTTTCAGGTTTCGGGTAATTTCAGGTCGGTTGACTTTTGGTCAGGTCGAAAATTCTCAAATCAGGTACAGGTCGAATCAGGTTTCAGGTAGGTTTCGGTTCGATCTGACTTGATTTCGAGCCTCAGGGTAGACCAAAGAGAAGTAGTTCTATTAAATCACAGTTATTAGTCAGTAGACTTTCATTAGACGAGCAAAACATTTTTGTTTATTTTTCAAGGGTAAGTAAACCTTCATGGGCACCCTGGACCTGGTAGTGTTGGACTCCATCTTTCGATGACCTACCAACTAAAGCCTAATTCGTTGGTCACCACGCTCTTGTCTCCCCAGAACCGCCTCACAGCATGACTTCATGGAGTGGCTGCGCTTTCGCACCTACGCTCTCATTCTCCGGCCAACTGCCTCTCTTCACTGATCATCTCTCCATGCGCTTTGCAGCTTCTCCATTATCTTTTCAATTACATTATTACTCTGCAGTTTTTTCTTCTTTATCGCATTTCGTGCGGAAATGTGG
The DNA here is from genome assembly GCA_029228625.1 of Pseudolycoriella hygida. Taxonomy (NCBI): domain Eukaryota; kingdom Metazoa; phylum Arthropoda; class Insecta; order Diptera; family Sciaridae; genus Pseudolycoriella; species Pseudolycoriella hygida. The sequence continues at coordinate 168,474,519 of CM055403.1, forward strand.
CTTTGAGAATTTACACCTGTGCAGGTGTTTTCTGAAGCACCCATGACCCGACAGGAACTGTGTTAGCTGGAAGTTAACCTCACCAAGCAAAACAACAATACTTCAGATAATTGTTCTGGTATTTTTCGAATGCAAACACCGCTGCTGTTCTTTACAAAATAACAGCTTTCATTATCACTATGAAGTCTAAATTTTTAATTTAGCACTTCAACAATATGTTGGATGTGAGAGATCCAAGAAATAGCTAGAAGTAGGATCTAGCAGTTTAAACAAAAAAACAAACTTGAACGTTGACGAAGCAGTGTATTTAAGTCCATACACTAGGAATGATTGCTCATTCTAATATGTGGTGTGCTGATTTATACATAGTCCTAGCAAGACATAAGTGTACTGAAGCGGTCGTGATACGCTGAAATCAGCTTTTGTCCTCGTTAGTCGTTCCACGTTTAAAAAATCTATTTGTACTTTTCAGTTGATTTACCAACAAATTTGGTCGTATCGAAGCAATACAAAAGATTTAGTAACCTCATCTCACCTGCTTCCTCTGTACCTAATGGGTACTACCCATGTCGTTACGTTCGGAATGAGTCTATGGGTCCACCTTCCTTTGTCCGTGGAGTCGCACTCTCGCTGCCACTGTATCAGTGAATCAGCTCTTAATTGCGCCCTATCTGCTTTGGTAGCTTGGCCCTCATTTTTCTTCATTCTGTGCATTCGGTGTCTTCCATCAGCATCATGCACATGGGCATCGTTCCGGCTATAACACGTACCACTTCTACAGAGATCGTTCGGTATGCGCTTGCTTGCTGCTATCCTTATGCTTGTCAGCTTCCTCCGGCAATATCGATAGGGTAACACTTGCTAGGAGGCTTCTCATGCTGCTGCGCGGTCTAAACCCGTTCGGCATTATTCTGGTCAGTGCTGATTTGGCTTTCATTGTCTTTTCGCACGCGTAGTCCTCATGACTGTTAAAATTTCTCTGGTCGTCCAGCATGACTCCATGGTAATTTGATCAACGAGTGGATGTGATCTCGTTCCCGTCAATGTTCATTACAATCTGCTCAGTTTTTTCGCAATCACTCGGTTTTCTGGTCGACCAGCTCCAGTTTTGCCGTTGTCATGCAGCTTTCGACAATTTCCAACGCTTCTATCATTATTACTTCCACCTCCAGCTTCCGAGTTCCGGAAGCCGTGAGAATCAGCAAAAGCAGTCATCGTGGCACATCTTGGCAGTTGCAGCCGCAGCGCCGTTTCATACATTGCATCATACAGCGTTGGTCCCAATATGGATCCCTGTGGTACTCCAGCTGTGATGTCTACGTCTTTTTTCCTTCCGTAGTATCGTACGTAAACACTCGTCGTTCCGAATAGCGTTTCAGCATCCTGGGAGGGCGGGAGGAAGGTGGGAGTTGGGGGATGCATCTATTATCGTCTAAATATGACGAATTAACAATAAAAAAATGTCAGTTCGTCCGTCCCTGAAAAATACATGCCTCCCATGATTCAAGTTCGAAGATGAGCAAAATCGGCCAAGCAATTCCTAAGATATGGTCGAAGAAGTGACCGAAAACATGGATTTTCGAAGGTCGGTGAAGCTTTTTCGCAAATATCTTAGCAAGTATAGCACGGAAATTGCTCATGTTGGTGTCAAATGAAAGGATTTGTTAGAAAATTGAGAAATAATTTTTGTGGAAATCGGGTCAGGAGTCGGGGCACCAGGACCGATGGAATCGACGAAATTGAGTTTCTTGGCCATATACGAAAACAGTTTTTCGTGTTTAATTCCTTAACTATACAATATGGAGATTTACTGTCAAAGGCAAAGTTGTAGGAAATGAAATTTTAGGGCACACATGTTTCAGGGTTTTGGGTAAGAATGTCTCAATCCTGGGATATTTTTGTTGTCTTTACAGAAAATTGCACGAAATTTGGTTGGTTTCTTATCAAAGTTGTTTACATTCAACAGTTACCTCTACTTCTTTGTTCTAAAATTTCTAATTTGCGTTGATTTAAAAAAATTTCTTTACGGACTACATTTTAACGTTACACAAATAAATAAAAATAAATAAATAAATTAATACGAAACTAATAAATTAATCAAAAATTGGAAAAAACTATGGACAGGATGCAAACACAAAATTCTTATCAAAGATTCGTTTGTTGTCAAAACAAAATTCATTTACTTCTTGTTCTGTTTTGATACTTGCGGTTTTAGTTTTCATGATCTTATTGCTTGACGGTGGGTTTGCGTTTTGAACGATTTTGGTTTTTCAGCAGGTTGTTGTATGAGCTGTGCAGGCCTGCTTTGTCCACTTGTGTGTTCACTGTGTTCTCAGCTTTGTGAATTTACATTTTTTCCGCAATCAATCTTTGCCAGTAATTGGGAATTTGGTCCAAAATCGTTACGTAGCTGAAATCAATCTGGTGTTCGTTCTCTACTGCGTGAATCGTTAGGCTAGTCGTTTCTTTTCTTAAGGTGGATGTCGCTTTGATGTTTCCTCATACGGTTTTTTAATTTCTGTTTTGTCATTCCCACGTAGGTGTCGTTGCACATCTGACATTTGACCTGGTAAATCACTTTAGACTTGTTCTCCTTGGGGATGGTGTATTTCGTTCGAGTGTATATGTTACCAATCTTATTCGTCGTTTTGCAGCTCAACGTCAGATTGTACTGGCTCAACGTTCTCTTTAGTCGCTCGGAGAGTCCAGGGACGTATGGTGATGCTATGAAACGCTGCCTTGGTTTTTCTAAGTTGGGTTTTCCGTTGTAGATGAATGAACTTTTCTCAAGCTGACATGGAAAAAGAGTGGCTATGACTATTGTCATAACCCTCGTTAAAAAACCATGAAAACGTTACAAATAATACTATTAAAGTACAATAACATTATCACAGACAAAAATAATCACAAAATAAAAAAATAAAAATCACAAAACAGAAAGAAGTCAAAACAAACGATAATAATAACAAAGAGAAAGAAAAACTATGTAGTCAAAATTAAAATTGTAAATAAAAAGCACTCAAAGAGCTTGGTCATAAAATTTAAAGCAAAAATAAAAAATAAAAAGTATTTAGCGAAAAGCTGCGTCAAAGGTGAAATAAATAAGATAAATGAATAAATAAACGACATTAAGTATAATAATTAAGTCCACCAAGAAGGAGTCGTCAAGTTGAGCCGTAGGCGTCGTCAAATAAAATATCTCGAACAGCAAAATATCGGCCACATGAAAAAAAATCTTATTTTCATTTTTAAAACATTTGAAAAATATAAAAAAGTTAATCACCGGGTTAGTGCTTCCGGTTTCGGTTGTCATGGAAGTGGAAAGGAAGCACCAAGCAAACACTAACCGACCAAACCAAATGAGCCAAAAATCGAATCATCAAGCCCATGTACTTTATTCCTGAATTCGAGAGATGGAAGCGTCGGATCTACATGAGCAACAGCCAGGTTGAATAACCGGCAGGCGAAATTAAATGGTGAAAACTGTGAATAATCACAGTTGGTACCGGTTATCCGAATCATAGAAAATTCACGTAATACTCTCGAGCCATCATTCAGAATAATCTTATTGCGGAGAAACTTCGAATTCAATTTACCAGTCATAATATCGTGAATGAAAAAAACTGCTGCGTCGGTGCGGCGTCGTAGAGGTGATTTAAGGCTGAGTTCGGCACATCTTTCGTAAACGATAACTTTCATTGTCACTGTCGATGTGTCTATCACGGTTAGCGTATAGAACAAATTGTCGCTGAACACTCTCTAACAACTGGATGTGAACAGCATGATGAGGTGCCCAGATCGTACTAGCGAACTCAATATGTGAGCGAACAACGGCTGAA
>CM055403.1:168478857-168494724 GCA_029228625.1 Pseudolycoriella hygida
TTAAAAAACCATGAAAACGTTACAAATATTACTCTTAAAGTACAATAACATTATCACAGACAAAAATCACAAAATAAAAAATAAAAATCACAAAACAGAAAGAAGTCAAAACAAACAATAATAATAACAAAGAGAAAGAAAAACTATGTAGTCAAAATTAAAATTGTAAATAAAAAGCACTCAAAGAGCTTGGTCATAAAATTTAAAGCAAAAATAAAAAGTATTTAGCGAAAAGCTGCGTCAAAGGTGAAATAAATAAGATAAATAAATAAATAAACGACATTAAGTATAATAATTAAGTCCACCAAGAAGGAGTCGTCAAGTTGAGCCGTAGGCGTCGTCAAATAAAATATCTCGAACAGCAAAATATCGGCCACATGAAAAAAAATTTTATTTTCATTTTTAAAACATTTGAAAAATATAAAAAAGTTAATCACCGGGTTAGTGCTTCCGGTTTCGGTTGTCATGGAAGTGGAAAGGAAGCACCAAGCAAACACTAACCAACCAAACCAAATGAGCCAAAAATCGAATCATCAATCCCATGTACTTTATTCCTGAATTCGAGAGATGGAAGCGTCGGACCTACATGAGCAACAGCAAGGTTGAATAACCGGCAGGCGAAATTAAATGGTGAAAACTGTGAATAATCACAGTTGGTACCGGTTATCCGAATCATAGAAAATTTACGTAATTCTCTCGAGCCATCATTCAGAATAATCTTATTGCGGAGAAACTTCGAATTCAATTTACCAGTCAGAATATCGTGAATGAAAAAAACTGCTGCGTCGGTGCGGCGTCGTAGAAGTGATTTAAGGCTGAGCTCGGCGCATCTGTCGGCATATGGACGTAAACGATAACTTTCATTGTCACTGTCGATGTGTCTATCACGGTTAGCGTATAGAACAAATTGTCGCTGAACACTCTCTAACAATTGGATGTGAACAGCATGATGAGGTGCCCAGATCGTACTAGCGAACTCAATATGTGAGCGAACAACGGCTGAAAAAAGCATTTTTGCAACGTTGATAGAAGATAAATTGCTTCGGGTATCCGTTTCCGCTTAACATTTCGTTTACTTTCTCCAGACTCTTTGGCCGATCGATTGGATTCGTAAATGCTATCGCTCTGTCAGTTATTGCAGTTGCGACATTTCTTTTGTGAGTCATCGGAGTATGACCGTCGAAATGTAGGTAGCGTCCGGATGCGATTTCTTTCTGGTACCACTTCGTTGTTATATCGCCGTTTACAGATCTCATGGTCATGTCCAGGAAATTGATTTGCTTTCTCACTTCTTCTTCAATTTTGAACTTCAATCGTTTAAGGTGTTTGTTGAATTCGTTGCAAATCGTTTCGCTGGCGTTTTCCGGTATCGCTACGGTAATGTCATCGACGTACCGTTTGTAGAATGGTGTGTCGAATGGTAATTGTCCGAGCGCTTTCTTCTCTAAATCTTCCATTACCATGTCAGCGAGAAAATCTGATATTGCGTTCTCCATCGCTAGGCCACTTTGTTGAAGGTAGAAATCTTCTTTGTATCTGAAGTATGATTCTGATGTTATTAATCTTACTACTTCGATGAACTGTTTTTGTGTCATGAACGTGCGTGGTTTGATCTGGTTCCATCTGTTTTTTTATATCTTGGGATATGACCACTTCTAGAACTGGGAGGGATGATCCATATCTCTAGAACTATAAGAGGTAGAAAGTTGCTTCCAAAGCCAAAGTTGTAGAGAATTAAAATTTAGTAAACACGTGTCTCGGTGTTTTTGGTGAAAATGCTTCAATACTGGGATATGACCACTTCTAGAACTGGGAGGGATGATCCATATCTCTAGAACGATAAGAAGGAGAAAGTTGCTTCTGAAGGTAGAGTTGTAGAGAATAAAATTTTAGAGAACACTTGTTTCAGAGTTTTATGGGAAAATGGCCAAATCCTTAGATATACCCATTTCTAGATTTGAATGGTCTGAGACGTACTTCGGAAGGGCCTTTGACATTACCTTGGGTAATTTCTATGGATCTTTGAAATTCTTTTAGTTATAAAAAAACATAAAACGTTGGATTGTTTGCTTGTTACCACATCTATTCTGTTTGTCACATCTATTCTGATACGTACGGGTCTTTGGTTATGCTTCAGCAAAAAAATTTTGTTTTTATGCTGGAAAATTATTGAAAAACTAGCATCTGATTTTCCAGAAAAGTTCTTAAAGTTGAACATTCTGCCCCAAACTACACATGATAAAGCCGGCTATGCCTGACGCCTATATCTTTTTGCTGCTTCTATCAAAAAAATATCAAAGCTTTGATGGTATGTGCTCAGCTCATCGTGAGTTGCTTTTTATACATTATAAACATATACACAAATAGCTACACTACATTTTTTATACATTATTCTCAAAAATGCGAAGATTTGTGGGGATATAAATCAGAAATCGGAGAATAAATTGCTGATGTTATGGATATGGAAAATAGTTACAGAGGATAACTTTTTTTTTCATTTCGTTTATTGATGTTTATTGCTTCGTATTGATGTTATTTGGAATTTATTTTTATTGCAATCCATAGTGATTTAGAAGTTTAAGTATGATTTGATCGGATCAATTTATTTTCAAATTAAACAAGAAGTGCTACATTCGAGGCTACATTTCAAGTTGGATGAGTTGTATGTGGGATTGGAGAAGATGCGCTGTTAAGTGTTGAAGTAAATAAATTTTTATGAACATAAAAGTCATATAAAATATTTACTCAATTTAACAATTTACCATGTCCCAATTTTATGACTGTCGCAAGCTTAACGACTTTCCATTTATTCCAATTGTATTAAAAAGGAGTAGCGTTTCCATATGAATGAATATGTGAAACTTATAAAACCATTTGCGTTATCTGCTCGTTCCATTTTTTCTTTCTCTCCTTAGAAATGGAATACCCATATGACCCGTAAGCCAAATGTATAACACAAACAATTCAACAAAAGAGGAAAAACCAAATAAAAGATATTAATCAAGGAAATTTCACAAAAAAAAAAATATATTTTTACCTCCTCTCCGGTATGAAAAGGCCGAAAAGTTATTTTGGGGTTATGAACACTTTGAAAACGAGATTATGAAAAATCACTGAGGATTTAAGAGGTGAAAAAGCTTGAGTAAATTGTTGGTATAAACGTTGAAAAGATGATGATTGCGTGCGTGAATCGTACTGTTATTTTTCTTCTGTTTTTTTTTATGTAAAACTAAATGAGCTTTGAGTAAATGAAGAAGTGAATTTTTGATGTTTTTACGTCATTTTTTGTATTAATTTTTAATTTGTTGTTTTCCAGTTCGTGCAATTGATGTGCAAGCTGTGGAAGGCAGACGTGTTTCACTGCCTTGTCCACTAATTCCACCGTCCAGAGATAAAGTATACATGGTGTTATGGTTTCGCGACGATGCTGGAATCCCATTGTACAGGTAATTATTTCCATTTAAATACACACAATTGTGAATGGTCCAATTCATTTCCGTTCTATGTATTTTGACTAACATTTAAATTCACGGTTCCAATATTCTAACGGGTATATCTCTCTGGGTATACACACACTCTAGTTCGACAGTCAAAACCATTATCTCTGTTCATCCTCATTGAATTAATGAGTTCTGGAACGTCCACATTATCTTGTTATACATACCTTCTGTGTATGAACATTAAAAGAACTAATTGCTCAATGAATTGAACATTAAGATTGTTTGAAATACTTTGTTCTTTGTTCGTTCGTTCGGTATAAAATAGTCCGATAGTTTCAGATGATTGGTTTTGTACACTATGTTTAAAGTGGGGCACAGCTGCAAAAGTTTAATTGAGAAAAATGTCAATGATTTAAAGTCTCTCATATCTAGGTAATTCAGCTCTATACGAAAGTAAATAATGCTTTCACGTTCGAATTAATATACAGAACTACCTTTAAGGCTAATTTTAATGGTCAGTCCACAACGGAAGAGAGAGATCGTGAAATCACATGTGAGGGGAATCGCTGCTGAGTAAAGGGAGATTCTTCCTCCTCTTTCCCTTACCTCGCTCTCCAGTGAATTAGACTGGGCAAGTTATAAGCAGGATTACACGACGGACTGACGCTCACTGTCCCTTCACCTTTTCTTTGCATTTTTTTCTCTTTCATATTGAAGACCTACTGGACAGCTAGCTAGTACTTCATTCCAATTTCATCGGCTTTTTAGACCCATACGAAGAACGAAGTTCTTCGAAAAGGGGTCTATTGCGTTTACCACGACACTTGTAACCAGTCGAATTTTGACCCGGGAGCTTTTTCGTTTCGGGGTCTAAATAAGGCAAAAATGTAGAAAAGATGTTGTCCGTCTGTCAACATGATAAGTCGAGTAAAACTTGACCTATTTTTGGACCCGTACGAAGTACAAGGGTCCTATACGTTTACTACAGACAATTTTGTTGTAACATGAGGTAGATCGAGGTGGGAGTTGGGGGTATGCATCTATTATCGTCTAGAGATGACGAATCAGCAATAAAAAAAATGTCCGTCCGTCTGTCTCCACTTTTTTTTTCAAACGGCTCAACCGATCAGCCCAAACTTTATTTTTCGTGAAAGGTACATGCCTACCATGATTCAAGTTCGAAGATGAGCAAAATCGGCCAAGTAGTTCCAGAGATATGGTCGAAGAAGTGGAGGTCGGACATGAAATTTTCGAGGGTCGATGAAACTTTTTCGCAAATATCTCAGCAAGTATAGCACGGAAATTCCTCATTTTGGTGTCAAATGAAAGCATTTGATGTCACAAAAAAATTTTTTTGTGGGAATTGGGTCAGGGGTCTGTGCCCTGGGACAAATGGAATGGACGAAATTGAGTTTCTTGGCCCTATAGGAAAACAGTTTTTCGTCTATCATGCCCGCAGCGGTAGCGCAGTTCCCACACTCCAAAAAAAAAACGTCTAAAAACTCAAAAAATTCCATACAAAATAGAGATGAGCGGGTTGCCCGAAAGTTTGAAAAACCCGACCCGAACCCGAATTGTTTTTTTCGGGTTAATGGGTTTCGCGTTTCGAAAATTTCAATCGGGTCGGGTTTAGAAACAATTCGGGTTTCTAATTCGGGTTTCGAAAAATTTTATCGGGTCGGGTTCGGTCTGGGTCGGGTTTCGAAAAATGGTCGACCCGCTCATCTCTAATACAAAAATCTTTAAGACAAGGAGCCATATATAGGCGAAATTTTGAGTTTTTTCCCCTCGCTCCACTCCCCCTCCCAATTATTTAAAAAAAACTACGTCGCAGCAGCTTTTCAAAATCGGTTGAAAATTGGCTGAGATATCGAGGTTTGAAAATGACATTTTTGCATGGAGAATCAATTTTTCTATTCTTCTCATCATTATGAAAACTTTTTTTCTGATCTGTCGGTTTCTATCTATGTTCTATCTATTAATAATTTTCGATCTCGAGAACTAGAAAACCGATCTTCCTGAAATTTTCAGGGAACGTCAGTCTCGGCCCAAAATGAAAAATTCCATTGGTCGCTTTTCCAGGAAAATTCTGGAAAAGCCGTGGCATGTGGAAAAGTGGTCAATTTTGAGGGTCATTTAGGAAATACTCGGAGTTTTCGAATTTTAGCTCCGGAGTGGCAATAGCTAGAGAGTTGGTTTCTTCGGGAAAGTTATAGAGTTTGGTCAGGAGAATTTTTTGGGATCTTAAGAAAATGGCTGCCAGCAGTACCGGCGTTATCTTAAATTTTCCCAAGCAATAAATGAGTTTTTTTTGGTTTTCGAATTTTAGCTTCGGAATGACAATACTTAGAGAGTTGGTTTCTTCGGGAAGGTTGTAGAGTTTGATCAGGATAATTTTTTGGGATTTTCAGAATTCTGCCAATGTCATCTTGGATTTTTATTAGGTATAAATTATGCTTCTTTGGGTTTTCGAATTTTAGATCCGGATCCCGAATGATAACACTTAGAAGGTTGGTTTCTTCTAGAAAGTTATAGTTAGTTAGGTCAGTTAGCTCAGTAGAATTTTTGAGCATTTTATGAAAATCCTTAAAAGCGGACAAAATGGGACAGGGGGGAGGAGGGTAAAATGCATTTTGGACGTCCACTTTTTTTATCACTTTAATGAACTGAAGAAAAAATTGAATTTGAAAATTTACAATAAATTTGCAGTTTCGTTATTTTCAAAATATTTCGCAATTACTAGAGTATAGTCGGCAAAGGTCAACCGACCGTCAAATATGTTTTGATCTATTGTTTTGCTGTCAGCGTGTAGATGAGCACACGAGTATTAATTTATTTGTTGTATAGAGACGAATGTAAACGTTAACGAAATGAAGGCGTTGAGTGGCATCATCAGGATGATCTAAATTTGGAAGGTGCGTAGAGAAACTTTTGCTTTGGGAAACATTGTAATATCCGTTCAGACTAGTCTGCACTGTGAGTGGCAAAGCCTATTTTCGTGAAACACTTTCACGAATCTCACGAAGAGTTGACGATATTCACGAAAAAAAATCCGTGAATTTCGTGAATTTTTCGCCAAATTCGGACGTCCTTGGGGCGGGGGGTGTATGGCTAAACGGACAAAGCGGGACAGGGGGGAGGGAGGTGTCGAAAAATCGTTAAAAATGCGGACGTCCTTTATGTGACGCCATCTTGGATTTTTTGCTAAATTCTGAATAAGAATATCTGGACAGTTGGTTTCTTCAGGAAAGTTATATGAATCACTGAGAAGAATTGATGACACGAAGTGTTCCGAAGGCAGGTGAAGGTGACACAAAGTATTCCGAAGGTAGTTGAGAAAATAGTTTTTTGAGAAAAATTTCTTTGGAGAAAAATGTTTTTTTGAAGAAAAAATTTTTTTTTTCAGAGAAAGTTTTTTTAAGGAAAAAATTTTTTTGGAAAAAAAATTTTTAAAGGAAGAATTTTGTTGGAGAAAAGTTTGTTCGATAAAATTGTTTTTGAGAAAATAGTTTCTTGAAAAATCTCGTTGGAGAAAATTTTATTGCGGAGACAAGTTTTTTTTGGAGAAATTTTTTTTTTATTTTTTCGCGAGAAAGTTTTTATAAGGAAAAATTTTTTTTGGAGAATTGTTTTTTTAAGAAAGATTTATGTTGAGAATCTATTTTTAGAAAATCCGTAATTTTTGGAGAAAATTTGTTTCGGAGAAATTTTTATTTGGAGCAATACCATTTTTAGGAGAACATTTGTTATTTTGCAACAATAGCGGTTTTTTTTTCGTTTTTTGAGAAAAATTTTTTTGGAGAAAAATTTTTTTTTGTGAAGAAAAGTATTATATTTGGAAGCAAAACATTTTTTTTTGAGAAAATCGTTTTTCTGAGAAAAATTCACCTTCCCCTTTTTTGTGGGTGGAAAAAAAACCACGAAAAAAAATGGTTTTCGGGCCCACTTTTTTTTTTTGGAGAAAATTTTTTTTCGGCGGAATAAGTTTTTATACGAAAAATTTGCTTCAGGAAGATTGTTCTTGGCGAGAAATTTTTTTTAAAGGAAAAATTTGTTTTGGAGAAACTTTTTGCGGAGACATTTTTTTCCAAGATCAGATTTTTTTTACGAAAATTTTTTTCGGCGAAATTTTTTTTCTAAGAAAATTTTCATTTCTGAGAAAATTTTTTTCAGAGAAATTTTTTAAAAAAAAATAGAAATTTTTTCAACAACTGAAAACTTCCAAAACGACTGATATCAAAACAAAAACCTCTTTAAAGGTAGAGTGTGACGAATTTTCAAATTGTCTGGAAAGAGATGCCCTGCATCATAAAGTTTACTATTAAATTATTATTTGGATATTTTGTATATTTTTTTTTTGGGAAATTTTGGGAATTTTTAGGAAATTTTGGGAATTTTCAAGAAGGTTTAGTGAATTTTGGGAATTTGTTCCCAAATAATAGGCTCTGCTCATATCTCTGCGAAATTAGCACGAAAGTCGCTCTTCAAGAATTGGATAAAAGATATAACATTTCGGAAAGCACGAAAATAAAGTTAGTGAAAATTGGTTGAGTCGGCCACAGCCCAAAAAATTTCCTTTTCTATGTTGTAAAGAAAATTGAGGGGAAGTTTTTCAACAATTGAAGTATGTTCCCTTCGGGGTCCTGGGTCGGTCCTGAGGTTGGCCTAAACCAAAAACGGTTTGGTTTTTTTATGATTTTTTTAATTTTTTTCTCATTTGCTTTTTCCATATTGCCCTTTCGACAATGCAGTGGAATTTAATGTCGTCGTAATTTTATAAGGCAATATTTATTTAGATTTAGTTCGAGTCTTCTTGTGACATCTGTTCTCTTTGGCACATCTATTCTGATGCCATTGAAACAAATTAAGTCGTTGTCTCCGAAATGTTTCGGTGGTGTAGTATCGGCGAAGTTGAAAAATGACAGAAAAATCAAATCTCCTGCATTATCTCATTGCCTAAATCTCATTGGGTCTTGAAGTTCAGTCGATGCTGATCTTCGTCTTTTGAAATTCATGACTCAAATGCAACGTATCTTGATGGCGTAACGTTTGCTTTTTGAAATCATGTTGAGATTAAGATGTGAAATAAAACAACTGCTGTTCATTTCATGGCCCTTTACCTAATTTATTTACTTACTGTACCGAAAGTATCAAAGTGCACTTGTGAAAGCATGTTGAATCGTACATGAGAAATGCAGCTGCTATTTGCGACTCCATTAACATGACAATTTAACTCCAGTTATTCGTTCCATTAAACGAGAAAATGAAATGGATTCGATTGTATGAAAACATTGAACACGAATTTATCAACGTAAGATGCTATAGCTGCTTTCATTAAATTCTCAAAAAATGTACTTTGCTGGATTAGCTTTGTTGAAAGTTTCAAAGACAATTGAATGTTTTATGCAGTACATCTACCTTAATTACTTACATACTTCTGAGTGTTTTGTCATACACTGAAAAAAAGTACCATCCACACACGACGTTCATGATCCACTAGAATCGTGCACAGTTACCAGGATTGTATGTTAAAGTAGATGTCGCTACTCATCTGTAACACCCAACTTATAAAGTAAGTTGTTCATTAGATAAACAAATGCAAGGGACCCGTACGCATCAGAATAGATGTCAGGAAAATGGAGTTTGGATGAAATTTGCGGGGTCATCACGCAACCTTCGAATGTCAAATTTCATCCTATTTCCTAAAACAAACCGAGTACTAGGAAATAGGACAAAATTTGATGTGATTCGGACGAGTGGTTCCGGAGATATGTGGAAATGAAGCTAGGTGCAGGAAGTTCGGTAGGAAAATTCTCCTATGAAATTTCATAGGAAATTTCCTAAAAATAGTAGATCACTTCCTCCAAAAAGTATCTAAACTTTCACCGATTCAGACATGTGATACCTCGTTGGAATGGTCTAGACGAAGTCTAGGATGTAGAATGAAATTTGACCATTTTTGTAGCGCTGCAGTGTTACCTGAAGCGCTACATAAAAAGGTGAATTTTACCGAAAATTTCCTAAAATTTCATCTAAAAGTTGCCCAATCTCATTAGGAGGCCACTCGTTGGAAAGAACTTGACTAACTCTAGGAAATAGGATAAAATTTGAAGAAATTTTATACTATTGAAGACGAATATTTGCAAAAAAGCGCTAAAAATTCGACCCAAATTTAAACGAAAAATGGTCAAATCTCAACATATGGAGGCTATTTAGAAAGATCTTGTTAAAATCTACCAAACTCCAAACTGCATCAAATTTGAGAAAATTTGGCGTCAACCGAAAAAACTTTGCGAGACTATTAGTAAATAAGCATCAAAGTTCTACAAAAAAATGAGGAGCTCAACGAAAATGTTATACAAAAAACCGATTCATTGGAGAGCTCTATTCAAGATGAAACTAACTGCATTAAAATTTAAGAAATTTGAGGATCACGAACGGCCTGAACTACAGAGAAAAATTGATAAAATAAGGATCTGTTGCGCTAACTGGGCTAACACACTAAAGAACATGAACAGTTTAAGGACTTTTTGAGAAAAAAAGGAAAGATTTTACATATATACATATACATATAGTTATATATTTTGAGTTATATGTTTAAGTTATAAGTTACAAGTTTACGTTATAAGTTAACATTATAAGTTTATAGCGCACATCAGTATGGTAACTGACCTAGACCACTACTGATCAGTTCCAAAACTGATCCGCATCAGAACTGATCAGTTTCAAAACTGATTCGGAATAGTAGCTTTTTTTGGTACTGTTGCAGGTTCGACCACATGACTAGAGTCCAAGAGTCCTGAGCGTCAGTGATAAGAATTTCGGGCATTCGCATATAACGTGAACGCCCATTTCCTCACTTAGGCCGCAGGTGCAGTTGGGATCGTTGAAGATCCCCATTTTTGCCAGGTGCTTGTTCAGTCCGCAATGCCCGGTAATCGCACCCACCACCCTCTTGATGCGCTTCCTGTCCATGTTTAACAGTTCTCTATCCCATCTATCATCGGGCACTGGGAAGAAACGCTTCGTGTGCATTCCTCCTTCATAAGTGCCCCAATAGTTAGCGAATTCCGACCTCACCCAGCTCTTCATCGCTTTCACGTATGCCGAGTGTGGGATGGGTATAAGAGGTTCTGGCCCACAACTCAATGTTGATGAGCCTCTTTTCGCTAGCTCATCCGCTCTCTCGTTTCCCTCCACACCAGAGTGTCCGGGAACCCAGACCAGCGTGACCTGATTTCTCAGTCCCATCTGGTTCAGGGTTTCCTTCAGCTCTTTTACTAGCTTGGATGTCACGACAGGCGACATAAGCGCTTTGATCATCGCCTCACTGTCAGAACAGACTGTCACATTTTCTCCACATGCCTTAATTAACGTCTACATAGCCGACGTAGCTGTCGATTTCATAGCTCCGATAACACAAATACATACCAGCCTTTGAATCTCATTCATCTCTTTCCTCGCGCTCCTTATGTCGAGCCTCGGCCACCATACGACGCAGCAGTGACTCATCATAGGTCTGATAACTGCTTCATACATCCGCAGTATAGCCTTGGACGGCAGGCCCCAGTTTCTTCCAAACGAGTTTCTGCATATTCAGAAAGCTCCTAGAGACTTCTGTGCCTTGTCCTTGACGTGCTCGATCCAGTTCAACTTGCGATCGAGAATAACTCTCAGGTATTTCACCCAAGCTCCGGGAACGATATCTTTATTAAACAGACTCAATTTCCCTACACGTTCATGACCCGACGTTCTCCTGCTAAAGAGAACTATGTCAGTCTTGTCCGGGTTCACTCTGAGGCCGTTGTCTGGACACCGTTCCTCTACTATCTTCAGCGAATATCTCATTCTGTCACCCAGCGTGCTCTGAAACTTGCATCTGATCAGAATTGTCAGATCGTCCGAGTACCCTTGAGCGAAGATTCCTTCGTCGTTCAGCCTCCTGTGCCTCAACTGCCCTGTTTCTGAGCATACTAGTGATCCACCCAGTCACCATCGGTGCTACTCTTCTGCTCTCTAGGGCCTGGCGAGTGATCTCAAAATTGGTGTTGTCAAAAGCGCCGTGAATATCCATAAAACATTCAAGTGCAATCTCCTCCCCTTCAAAAGATCTCTCTACCTTAGCCACCAGACAGTGTAGCGCAGAATCAGTAGATTTACCTACCTGGTATGCGTGCTGGTTCATGTGCAACGGATACCTCGGAATAGTAGCTTTGAAACTGATCAGTGCTGATCCTTATCAGTTTTAAAACTGATCATAACTTATCCGTATTAGTAAAAATGATCAGTATTGATTCATATCAGTTTTCAGAATGATTAGTACTGATCCAGATCAGTTTTAAAACTGATCAGTGCTGGTCCGGTTTTCAACAATTATTCCCAAAAATTTATAAATTGTAAAACAAACTAAGAAAACATTAATAATTTAGGAAAAATCTTGTTTTTTCATTAATTTCCCGCATAAGTATTCTCGGTCGCTAGGTCGGAGATTTGCGGCTTGAGTACCTTAAACCGAAATGTGTATAAGATTCTGTAAAGTTTGATAAAGAAGATAAAGAAGAAAAAAAATTCGTTAGTTGTTTGTGTTAGCTAATTATAACACATAGGAGCACTAAATGTTAAAAGAGACGTGGACGCGAGAAGATAAATTGAAAACTGTGCGTTAAATCTTTGTACGTGATTTGGTTCTCCCTTTTTTTTCCTACTGCCGTTTCCCCCGAGCTGCTCGATACTTATTACTAATCGTATGGCTTTACATCAATATCTAACACTATTACATACATTCATATTATTACAATACATTCTCAGGAACTACTGTATTTTTCGTTGTTATTTTGATATGTCCGATGCATTCTCAACGGGAGGTTACAATGTAACAGGTCCGAAGAGCCGAAGTGATGATGTTATTTGTTTTGTGCGATCCATTGAAAGGCTATCATTGTTCACACTGTGTTCAGTGCCCGCCATATTTTCGAAAGTGATGTGTTTCCAGTACACCGCCATCTATGGTTGACTAGTAGGAGTAGCACCAACGATTTTCTCCATCGATTTCTTTGCTTGACATATTAACAAGTCTTCGTTGGCCATTGTTGCGTATACAGAATTATCAAATGCTTGTGACGTCACAAATGATTTTCTCTTATCCTGATACTTTTTTCGTTACTCCACAGTAACTACCTAACTTATGAAGCTTGGGTGAACTTAGGAACGTTGTACGGTCTATAATTTCTCAGGGAAAAATTCTCCGTTCCGGGGCTCGAATCCGGGCCTTCTCGGTGGAAGTCCAGTGCGTTCACCACTGAACCACCAGTCCCATGTTAGATACTAACTTTTACTGACTGGTCGCTTCTACTCACAAAACTCTGAGACTTTGCTAAAAAACCGATTGTCCTTCTCCCATACCTTCGCAGATACTTCTAAAAACATAAAAATTGTCTCCTTTTCCAACTGCTGATGCATATCCACCACAAAACAACACATCTGACAACTTTCCTTTTAACACCAAACAACATTTCAACCAAAAAAATTTTACTGATTTTTCTGGAAAAGTTGCCATAATTTTATACTTTTTGAAAATTAAGTTCGTGCAACCTTTAGCACCTCTATACGATTCGTACAAAAGTATCGCCGAAAGATGATATTTAGTATTAAAGTATCGCCGAAAGGCAATATTGTTCCCGTGTGAATATGGTCCCATGATAAGATTGGGATAGCCTTTTGGGTTATAAGAGGCAATGCAAAAATACGCTTCACTTTAGTTTCTCGCAGCTCTTCTCTTCAAGCGCGTAGGACATACGTTGCTCACACCGAAAATTTGTGACCGACAAACTGACAGAGTGGTAAAGTGACAAATGGACAAACTTTTATAATTATTAATATTTTTTGCTTCTGCCGCCTTTCCCACTCCCATCTTTCTAGAGTTATAGGTAGTTTTAGGTCAATTTCTTCGAATTCCTTAGTACAAAAGTCAGTTGCAGTTGCAAAAAGACATTTGTTTTTGGGACATTTTTCGTGCATTTTTGCTCCTTACCTTAATTGTTCATTTTTCCATCGAAATGTAATTAAAAAGAGTATTCGTACAAGAAATCGAAAAGGAATTGGGACCACAGTTCGACATCGTGACGATATCATAAATTTTTCTAAGCGAACGAACAAATCATCGAACACGCGCCATTGAACATTCAGCTACTCCATCAGCTTCAACTCGATTTTTAATTATAGATAATTCTTACCCATTGTATTTTTTTCGAAAAACTCAATTCATTTCGCATGAATAAAATGTTGATTTTTTCGATTACAATCAATTTTATTATTGTGATGAGCATTAACCACTCTGGTAAAGCGTCTCTTTCCACATTATCATTTTGGAAAAACCGTCTCATAAATCATAAACACCCACAACACCCTACGACTGCCACCGAAAAAAAATTTAATTTTACAAAATTCAAAATGCATGATCTACAAATAAAACAGTTTAGTTAATATACATTTTAATTTTCATTGTTGTTTAACAATTAATCTCCTCTTTAAAACGCATTGTATAGGTAATAAATTATTTATTTTTATCTGTTTTTATTTTCCATGTCTATTCAAACATGAATATCTGTTTGAAGATAACATGCAAATTCGCAGATATTGAGGTCGCAGTCAAATGCATTTTTGAGCTTCATGAATTCAAATTTTCCTCTATACACAGCGATGGAGGTTGTTGTGAGTTGAACAAGCAGAAAACCTACCCAGACCCGTACGTTTTTTAACGAAACGTCTCAATGTCGGCAAGCTTTTTCCAAACTTTTTTTTGGTATCCCCTAAATTTTGTAGACTTGCATATGCATAGTAGGGGGATCGGTTTTTCCAAATGACCTAAAGGAGTGGTCTACAAATTATTTTTATGTCAAGAAGACTCCAAAAACACCAGGGTTAAGGTATTTGGACGAATTTTAATTTGCTTTTATCCCCACCTGACATTGCTTTCGACAATTCTATATTTATTTGAGGTGTAAATATAAATTTGGGGCTATACAAGAAGAAATAATAGCTTTTGTGTAGTGGCAAAGTTTGCCAACGGTTGAAAATTGAGTGTTTTAGCTTTACACAAACTAAAAACCCACTTTTTTCGTTTGAAAAAGTCAGGAATGGCGTCAAATACGTCAAAAACTATATTTCTAGTTGATCATGCTCGAAGCGGTAGCGGAGAGCGTGACACAGTCCCCACACCCCAAAAAAAAACGTCCACAAACCCAAAAACCTCCATACAAAAACCTTTGGGACAAGACACCATGTATAGGCGAAGTTTTGAGTTTTTTCCCCTCGCCCCCCCCCCTCCCCTCCAAATTATTTTTAAAATAAACAACGTCGCAGCAGCTTTCCAACAAGCCCTCACTCATCAAAATCGGTTGAAAATTGGCTGAGATATCGAGGTTTGAAAATGGTACTTTCCCATACATCTTACCAGAATTCCATTGTCTCATTATTACGTAAACTTTTTTTCTGATCTGTCGGTTTCTATATATCTATCTATGTTCTATCTATGTTCTATAAATAATTTTCGATCTCGAGAACTAGACAGCCGATTTTGATGAAATTTTCAGGGAACGTCAGAATCGGTCCAAAATGAAAAATTTCATATGCCGCTTTTCCGGGAAAACTCTGGAAAAGCCGTGGCATGTGGAAAAGCGGTCAATTTTGAGGGTTTTTCAGGTAATGCTCGGAGTTTTCGAATTTTAGCTCCGGAGTGACAATACCTAGAGAGTGTGTCTTCTAGAAAGTTTTAGAGTATGGTCGGGAGAATTTTTTGGGATATTAAGAAAATGTATGTCAGCTATCAGAGCGACCCCATCTTGAATTTTCCCAAGCGAAAAATTGTGAATTTTTTGGTTTTTGAATTTTAGCTCCGGAATGACAATACTTAGAGAGTTGCTTTCTTCGGGAAAGTTATAGAGATTGGTGAGGAGAATTTTTTGGGATACTAAGAAAATGGCTGCCAGCTGTCAAAGAGGCGCCATCTTGGATTTTCGTAAGAGAAAAATTGTGTTTTTATGGTTTTCGAATTTTAGCTCCGGAGTTACAATACTTAGAGAGTTGGTTTGTTCCGAGCGATTAAAGAGTTTGATCAGGAGAATTTTTTGGGATTTTCAGAAATCTGCCAAAGTGACGCCATCTTGGATTTTTGTAAGGTATAAATTATGCTTCTTTGGGTTTTCGATTTTTAGCTCCGGAATGATAACACTTAGAGAGTTAGTTTCTTCTAGAAAGTTGTAGAGTTTCATCAGGATAATTTTTTGGTTTCATTAGAAAATGGCTGCCAGCTGTCATAGCGGCGCCATCTTGGATTTTCGTTTATGCTTTTTCGGTTTTCGAATTTTATCTCCGGAATGACGCTACTTAGAGAGATAGTTTCTTCGGGAAAGTTATAGAGTTTCATCAG
>CM055403.1:168503948-168529051 GCA_029228625.1 Pseudolycoriella hygida
TGATTGGCGATATCTCAGCCAATTTTCAACCGATTTTGATGAGTGAGGGCTTGTTGGAAAGCTGCTGCGACGTAGTTTTTTTTAAAAATAATTTGGAGGGGAAGAGGGCGAGGGGAAAAAACTCAAAACTTCGCCTATACATGGTGTCTTGTCCCAAAGGTTTTTGTATGGAGGTTTTTGGGTTTGTAAACGTTTTTTTTTGGGTGTGGGGACTGTGTTACGCTCTCCGCTACCGCTCCGAGCATGATAACATAAAACGTTGGATTGTTTGCATATTACTATATTAAGATGCGTTCGAGTCTTTTTGCAAGATTATTTGCCACATCTATTCTGTTTGTCACATCTATTCTCATTCGTACGGGTCTTTGGTTATGTTTTTGTTTCAAAATAAACAAAAATGAAAAGCCGACCTGACCCAACCTGACCCGACTCGAAAAAAAGGAAATTCAAAAACCCGACTCGATCTCACAGATTGATTCGGGTTCGGGTCGGGTTTTTAGTCGACTTTCGGTCCACCTGCTCTCCTCTACTATGAACAGACGGAATTTTATCGGCGTTAACAACAACTTGATTCACTTGATGGGAAAACTTGTGAAAACGCTAACGATGTATTGATCTCAACTCAGCACTTAACACTCAGCCTGAAAACAATTAAGCTATTGAGTTAATTGTTCAAGTCAAATTGTGCGCGCAAAAATGTTCAAATATTTAATCTTCTTTAATATTTCCAAATCATAAAATGAATGTCTGTGCTTCTGGGTATTTCGATTTCGGTATTATCGTTGCTACGTATGACAATGGATTTTTTTCTCTAAAAAATATAATGCTTTATTGTTGTGACAAAGTCTTCGTGTATATATACAACATGGGAGTTCATTTATTTCCTCCGAGATCTCTACACTGCTTCTCGAAAAACATTACACTTTGCTTTTTATCGATTTTTCTTTTGTGATAAAAATGTCTTTGCATATTTTCCGTAACCGGCAAAAGTCACACGATATTTTACGAAATTTTGACTCAATTTACAAAATACTATGCCGAGTGTTTCAAATTGCATATTATTTATGTAAAGTAATGAATTAATTTACCTGTTCACAGCTGGATCTACACGACAAGATGTAAATGAGATCCACTTAATCTACCAAATTAGATATAATTTGCGTGCATAACCGCGAAGTGTTAAAATTCAAAAAAGCACGGAGATTGATTGCGTAAAGACTGTTTTAATTATGTTTTGACAATTCCATAGTATTATGATAAAGTACATGAATAAGTGAATGCGAATCTTAATTTCAGAACGTTTTGCCACAATCATAAACACATTTTAATTAATTTTCTCATTCACTTTATGTTTTAATACATCAAAGTGGATGTAAATATTCTCACCAATCTGATGCGATACCGCATACCGTTCATTGTTGTAAACGAATTCATAATTCGAAATTGAATTCCAAATCACTGTTTGAGTTATTTAAATATTAATTTACTGGCCGCTTCATTAATTAAAGATCATATCATCCCAGAAACGTTCACTTGCACATTTCCATTGATTTTCTTTGTGCTCCCATTTATATTCAGCTAGATTGCATATTTTCATGGTGCTTTCATATAATCTATCCATAATCTAATATTATTTTATGTGTTTTGAAAAACATTCGGTGAATTCATATCCCTCTCACACTGTGCTCCATTTATATACCTTGACAATTCTCCTAGGCTAAAACCGTGACCATAATACGGCAGAAATAAATTGCATAAGAAGCTTAAATGCAAAGGAAGTTATGCCCTTATAAATTGTAGAAAATCTGTTTTAATTGCAAGCCAAATAATTTGTGCTTTTTCTTCTATTTCAATATGGGTTATGAACTGAAAACCAATTCAGCGAATAGGAAATCATTTTGAATCGTTTAATTAATAAATCGTTAAATGCGGTTTTCGTATACCAAGCAATTTTTGTCTTTATAAATTATCTTTAGACTTACATTTACGAGAGCGCCCCAAGCGAATTCGGCTAAGTTAATGTAGGTTTTGTTATTAAAAGTAAGGATTACTATCAAGTCCAACAGATCGGGTCCTGACCTGGATTTCCAGGTCGGAAAAAAACCAAATCGGGTCCTGACCTGGTGGACTTGGTTTTATATAACGAATAGTAGAAAATATTTTTTCAATAACTTTTTGAAATCTAAAGTATCGAAAAGTAAGGTTGATCATCGGGCAAATATCCCAAAACACTCATATTAAAATTGTACGCTTTGAAAATTGTACTGTACAGTCTGACATTTGTTGACGGAAGATTTTATTTTTTTTAAAAACATACGATGGAAAACATGCGGGGTCTGTGTGTAGAAAAGCTATTGAAATAATCCGAAAAGTTCTTCAGTAAGGAACAACCAATTTTCTAAGCTGAAGCAAATTTTCTACTCTTATGCCTTGAAAAGATATGCAAGATATGCAATAACAAAAAATAAAAATTAAAGAATATGTTGCATAAAGTACGAAAAATAATCTTAAGGTTTGATTTTTTGTATATTTCAGTATTTGCTCAACAAGATTTATGTTGATCAAATTGTTGTTAACATGAATGTTAGCGTCCTTATCTTACAGAATAGGTAACACAAAATAATAGAATATCTTAAAATAAATCGACCAATGGAGAATTTCAAAAATATTTGGGACTGCTACAATTTCCAGCAAAGTTTTCGCGTCTGTAATGAGCTTTTGGAAGTTGGATGAAAAAGGATGCCCGTTTCTAAGCTCAATTTTTTGCAGCTCATCGTCGACTGTGAGGTCGAGAGAGATATTTCGGCAGTTATTCACCTCATTACACCTTGCAGGTGTGCGTTGCAATCAAATACTCTACAAGCTAGTATGTGATTACGGAGTCGGTGTAGACAGGGCCTTTTATAACATACAAACTCGGATGAAATATATACCCCAGGCCCATGTCAGTCCGCCCCACTTTTTATAAATCCACCCCAGTGCATCCCAGTGAAACTCATTTTCAACTTTAAAGTTCAACTCATTTTCAACTAAAAAAATTCGCTTGTGGCGCTTTATGTTGATTCTTAATATTCAGCTGGACAAAAATGACAGATTTTCTCACTGAAAAGAGGTTCTAAAGTGGACAACATGAATTTTTTCTTTTGTATAAATAAAAAAATTGTAGTCTACAGTCGACAACAGTTCTGACAGGGTTGTGCCCAAAATTTTGCAATTTGAAATAAAAAATTTCGCCTTCGGCGCTTTACATTATATTTTTTCTTAGTGTGTTTTCTTCTTGGTAGATGCTATGCGCCGGCGAATAGCCAAAATATATGAAAATGACTATTCGCCGGCGCCGGCGAATAGCCAAAATATATGGAAACGACTATTCGCAGGCACATTTGACGGAAAGGTTACAAAATTATCGAACTAAGCAATTACTAGATAATAGTTAACTGGACGCCTTATATGATTCTCTCAGTCATTCAATGTGAGTGTGAAAATGACAAACATAGTAGCTTGTCCAGTTTCATTAGCTTGTCCAGTTTCATATGAATAGGTCCTGTATATTAAAGTTAATGTTACGGCAAAATTGCAGTATACGGAAACAGCTGTTATTGGGGTGCTTGAGGGTGGGATCGATAGAGGGAGGTCTCCTGATGACAAAACAACAAGGAAAATTCATTCGCTCGCGGCATTTTGTAAAAGGAAAATTCATTCGCTCTCGTGGCATTTCGTAAAAGGAAAATTCATTCGCTTGTGGCATTTTGTAAAAGGAAAATTCATTCGCTCTCGTGGCGTTTTGTAAAAGGAAAATTCATTTGCTCTCGTGGCATTTCGTAAAAGGAAAATTCATTCGCTCGTGGCATTTTGTAAAAGGAAAATTCATTCGCTCTCGTGCTCCAATTCTTGTTGTTTTGTCATCAAGTGACCTTCCCGCGTCGATTACACCTTAAAAAAACACAAAAATTGAAAAAAAAAACAAAATTTGGATGACCCTGGGCGTCCAGGGAGGGGCTTCCGCGCCCCAATTCTTGTTTTGTCATCACTAGACCTCCCTCTATCGATCCCACCCTCAAGCACCCCAATCCCAGCTGTTTCCGTATACTGCATTTTAGCCGTAACATTAACTTTAATATATAAGTTAACTATTATCTAGTTATTAATATTATTGTCTACATTTTACTGACGTTTCATTAAAGAACAAATTGCTTAGTTCGATAATTTTGCAACTTTTTCGTCCAATGTGCCTGCGAATAGTCGTTTCCATATATTTTGGCTATTCGCCGGCGCCGGCGAATAGTCATTTTCATATATTTTCGCTATTCGCCGGAGCCGGCGAATAGTCATTTTCATATATTTACGCTATTCGCCGGCGCCGGCGAATAGTCATTTTCATATATTTTGGCTATTCGCCGGCGCCGGCGAATAGTCACTTCGTTTCTTCTTTTGGAAACTGAATTTTCCAACAAAGAGATAGATAATAAGTATGGATTTTTTATTCAAAATTCTCGCGAGTGGAAAATTTCTTACACGATCTTTGTCCATTACAAACAAAATAAAAGTATGCATAAAAGACAACACTATTTATTGAAAAAGTTGGAACATTCAATTGAAAATTTGGGCTCTCTCAATAAAAAATTTGGACCACCTCGATGAAAAATCCCCCAGTCCAAAATCCTTATAAAAAGCTATAAACTATTTTTAGAATCTGAGTAATAATTGTGCGCAAAAATATTCGTTTTTCAATGACTTCACTGAACCAAAATATTTTTTTAAAAAAGTAACACGACAATTCTCACTGGTAATATGTTATTTTTAAATAAAATCACAAAAGTGAGCAGTTTTCGTAAATTTATGTCATCATCCGAAGCAATTTTTTATTCACATTGACAATAATTGTCATACTGTTTTTTTAGAAAAATATTTTGTCATGTACGCGCTCGATACGTTGAGTTTGCTTAGTCGTTTTTGGTTTCGAAAGTTTGTCATTTCTGATGCACATTGTAGTAGCTGTCCGGGAAAGTGTACTATACGCATTAAAGCGAAATTCCTTAACATAAAAAATTCGATTGGCACAAGCGAGATTCGACCCACCGACCTCCTGGTTACAAGACCGAGACGATACCACTACGCTAAATCGTTCATACATTTAGTCCACATAAACGTTAACAGTATGCTATGCATGGATGTAGGTGTGTATTCATAAAGTCACCAATTTCACCATTATAAATGAAAGAAATGTTTTCATTCAATTCAAAAAAAATTATATTGACGTTTTTTTTCGTTTAATCAACAAACTTGTAACGCAATGTAAACTTAGGAACCTCATAAAAAATACACCATTTGAACGTATTCAGTAGGAACAGTAATTTAATTAAATGTTGGTGAGCGGCTATTAAAATATTATAATTATTCTAAACGATGTCCTTTAGACAAATAATTCAATTCGCAAGCTCGCCATGCAACTTTTCGTACTCGGCAAACGAATACTTTCGAAACGAGACAACAAATAACTATTGATTTAGTGAAGTCATCGAAAAACGAATATGTAGGCTGCTTTGCAAAGTGTCTATTTATCTGAAGTAGTGAATATCCACATTATGTGAATCGGTTTTAGTCATAATATAAGTTCCTGGAACTTATTTCCAGCTTTATTATTTTAGGAGAAAAAAAAACAGGTCGACCTGATTCCATCAGGTCAAAACCAGAGCGGGTCATTTTTGACCTGGTCTTTTTTCGACCTGGTTTTTTCGGGTCGAACCTGAATCTAACCAGGTCGACCCAACCTGATGGTAATCCTTAATTAAAAGCCACTGATTTTCACTCAGAAGTAAAAATTCGGAAAATTGTCATTAAAATGTCGAAAGGAGCAAGGTTGGTCACTAGCGACGCTAGTAGCGACTAGTGATCCGCGAATCAGTCAACTAGCGGACCCATTTCGCTCGTCGCTAGTCGCTACTTCGCATTTGTACGAACTCGAATTATTTGGAATTCAAATTTCCACAGTATTGATTTGTACAGTCAAAATTCGACCAGCCGAAATCCCGATTTCCACTTCGCCGTCTTGAAAGAAAAAGTTTACTGAAATGTCAAAAAAAATCATTTTCACATAACACAAATATTGATTAGCATATGACGAGCGTTCGATTATGTACTGCCGTGTGACGACTAAACTAAACAGCATTGCACTTTATTGTTAAATGTAAAAAGCTTTGAGAAACTGTAAGAATCTTTGCGCTTCTATTGCAATTGCAATTCTGTGAGGCGGTAGTACACAGTCACAAGGGGTTGAACCTTTTCCACGACGACGATGTAAGTGAAAATCCTCGTAAGTGTACGTTGACTGTGACTTCGGCAAATATATGAATAGAGAGTATGACTAACTTGTCCGATGTAGGGAATTGTAAACAACAGCACAGTTGTACTGTGTAGCAGTAAAAGATTGTTCAGCTTTTCTGAATATATTTTTCGATCAAACGATTTCCGCAAAAACTTTCCATTTTTTAATTACAGGGAGAGAATCGTAAGCTTGTGCACCTTTTTCATTGCTCTTTTATCGCTATTTTCACGTATTCGCTTGTATTTTTCTCAAGTAAAACCGGTTTTTCGGTTGAAACAGTTAAAACGAAGCGTTGCACAATCTTATGATTCTCCTCCTGTATTTCAATGTAAAGAAAGCTGTGTACCATTAGCGAAGATTAGCGCTCGCTACTAGCGACAGCTACTAGCGCGCTAGTTGTTTTTGAAAAGCCTCGCTACTAGCGACTAGCGTGGCTAATATCTTTCGATTTTAGCGTTAGCGTCGCTAGAAAAATTGACCAACCTAAAAATAGTCCCGTCTGCTAAGGAATAATCATAATTTGCCAAGGTGGTGATAGCGTACTTTGTTACAGCTTTTCTGAAAATCTCCGAAACATCCAGCAATTATAGTTCTTTCATGCACTAGATTGATCCTCGATCTAGTGCGTGAAGCTGCTGGATCTTGAATCTGAAGTACGCAGCCTTGAGAAAGTTGCAACAAGTTGAAGAGTGTTATTTTGGCTGGACAACTGGGTGTCAAAAAGTGATGTTAGGAAATGCTAGAGCCAATATTTAGTACCTTATGCAGGGGCATGGCAGTCTTTTGTTTCAATCTTTTTGAACTTTTCAACCAAGTCAGCTGATTTTGATAAATTGATGAATGAAATCAGCAGATTTTTTTGCAGTGAAGTTGGCTTCAGTTACAACTGCAGCCAACTTCACGTTGAGTTTTACTTATAAATATGCACTGATATAAAAAATCGGAACAATCAGATTTTCATTATCCACATAGAAATTTTACATGAAAAATGTATCACAACAAAAACCCTTTTTAAAAGGGAGACGTGACGCAAGTCACCGTCCCTTCTTCCAAAACAACTGATATCAATTTGGGTGACGAAAAGAATTTTTTGCGTTCCGAAGCTGTAAACGTCACCCAAATTGATATCAGTTGTTTTGGAAGAAGGGACGGGGACGGGGACTTGCGTCACGTTTCTCTTTTAAAAAGGGTTTTTGTTGTGATATCAGTAGTTTCGGAAGAAAAGAGATAACAAATTTTAGAGTACAAATTTCCGGCGAAAAAAATTTTGGCGAAAAAAAATTTCCGACGGAAAAAATTTTCGGCGAACAAATTTCCGCTGGAAAAAATTTACAGCGAAAAAATTTCCGGTGGAAAAAATTTTCGGCGACAAAAAATTTCGGTGACAAAAAATTGCGGCAAAAAAAATTTCCTTTGACACAAAACATCTATCTCCAACAAAACAAATTTAAAAAAAAAATTATTTTCCCCCTAAGTCCGTCCCATACCACCGTCGGCCATTTTGTTGGTCACCCTGACACACTACACACCCAACCCATCAACTTTTCCCTCGACACCAAACATCTATCTCCATCGTAACACAGTCCAAAAATGTTGCTCATATTTGACCCATACTTTGGGCCTTCTAAAAGCTCTGGCTCCCAAACGAGGCCGGTACCCCCTTTTTTAAAATCTCATATGGCGTAGAATGCCTACCCGAAGGTCCCTGCAAAATTTCAAGAAAAGTTATCGAGCCGTTTTCGAGCACGAGTCAAAAAAGTCGGTTTTCATACAAATGGTTCTGGATCCATTAACTTTGTCTATGGAAAATGGAAAATGGAAAATGACGATTTTCTAAGGGTCATATCATCGGATCCACCGAACCAAAGACACTTCGACTCAGAAAAAATATTTCCCGGGGGTACTTCGCAAGGGAGGGAAGTCAAAACTTAGCTGTATATATGGTTCCACAGTCTACGAAAAATTTTTTTCTTAATTTTTGTACGTATGTGGACTTGCGTCACGGGCGCATTGCTACCGCGCGCCCATGATATGTAGGCTCCATTGTGCACGAGAGATCCGAATTAATTCGAGTTTTTTTGTTGGGTGGAAAGAAAAAACTGTCCCTGACTTTATGAGTCGGTACGCTTCTAGATAATAATTCCTTTCGAATCATCGTAGGGCTTCAATTAGGCATTGACATATGCGCGTCTCATAAATATGTTTGTGGCGCTATGGTAGGAAAAGTTCACGGCTTTGGACAGAAAAGGTACCGACCTCGGGTTGAAGGTTAATGACACAAAGGCCGAATACATGATTGTCTCCCCATCGAATCGACAACACGACCAAAGCGTAACAATTGACACACACACATTTAAGGTGGTAGACAAGTTCGTATATCTTGGATCTCTGCTTAATTCTGACAACGTAATCATGGACGAAATCAAAAGACGGATAACTCTTGGCAACCGGAGTTATTACAGCCTGATAAAAATTTTAAAGTCCAAATCAGTAAGCAGAACTCTAAATGCGCACTGTACAAATCTGTGATAAGACCAATAGTTACGTATGGGTCGGAGTCGTGGTGCATGACTCAGAAAGACGAACAATCGCTACTCACGTTCGAAAGAAAGGTACTGCGGACAATTTTCGGACCAGTATATGACGAAAATATGAACAGATGGCGCAGACGATTTAATCATGAGCTTATGCAGCTTTATGGAGAGCCGGACATAGTTAGAACAACAAGCATTAATAGACTACGATGGCTTGGTCATGTACAGCGTATGGACAACCGGAAGGCAAAAGAAGTGCAGGCAGACCAAAATCCAGATGATGCGATGCAGCTTTTGCCAACCTGAGAACTGCGGGAGTAACCAGCTGGAAGACGTTAGCTGAGGATAGGTCCGGTTGGAGAAGCATGTTGGAGAAGGCCAAGACCCTTAATGGGTTATATGGTCTCAAATGCAGATAGATAGATAGGCGGATAGACTAGACATGCAGAACTCAACCTTATCATCAAGAGAGCTTTAGCGACAGCCGACATTCCAGCGAGACTAGAACCACCAGGGGTAATGGAAGTCATGCGTTTACCACGACGTTTGTGACCAGTCGATTTGAAGTGGGGGGGGGGGCGTCGATCATGGTCCTCAGATGCCGAATGTCCAAAAAAAAATTTGGTCCGTCACCGCGATAATTCGAGTAAAACTTGTCCGTTTTTCAAATTTTTTTTCCCCGAAAGCAATTGATTTTGGACATTGTCGGGTTAAGGGCCGCTGAGCTAGGGCCGTTTAAGTGGTCTTAGGTCTTTTGTACACAATTCGATTTCCATAAATATTTGTTTGATCGACAGGTCTATAAAAGCCCAACAATTTGTAGAAGAATCTTTTTTGAGATTAGGCCCTTCTACTTAGCTTGGGCACTAAAAAAGAGTCTCTGCTAGGGACTGCATGTTTTTTGTACTTAACTCGAGTAAATATCTTCGTATAGGGTCGCGTAGTGTGAGTTGGGCGCACACTTAGGACTCTATAGCCCGAACCACTCAACAGATTTTGACTAATTTAATTTTCATGATTTTCTCATGTCCATATCTTTTACTTTAAATCTTCAAGAGCGATTTCCGTTCTAATTTCGCAGAGATATAAGTCAAACAGTTCCACCAACCTTCAAAAAACCACGTTTTTCACCTCTTTTTCGACCTTAATTTCGAAAGTTTTCTACCGATTTTGCCCAAACTCAATTTTTTATTTCATTTTTTGATTATCTTTGGGGCCATCCATAAATGGCGTCCAGTTTTTTCAGTGCTGCCAGCACATTTAAATCGTTACTAACTCATATTTATCGAGTGGTGATTCAAATGTGTGTTGTACCTCTCTAAATACCCCCCTAATTGGAGGGGTAGAACACACGTTTGACTCGCCAGAATGCACATTTATCGAGTTATTAACGATTTAAATGTGCTGGCAGCACTGAAAAAACTGGACGTCATTTATAGATGGCCCCTTTCAGGAAAAAAAGCTTTTGAAAATCGGTTGAGTTTTACTCAAGTTATCGCGGTGACGGACGGACGGACATTTTTTTTATTACTGATTCGTCATCTTACAACCATGATCGAAGCTCCCCCTACTTCCGGGTCGAAATTGGGGTGGTTACAAACGTCGTGGTAAACGCATAAGTACGGGTGTAAAAAATGAGTCACAAATGCCGGATCCTCCCAACGTAATAATTTTTCTGAGCTTTCGATTTCACACCCCAAAAATTTAGCTTTGTGCGATGTATAGAGTAGTGGTAGCCAAATTTTTGAGTGTGAAATCTGAAAACGCAGAAAAATTATAACGTTGGGAGGGTCCGGCATTTGCGACGCATTTTCTTAATTGAAAATATTTCAAAAGAATTTTTTGCGTTCCGAAGCTTGAAGAGTTACCCAAATTGATATTAGTTGTTTTGGAAGAAGGGGCAAGGAGTTGCGTCACATTTCCCTTTTAAAAAGGGTTTGTCTTGTGATTCTTTTGGAAGTAGAAAAATTGTTTTTGACGAATTATACGTATATAGAATTTTGATCGGCGGCTACTACTACCATGACCGAAAATGATCCCTACAACTTACTCTACAACATATCAAAAGTTTTTTTAAGCTCCCGCCTATTTTCCGCCATTTTGGAGGTCACCCCGATACACTACTACACATACACACCCAACCCAACAACTTTCTCTTTGACACCAAACCTCTATCTCGAACACCGCACGTTGTCTCATACAAAATGTGCTACCATACACATTACACACAAAAATACATGCATATGGGCTTTAACAAATCTTTTACCTCCAATTTGTTAACTCTCGTATGATCCAGATGATAGGTATATAAAGCTAAACTTGTCATAGTTTGAATCATTCGATGACCGCTTGTGCTCCGAAGACGTATCTTTAAATTTAAATTCTTCCAATTCGGTGCCAGTGCTTCTAACCTTCACCACTTTTGCGGATGGATGCTTGAAAACTTTGCTAGCTTCGACAGGTACACAGTACTTGATTGAACCGTATGCATATTTGTTCGAACAGCTATATTTCTTGGCATACAGTGTCTTCAAATATGACGTCA
Organism: Pseudolycoriella hygida; assembly: GCA_029228625.1. Classification (NCBI taxonomy): domain Eukaryota; kingdom Metazoa; phylum Arthropoda; class Insecta; order Diptera; family Sciaridae; genus Pseudolycoriella; species Pseudolycoriella hygida. Next base: position 168,515,353 of record CM055403.1, read on the forward strand.
GATAAGTTCCGTTTCCAAAAGCACCTCGAATATTTAGCGAACAGTGGAGTCCACGATGAATAATCGAACGAAAATTGTAGCCTGGCGATCCGTGATATGCGAAAAATGTTCCAAATTTCGCTTTGAGGGCAACAAATATTTCTGTAAAAAGTAAAAATAAAATTGAGTCAACATTGCTAAGCCGATAGACGAAAAACACAAAATACTTTTTAGATTTCGCTCTTCATGAGTAATGTCAAATCTGTTCCATTTGCTTGACGGACTGGGAATGCTAGATAATTTGGTCTCCTGTCGAAGTACGTCACTCAAATATTTATTGATCTCTGACTCTTTTGCCGCTTCGATTTTTAGTGGATTTGTAAATATCCAACTGAGTAGCGCCCATGTCTCTTTAGATAGAGAAATCGTATTCGGTGTATAAAAAAATCGATTCAGAGAAATTCTCTTCATCAAAACGTAAATTAGAAACAAAGCTCTCACATTAATTGCACTTATTTCTGGCATGTTTGCTAGACGGTTTTTCTGCAGGTTAGCACATCGAATAAATTTTGCAATCAACTTTTCCAACTTTGAGTCAACACTACCCAGTAAAAATATTGTGTGCGAATGGCACGTGAAATCAACTGAATCACATCAATTTACACACTCTCTCCCTCGCAAATACTTTTGTTTATTGTTTTTGTTTACATGCACTAGGAGCTGCTGGAACACGGCAAATAATTGCTTTGACAGTTGAAACGGTTGAGGCTCACGACAATGTAGAGCGAAGGTGAAAGATTCATTTAATGTAACGTTACTAAATTTGATCCTTTAACTCTCTTAATAGAGCTTCACTTTTTAACACTATTTTAGTAACCAAATTCCGTCAAAATTTCTTATTACAACCTTATTGAGCACTTCACAAACTAATTCAGAGAATTTGTTGCTGAGTAAACCCAACTATGAGTCACAAACTATGTTTTTTATTTATTAATCTAAAATGCGCAAACTCCTTAAAACTAGACTTGACCTGACTTAATGTTGGGTGATGAGACTTAACGTTGCAAGCACTGATAACCGAGTCAAAATTATGTCCAAAAGCACACTTCTTACAAAACAATGTCCAATGTCTTAACCAAAATGACAGTGTAACCTAAAAGCTGTTATTATGGTGGTGAGACTCCGACCGGTGTCTAACTCTAAAACAAATGGTCACCTTGTTATTCAGAAGCTTTAACAAAACACTTCACGATACTTCAACAGCTTTATCAAAATTACTGTTTGACGTTTCAACTGTCATTACATAATTTGACGATTTGAGTGGCATCTACTAGCTCGGCATATCACTTAAATGTCTCCAAAACTATTCACCGGGTTGATTCAAAATCTTTCTTAATTGCTAATGTTAGGGCTTCACAAAGATATATACAATGTTAGGATTCGGGTTACAACCTCCACTTCTTCGACCATATCTTCGGAACTACTTGATCGATTTTGCTCATCTTCGAACATGAGTCATGGGAGGCATCTACATTTAAGGGGAAAAAACTTTAGGCTGATCGGTTGAGCCGTTGTTAGGAAAAAAACGTGGAGACGGACGGACAGACAGGCGGACATTTATTTTTATTGCTGATTCGTTATCACTTGACGATAATAAACGTATCACCTCCCAGCTCGATCCACCCCATGTTACAATGAAGTTTTTTGTAGTAAACGTATGGGAACTTTGTACTTCGTACGGGTCCAAAAATAAGAGAAAGACGGAGAAAATATCGCATAGCATCTTCAACTATTCAATGAGACCATTTCGGTTAAATGTTAACTTTCAGGTCGTTTAACCAACTCAGCGCATCGATCTTGAATGTTTCCCTGAAACCGACGTAACGCACACACATCCACTAAGTGGTTCATTGTTTGAATTTCGCCGCTTTGACAGGGAGGTGAGTTAACGAAGTTCCATCGGTGCAGTAAGAAGGCACAACACCCTTGCCACGTATTTGATTCAGTCTGAGCCAAAAGTGTCTAGGGAAATTGACACCAGCTCCTTCGGCGGTTGGGTTCCAGACAGTAGCACTGTTCCATCTGTTCCTCCACTTTGCTTTCCAGTCATTCGTTTCGTCCATTTCTCTAAAGAAAACGGAGAGCGTGATTTCAGTCTTTTCCGATTTTGTGTGGCCATTATGTCTTTATGGATCGGTAAGTCGATTTTTGAGCTGGTTTTTCGACACTCCCTCCAAGCTGATTGCTCTCATAGTATTTCGGGTGGTGGGATGTTTCTCAAAACGTTCAGCCACTCCACTTCAATTGACTGCTCCACATACCAACCTAAAAGCAACGTTTTTTTGTGTACTAGAGATCTACGAGATCTAGTAATTTCACATGATTACTACTCATCCAAACGGGTGAACATTAATCGGCGACTGACAAAACCAACGCTTGTGCGGTAATATGTAAAGTTTTAGTCCCATTATGGACATGTGATGACCAACCTTTGGATGGGGTAGGTAGTAAAAGAAATTATTGTGTTGTTTTGGAATCATGCCCGCAGCGGTAGCGGAGGGCGTGACGCAGTCCCTACACCCCAAAAAAGAAGTCCATAAACTCAAATATAGGCGAACTTTTGAGTTTTTTCCCTTCGCCCCACTCCCCCTCCAAATTATTTTTACAAAAAACTACGTCGCAGCAGCTTTGCAACGAGCCCAAACTCAATCGGTTAAAAATTGGCTGATATATCGAGGTTTGAAAATGACATTTTTGTATGGAAAATCAATTTTTCTATTCTTCTCATCAAAACTTTTTTCTGAGCTGTCGGTTTCTATCTATCTATCTATCTATGTTCTATCTATCTATCTATTAATAACTTTGATCTGGAGAACTAGATAGCCGATCTTCCTGAAATTTTCAAGGAACGTCAGTCTCGGCCCCAAACGAAAAATTTCATATGCCGCTTTTCCGGAAAAATTCTGGAAAAGCCGTGGCATGTGGAAAAGTGGTCAATTTTGAGTGTTTTTTAGATAATGCTCGGAGTTTTCGAATTTTAGTTCCGGAGTGACGATAGCTAGAGAGTTGGTTTCTTCTAGAAAGTTATAGAGTTTCATCAGGAGAATTTTTTGGGATCATAAGAAAATGGCTGCCAGCTGTCATAACGGCGCCATCTTGGATTTTCGTTTATGCTTTTTCAGTTTTTGAATTTTAGCTCCCGAATGACACTACTTAGAGAGACGGTTTCTTCTAGAAAGTTATAGAGTTTGATCAGGAGAATTTTGTAGCATTTTAAGAAAATGTCTGCCAACTGTCAAAGTTGGATTTTTTGCTCAATTCTGAATAAGAATACCTAGACAGTTTGTTACTTCAGTAAAGTTATATGAATCATTGAGAAGAACTGGTGACATGAAGTGTTCCGAAGGCAGCCGAAGGTGACCCGAAGTGTTCCGAAGGCAGCCGAAGGTGACACGAAGTGTTCCGTAGGTAGCCGAAGGTAACACGAAGTGTTCCCAAGGTAGCCGAAGGTGACACGAAGTGTTCTGAAGGCAGGCGAAGGTGCCACAAAGTATTCCGAAGGTAGTCGAAAGTGATACAAAGTGTTGCGATGGTAGCCGAAGGTGTTGGAGAACAATTTTTTTCGAAAAAAAAAATTTTTTCGGAGAAAAACTTTTTTAGAGAAAAATTTTTTTCAGAGAAAGATTTTTCGGAGAAAGATTTTTTGAAGAAATTCTTTTTCTAGAACAATTTTCCTGAGAAAATTTTTTTTGAAGAAAGAAAAATTTTTTTTCGGAGAAATTTTTTTGGAAAAAAATGTTTGTTGGAGAAACTTTTGTGAGAAAAATTTTTTTGGAGAATTTTTTTTGTAGAAAAATTTTTTGGAGAAAATTTTTTTAGAGAAACTTTTTTGGAGAAAGCTTTTTTTTTGAGAAAAATTTTTTTCGGCGACAATTTTGTTCGAAGCAATTTTTTGCGGAGAAAGGAAAAGTTTTATTCGAAGCAGTTTTTTTCCGAGAAGTTTTTTTTCTAAGAAAAGTTTCTTTTCTTAGAAAAATTTTTTCAAAAAATTGAAAATTTTGCACATGTATTTTAGTTATAACAACTGAAAACTTCCAAAACGCATTAATTTTGGATGCAGACTCACGGACTGTGTCACACTCTACCTTTTAAGAGGTTTTTGTTGTGATTACCGTTCGAAAATAATGACGTTTTGTAGTGTCAGGATTTTTTTTTTGAATCGTCTATTGCCACATAAATGCATATCGCGCCACCACAAAGGTACCACAATGTTTTTCTTGTGGTAGGGTTTTGTCCGACCGAATTCGGTCTACGCTTAGAATCTTAAACACTTCAGTGCCCAATTTTCTTGCCATCTGTTACGTGTGACCGATATTTGTGACACATTTTGCTAGCTGGATATCTCTATCCAGTGAAAGATTTCCACCCTCTCATATCGAAATACTAAATGAATTGGTAAAGTAAATGGAACGGTCTTAGAGGCTGTCGACCCGAATGAGCTGTACAATTCTGACTAGACAGGAAAAGCGATAATTAATTTACGAGCAAATTTGTATTTAAATGTTAAAGTATCATAATGGTTGTTTGCGTGTAAAAATCGCGTTAAAGTAACCGCTAAAGTCCGAAAAAAGTGACTGTGGTCTTTCACCAAGTTAAAGAAAATTCAAAACGTAATTGCTTGGTTGCGTCAGCACTATTTTCAGTTGCACAAAATAACGATGTAAAATCAATTGGAACAAAATTTCACAAATATGCCACACGTCACACATAAACCTTTTTCGGAATCAAAATGAAAACAAATTAACAACAACGTTACTAAAGAAAAATTAGTGTTAATATCGTTTTCAACATGTCATAACAAAAACGGGTGGTAAAGAAAAACCGCAAAGCAAATGTGTATTCATTGTGAGAAATTGAACGTGACCAGCATTTTTCGTTCAATAAGCTTTTCGGATGAGGTATACGCATATTACAATGGTCTGATCTTTTACACTTAACTTGAATACAAATTGTATGAGAGGCCATAAATAATTCAGTGGAATGCTCTTTGCTAAATTGATCATAATTGATTAATGTCCGACGTCAAATATTATGGACTTGTCTTTTGATATTTACTATTCACTACGACAGTTATCCAGTTGTCATCATTTCCTGTGACAATAATAAGATGTTTCATTTTCGAGGGATACGTTTCCGAAGGCCGTAATTATATGGTTACATGGCTACTTTTATTAATCAATGCCACGTGACGAAAAATAACTTTTTGCATAAGTTTTTTATTTGACATGACGCTAAATTATAAAAAACGCAAAATAATGTGTGTACCAATGCTTCATCCTGCATCTTTGAAGGTTTGGTGCAGTCACCAATTTACACCACTGTCAACAAGTAGCAACCAAAACAGTTGATTCTTCTTGGTATGGTCAAGACATCGGTGATGCATATGTTTCTTAGATTCAATTCGAGATACAGAAAATAAATGTATGAGCATTGATATTAAACAGAGGGCTCTGGCTTTTCAATTAGGGGTGCAAAAAATGTTCTTTGTGGTCCAGGCTATTCCTTGACTGCTGCCTGGAGGAATAGTACTTCCTTGACTAATACTTTGCTTAGCGTTGAATGCAAAAATCCCTTACCTCCTTCTTTCCCAGCGATTATATTCGATCACAGCAAAAGCCGTCTTTAAAAAAGAAACGTGACGCAAGTCCTCATCCCTTCTTCCAAAACAACTGATATCAATTCCGCTTACAGCTTCGGAACGCAAAAACTTCTTTTGAAATATTTTCCCTTTTGATTAAAAAAATGCGTCAAACATGCCGGACTCCCCAATGTTATAGTTTTTCTGTTCATTCAGATTTGACACGAAAAAAAAATTAGTTTTTGCGTGATGTGTGGAGTACGGGTAGCCAAATTTTTGCGTTCGAAATATGAAAGGGCAGAAAAATTATTACGTTGGGTGGGTCCGACATTTGCGACGCATTTTTTTAATCAAAAATGAAAATATTTCAAAAGAACTTGTTGCGTTCCGAAGCTGCAAGCGTCTTGTGTCACATTTCCTTTTTAAAAAGGGTTTTTGTTGTGATATCAGTAGTTTTGGAAGAAAAAAGAAAACAAATTTTTGAGTTTCCGGCGAAAAAAAATTTGTCAGCGAAAAAAAATTTTGGCGAAAAAAAATCTCGGCGAAAAAAAAATAGCCTGCGAAAAAAATTTCCGGCGAAAGAAATTTTCTTCAAAAAATTTTCGGCGAAAAAATTTCCGGCCAAAAAAATTTTCGTCGAAAAAAAATTTCGTTTGACACGAAACATCTATCTTCAACAAAAAATAAATTTTTAAGAAAAATCAATTTTCCCCTTAAATCCGTCTCATGCCACCGTCGGCCATTTTGTTGGTCACAGTGACACACTACACACCCAACCCAACAACTTTTCCTTTGACACCAAACATCTATCTCCAACTCAAAAAAAAAATTAAGTTTCCCCCTATGTCCGTCCCATTTTCAGAAAAAAAATTTCTCCGAAAAAAAATTGTCTTCGAAAAAAATTTTCTCCGAAAAAAATTGTCTTCGACAAAAATTTTTCTAACAAAAAAAAGTTTTTCGCCAAAAAAAATTTTCTCGAAAAAAAAAGCTTTCTCCAAAAAAAAATTTTTTCGAAAAACATTTCTCCCAAGCAAAGTTTTTTTCGAAAACAACATTCTCCAAAACAATTGTTTCTCCAACAAAAGAGTGTTCTCAGAAAAAATTTTTCCAACAAGAATTTTTCTCCAAAACAACTTTCTCCGCACAAAAACTTTCTCCCAAAAAAAATTTTCTTCAATAAAAAGTTTTTCTCCAAAAAAAAGTTTTTCTCCAAAAAAAAATTTCTCCAAAAAAAATTTTCTCCAAAAAATTTTCTTCCAAAAAACAAGTTTTCTTAAAAAAAATTTCTCAGGAAACAGAACTTCTCCAAAAAAAATTTCTCCAAAAAAATTTTTCTCCAAAAAAATTTTTCTTCGAAAAAAATTTTTCTCCGAAAAAAACTTTCTCCGAAAAAGTTCCGCTACCATCGCAACACTTTGTATCACCTACCTTCGGAATACTTTGTGGCACCTTTGCCTGCCTTCGGAACACTTCGTGTCACCTTCGGCTACCTTGGGAACACTTCGTGTCACCAATTCTTTTCACTGATTCTTATAATTTTCCTGAAGAATATTTAAAGGACAAATTGAGGACAAATTGTCAACTTCATTCTCTACCGACTGATCTGTCCAGTTACATTTTGATTTCGTTATTTATTTGATCATCTTCCAGGGGAAGATGACACCAAGGGTGTACAGGATTTAAACATTGTCAAAAACACATTTAAATTATCGTGAACCATAATCTCGCCAATCCAGGCTAGAGTATGAAACAGTTTCCTCATTTCTCTGTTTTTTCCTAAGTTATGCGACCGGGTCTTCATATAAATCTGAAATTTAAGTCCCATTTTTTTCTGTCAATGATACTATCGGTATGTAATAAGTGGGTCGTCGACCAGATCGCTGTATACTTCAGATGCTTGCTTAAGTTAATGTGGCTGATTCACCGTCTTCAAACTTTGACTAAAAGCATTCTTCTGTTGGTGTTGCATCCTTTTTAATAAGGATCCGTGACGTTGAGTTTCATTGTCGCTGGAATATTCTGGCAACATGTACTGACTGCATTGGCAGATCGAAGAAGGTCATTGCAGATAATTTGGCACAAGAAAAATCAAAACAAAAGGAAAAATTCACCTGATTTACAAAGATTTGCCACACTGGGAATGTGTGTGAGATTGTCTGAAATTGATTTAAAAAATGTTTTTTTCTTCCAAATTCCAGCGTTCCCAATTCCCCGATACAATCCCCAGATAACAATTGATCCCACGAAATGCCACGAAATGTACATAAAGTGCCATCGGAATATGTGCTGATCCCATTTAATGTGCTCCAGTTTCAGGACATTTAATGTATATTAAAAAGCGCCCTTACCGTTACATCTTTTCTTTGGAACGAGAAGTGCATTTAATGTACATCAAATGTACATTAAATGTGAACCCATTTAATGTACATTAAATGTACACTGAAGTGTATTACATGTATGTGCATCTAATGTACATTTAAAAAACCTTGAATACACATTTAATGTATGTTTAATATACATTTTAGTGTAAATTACTAGCACATTTAATGTACGTTTAGTGTACATTTTAGTGTAAGTTACTAGCACATTTAATGTGCATCTAATGTTATACAAGAAAAGAAAGGAAATTTAATTTTATTTTCCGACTTTTCCATTTCGTTTTTTCTTATTCTGATGATCGCTACGTCCTCCATATACATTTTTTTATGCCAAGCTCTCATTTTTTTTAGAAAAATTTCTGCAATTTGCGGGGCTCCAACGCAAGACGCTCGGGATTATGAGTCGACTGCTTTACCAATTGTGCCACCGGATACTTATGTGTTGGTGTGTTAAATTTGTATAAAGTGTTAAATTATAGAAAGTACATCACAAGCCCATTTTTGGTACATTAAATGTGATAGGAATAGTGTACTTATCACGCACATAAAATGTGCGAAAAATGTACTTGTGATCTAGTGCAATAATTTTATTGACATCGAAAAATGTACTAAATCACAAGCACATTTTTGGTACATTAAATGTGATAGGAATAGTGTACACCTTATCACGCATATAAAATGTCCGAAAAATATACTTGTGATCTAGTGCAATAATTTCGTGTTTTAATAGCACAAAATATGTGATTTTTATTTACATCGAAAAATGTACTACATCACAAGCACAATTTTGGTACATTAAATGTGAGAGAAATGGTGTACACCTTATCAAGCACATAAAATGTGCGAAATATGTACTTGTTATCTAGTGCAATAATTTCGAGCTTTAATGGCACAAAAAATGTGCTTTTTATTTACATCGAAATATGTACCCCTTTACAGGCACATTTTTTGTACATTTTATATACGTATTCTCAACAACATTGGATTTTTCACATTTAATGTACATTCAGTGAGCAACCACATTAAAAAGTGTGATCTGTGTTATCTGGGATCATGTTTTCGGTTATTGGAAAATTTCGTTTCCAAAATTGAAATTTTATTTTTCGTAGAATTCTCCTTTTTGTGTTCCAGCCGGCTTGAGTCGATTTTTTGAGCCCTTCATCGGCGGCGGCTCGGCTGGTCTGGGCTTGTTTGAAGGCTGCTGCGACGTACTTTGTTTTAAAAATAATTTTAGGGGGAAGAAGGTAGGGGAAAATTTTCAAAAGTTCGCCTATATATAGTTCCTGGTCTCCCAAAGATTTTGTATGAATTTTTTTGGGTTTGTGGACTTCTTTTTTGGGGTGGAGGGACTGCGTCACGCCATCCGCCACCGCTGCGGGCATGATCAGAACTCAGTTAGGTCAGAAAATTATGTTTACAAAATTTCTCCAAACTGGGTGTTCTTTTGGAGTAGGTGTGTACTATAAACAAAATCTTTGACTAGTTTGAAGTTATGGACTTTGTGCAAGCAAGCGTCACGTCATTTATGAACAGCCCCAGAATCCCAGTCTTAAAGCTGTTGCACCGGTTTGGAGCAACTTTTGTAAGAATGGATTCGTGCTCCTGTTTGCCTGTTTTCAACCCGAAAAAACGGGGTTTGTGACTCATTTTCTTGAATACTAATTATTTTTTACGCATCAAGGCTGAAAGCATCATATAAATTGATATCGCTTAAAAACCAGGGACCTGCGTCACATTTCATTTTTCAGATGGTACGGTCCAGTGTGCTACTCGCAGAGAGATCGATAAATGAAGTAAAAAAATCTCAAATTCGTGGTGAACTTATTCCAGTCAGCAAATCTTGTTGTCGTTTACTTCAGCAATGATTACCCAATCCCAATAAGAATTCGACGTGCCTGCTATAAGTTAATACACTATTCACTGTTCATACAAATATTTGGCCCGAACCTTTACTAGCAATGTGTGCACGTGAATGCCCATGTAATGTTTGTTTTGTACAACATGACATCGCACAATGATCATAGGTATAGTTGAAAGTTCTTGAAATCTGGATTGATTTTGTATACAGAACTTTTCAATTGCATTGTTCCTAAACTGTATAGAAAACCATTCCTCCAACTGTCAACTGCATGAATTTCGTATGATTTTTCCCATTAGTCCATAACATAAATAAATAGTGTGTTACTTACTACAGGGCGAAATATAACATTTTCATTCGTTCAAGTATTACATAAATGTGGGGCATATATTTTATATTGTTCAGACACTAGTTTTACTGCATTTCTATCGCTGTTTAGCCACTCATAACGAGTAGCACACAATTGCTATAAATATGTGTGGCATTTCATGGTAAATATACCAAATAATATTGAAAAAGCGACTTGCTTCTGCTGGGAAACGCTTTATTGTGAGAAAACCCGCAGATTATCGGTGTTTGGATGTAGTTAGAGTATGTCTTATGTGCACACATCTGGTTGAACTGATCTCTTAAACGTGCTGTTTTGTTGGTTTAGTTAGTTCCTTGGCATTCTATATATGAATACAGAGTTTATTTCTTAGGCAACATTTGGTGAGAGTTTAATGTTTTAAGTACTAAAAAAGCCACAATTTATAAGTGGTATAGCTGCACATATAAATATTTGGTTTAAAACATTGCATCCATTATGAGAAGAGTGATTAACCATGTAATTTAATTACATTGTCTGTAGCATAGATGCACACATTGTATACGAGCTCAATTTACATAAATGCCCTATATTTGATTTTCGAAAGCCGCTAAAGTGTTTCTAAATATCACTTTTTCGCTCGCAGACTTTCAAGTCTTATAATCTCGCATCCACAAGTTTCACACAAACTACCAACGGGTATAAATTAAAATTGGAGCATCTTTCACTTCGTGGTTGAACACGTGCTGTATATCATCCTTGTTGTTTTCTTTTTTTTTCCCCATTTACGTTTAGCCGTTGCCTTGCCGTATTTGAAGCTGCAAGCATTTCATTTCAAAGCTCTCTTCTTCTCTAAGAACCATTGAAAAGTTTTAACAAAAAACCTTTTGAATCCAAAAATATGAAATTATAAACGTGCAACTTTTGTGTAAAGCGGGGGTTAAATAGTTCAGTAAGTGTTCATATATTTCATGTTGCACAAGCATAAAGTATCAAAATCTTATGAGTTATTGTTTTAAAGTTTAAAGTATGACCTTAAAAATTTTCGCAGGAGATAAGTCTTATAAATGAATAAATATGTATGTGTGAGTACCCCTATGAATGCGCGTTACATTATTTTCAACTTTCTATTGTTAAAGAAAACTTCTAAGCCGAAACGTTTAATATATGAAGGGCTTCTAATTTATGGCTGTCATAATCTCGATAAGAGGTGTGCGTTAAACAAAAATTTTCTCAGCAAGTAATTGAGTTTTACAAGTTAGATGGTTTAAAGGGACCAATTTATGTTTCTTATAAAAATCATGAAATTGGTTCAGCGCCTTTTCTACAATCAAGTTTCTTCGAACTTCCTCATTGGGTGTTATATTAACTGAATAGTGGACCAGATTTCTCATACCACATACCTCATAAACAGAATAGATGTGGAAAAATTTTAGGATATGAAATTCAATGGATTAGAAATCACAACAAAGCCCTTTTTAAAAGGGAAACGTGATGCAAGTCCTCGTCACTTCTTCCAAAACAACTGATATCAATTGGGGTGACGCTATCAGTAGCTTTGGAAGAAAAGAAGAAACAAATTTCGGAGAAAAAATTTCCGGCGAAAAGAATTTCCTGCGAAAAAAATTTACCCTCAAGTTCTTCGACAACATATCAACCGTTTTTTTGAGCCGCCGCCGCTGCCAAACCGAAGCGCGGCGGCTACTACTTCCATGGACGAAAATGATTCCATCAACTTCCTCTACAAGATATCGAAAGTTTTTGTTTAAGTCCCCGCCTATTTTCCGCCATTTTGGCGGTCACCCTGATACACTACCCACACAACCCAACAATTTCCCCTTTGACACGAAACCTCTATCTCAAACACCCAACCTTGTCTCATCCGAAATGTGATACCGTACATATTACAAACACAAACACATAAATATGAGCTTAATATGGCGTATTCTAAGAGCCCTGGTACCAGGCCCGGACTGGCCATACTGGGCGATCGGGCGATGCCCGAAGCGCCCCACGGTCTTGGCGCCCAACACACGGTCAAGCGCCCTTCTAAAAAAATGTGTTATAAATTCGCAACCAACGTCAATTCTTGAATTTTGACGAATATTCAAATATTGCAAGAGATGTTACTTGTGTCGTTGATAAACTAGATGAATTTCTTCCTTGCCGATACATTTCATTACAGCCCGCAAATGAAGAAAAAACCAATGTCTATGCTCTAATTTTAAAAATTTTCGCCTGCGGCGCTATAGTCATTCAATTATTGTATTAATAATCTTACATACAGAGATTTTCAGCTTAAAAATTTCGCTGAAATTAGACGTTAATATATGCGAAGTGAAATACGAAAATGGAATGTAAGGAGACCAAAAACTAAAAATTTATGAAGAACGTTCAAAAAAATTTCGCTCGCTCCGCTCGCGTCTTTGCAGAAATTGTATTCAGCCTAATAATCAAATCTATGGCGCTTAAAAATGTAACTGTGTAATGTCTAACTAAAACTGAGTTATGATAAAAGACTGTCACAACGTCAAATTTAAAGAAAAATTTAAATGAAGTACTCGAATGATCATGGGCGCGCGGTAGCAATGCGCCCGTGACGCAAGTCCCCACGAGCAAAAAATTCAGAAAAATTTTTTTCGTAGACTTCGGAACCATATATACAGCTAAGTTTTGACTTCCCCCCCCCTTGCGACGTACCCCCCGGAAAATATTTTTCCTGGATTCTACGGAAAATTCTAAGGCGAAATGTCTTTTCACTCATTAAAATCGGTCCAGTGGATCCGGAGATATGACTTTAGAAAATCGTCATTTTCCATACAAAATGTGCACTTTCATAGAAACCAAAGTTAATGGAAATATCCTACGTTAGTTAGTTACTTTGTTAGTTACTTAGTTATTTAGTTACTTAGTTCCAGAGCCATTTGTATGAAAACCCACTTTTTTGGAGTTTTCTCGAAAACGGCTCGATATCTTTTCTTGAAATTTTGCAGGGACCTTCGGCTGGGCATTCTACGCCATATGAGATTTTAAAAAAGGGGGGGTACCGGCCTCGTTTGGGCGCCAGGGCTCTTAGAAGGCGCCATATAAAGCCCATATTTATGTGTTTGTGTGTGTGTGTGTGTACGGAAGCATATTTTGTATAAGACATGGTTGGGTGTTCGAGATACAGGTTTGGTGTCAAAGGGAAAGATGTTGGGTTGGGTGTGTAGTGTATAGGGGTGACCGTCAAAATGGCGGTAAATGGGCCGAGGGCTCAAAAAAAAAACTTTTGATATGTTGTAGAGGAAGTTGAGGGGATCATTTTCGCCCATGAAAGTAGTAGCCGCCGCGGCTCGGTTTGGCGGCGGCGGCGGCTCAAAAAAAACTTTTGATATATTGTACAGTAAGTTGAGGGGATCATTTTCGCCCATGAAAGTAGTAGCCGCCGCGGCTCGGTTTGGCGGCGGCGGCGGCTCAAAAAAAACTTTTGATATGTTGTAGAGGAAGTTGAGGGGATAATTTTTGCCCATGAAAGTAGTAGCCGAAACTTCCAAAAG
>CM055403.1:168529551-168546501 GCA_029228625.1 Pseudolycoriella hygida
AATGTAATAATTTTTCTACGCTTTCAGCTGTCATACGCAAAAATTTGATTTCCTGTTCAAAAATACGCCATACATAATGACAAATTTTTGCGTTGTGAAAGCTGAAAGAACAGAAAAACTACAGGAGAAGAATTGTAAGATTGTGCAACGTTTGGTTTTAACTCGTTTCACCGTAAAAACGAGTTTTACATGCACATAATGCAAGCGAATACGTGAAAAAAGAGATAAAAGAGAAATAAGAAAGATGCACAAGCTTGTAATTCTCTTTCTGTATAACATTGGGGGGTCCGGCATTTGTGACGCATTTTTTTAATCAAAAATGAAAACATTCCAAAAGAATTTTTGCGTTTTAAAGCTTTAAGCGTCACCCCAAATTGATATCAGTTGTTTTGGAAGAAGGGACAACGACTTGCGTCACATTTCCCTTTTAAAAGGGTTTTTGTTGTGATTTACATTCTTAAAATTATGAAAGCTCGACATGACTATTTTTTTGGGTGATCACATGCACCTTTTAATACGCACTTCTGGTGTGTGCCCGATACTTGCGCCTTTAATCTCAATTTCGGCGCCTTTTAGTCTCATCGCCCGATGCGCCTTTTGGTAGCCAGTCCGGCCCTGCCTGGTACCCAAAGGAGGCCAGTACCCCCTTTTTTAAAATCTCATATGGCGTAGAATGCCCACCCGAAGGTCCCTGCAAAATTTCAAGAGAAGTTATCGAGCCGCTTTCGAGCACGAGCTGAAAAAGTCGGTTTTTATACAAATGGCTCTGGAACTAAACTAACCCACTAACTAACTAACAAAGGCTTCTTTGGCTTCTATGAAGCAGCACATTTTGTATGGAAAATAACGATTTTCTAAAGGTCATATCTTCGGATCCGCTGTACCGATTTTAATGAATAAAATATCGATTTGAATCAAAAATGAATCAAAATCTGAAAAACTAGGTCTCAGATGAGTACGACGCAAGGGAAAAAAGTCAAAACTTAGTATGGTTCTTACTCAGTATACTTAACTTAGTAGACTTAGTATATGGTCCGTCTACGAATTTTTTTTTTTTTAATTTTTTGATTGTATGGGGACTTCGTCACGGGGGCATTGCTACCGCGCGCCTATGATTGCCGAAAGGGCAATATTGAACAACCCCCGAGGCGACAGTTCCAAAAAGACCTTCCAACACAACCAACATTGAAACACACCTTTTATGAGAATGCACTGACATAAAGATCTGAAAATTAGAGATGTGGCGGGTAATTTGTCTTCAGGTAATTTTATTTTTCTAAAATTTCGCGTTACAGATGTTATTTTTGTATGAGCCACAGCTGAATCTTTTTTGTTAGCGAGCCGCCCGAAACTCCACTAAAAACCCAACCCGAATCCGAATAAATTTGTCAAGTTGAAAAAACGTTCAGAATGAAATTTTTGCAAAAAAAAGTTTTATTTTTTATTTTGATGATTTTGATTCGGGCTCGGTTTGGGGTAAGGTTTGAAATTTTTACTTTAGATCGGGTTCGGTCTGGGTTTGAATTTTCAATTGCTCGACCCGCAAACCCCTAGTGTGTTTCCAAAAAATGAGTTTTAATCCAAGTTGTGGAACTTAAAAAGAGCTCAAAATCGCTTTCGTCGGTAAAACCTTGTCAGTAGGCATGCCCGAAAAAAATGAAATGTCACAGATTAATCTCTTCCGCGGCATAAAAAACTCTAGGAGTTCAAAACCCCCAAAAATATTTTTTAAATTTTTTTGAGTAAAAATTGGCCGATAATAAATTCAAAAATGTGATTTTTCCGCCATTTTTCAAATTTGAAGCGCACGCAGCGCCATCGTATCACCTGTCATGTAAAAAATATATTTTTCAAAGGAAGTTTATCTTATAACCTCTCAAACGGCACCTCTCCCGATAAATTCGATCAACAAATTAATTTTATAGAACAATTTTTGTGCACACATGTCCTAATGGGTTTCCTTAGTATTTTCTTTTCGGAAATTTATTTCCCCAAGGAAATTAGGACATTCGTCCACAACAATCGTTCTATAAAATTGATTTGTTGACCAAATTTGTCGGGAGAGGTGCCGTTTAAAAGGCAATAAAATAAGCTTCCTATAAAAAATATATTTTTTACGTAACAGGTGATATGATGGCGCTTCAAATTTGAAAAATGGCGGAAAAATCACATTTTTGAATTTTGTATCGGTCAATTTTCACTCAAAAAAATTTACAAAAATATTTTTGGGGGTTTGGGACCATCCATAAATTACGTACGCTTTTTTCAGTGCTGTCAGCAGATTTAAATCAACAATAACTTGAAAAATATTCACTTTTAAGACGTCAAATGTATGGCCGACCCCCCATTTAGGGGGGTAGTTTGGGGGGGTCGGCCATACATTTGACGTCTTAAAAGTGAATATTTTTCAAGTTATTGTTGATTTAAATCTGCTGACAGCACTGAAAAAAGCGTACATAATTTATGGATGGTCCCTAATATACTCGGTACGTCATGAATTTTGGCATTTTCAAATTTTCGACATCAAGTGTCCTGGCTGAAAATGTTGATGATTAGTTGTCTTCACTGTGTCAACCATCTTCTTTTACTTCTTTTGAACGGCCGTAATTCTGTGTCATAGAAAACTTTACCTTTCACTGTTTTCTTGGTGATAACCTTATTGCAGGCCCAGTAAAAAAAGACCATTCGCCCCCAGGGGCAAATAGACAAAAAAGACTATTCGCCCCCCGGGGCAAATAGTCAAAAAAAAAAACAATTCGCCCCCAAGGCAAACAGCGCCTACCATTTTTCGATCATCAAGTTTTACTTGAGTTATCGTGTTGAAAAGGCAGACAGACCAACGACATTTTTTTTAGTTTTATGTTATTTAGACTGAAAAACTAACCTGGTGAAAACATACTGGTAAACCTTTTCAAGACATTTCGTACTTCGTATGGGTCTAAGCTTATTTTCAGAAATGGAATCGATTTCTTATAAGCTAGAAGTGACCTGTCTTCAAACCCTCTAGACGAAACCCTCTCCCTTGACTGAGCTTTAATTTCAATATTCACTAATCACCTCGCTCACTTTTAATCTACAATAACAAAACATGACCATGACCAGCTGCCAGTATTTTATATTCCAAGAGATGTTTCACTCGAGAGATTAAAAGTCGTCCGCATGACTTATAAATTTTCGTTGTTTTTTAGTAAAAAGTTTCTTTATGAGAATTTGTTTCTTAATGGTGTGGTTTTGTACAGACAAATATATAACCAATGTCTTTAGTTACAATATTTCGCAATACTGTAAATGGGACTCACAATGAGGAAATGTTTTTAACACTTTTCAATGCACTTGTTCGAATTATATGGTTGTCATAAACATAACCCAATCATAATGTATTTGGTGAGCATTCCACGCCATATGCGATTTTAAAAAAGAAAGGTACCTGCCTCGTTTAGGCGCCAGGGCTTTTAGAAGGCGCCGTATAAAGCCCATATAAAAGAATGTTTTGTATGTGTGTGTGAGTGTATTCAAAGTATGGGTCAAATCTGAGCAAAATTTTTGGACTGTGTTAGGATGTAAATAGATGTTTGGTGTCAAAGGAAAAGTTGTAAGGTTGGGTGAGTAGTGAGTCAGGGTGACCAACAAAATGGCAAACGTTGATATGGGACGAACTTAGGGGGAAATTTTTTTTTTTTTTAAATTTTTTTTGGGTTGGAGATGGATGTTTGGTGTCAAAGGGAAAGTTATTGGGTTGGGTGTGTAGTAGGGTGTCCCGATTGATGAAGGAAAAGACGTTTAAAAAATCCACGGTGTTGCGGTTTAATTAAGTTGATTCTACGTCGAGTTCATTTTTTAGACAAAGTATCAAGATAAAACTTAAATAAAAACACTCCATTACACGTAATTTCGCCCGGAGGGCCGATTCCATGCAAGAAAAATGATTGTAAAAGGGTACTTGAGGGAACACAATACCAAAAATGGTCGAAAAATTGACATTTTTGCAATTTTACATAGGAAATTCAACTGGGAAGGTTGGTGTCCATAGGTATTGAATGTAAGCTAGGTCATGAAATGTTATTGTTTTGAGTCAATTGCATTGCATTTAGAGGCATTTGTAAATGTTTGTCGAAGAAAAAGTGAGAAAATTGGCATCTTTTCACTAGAACTACCATAAATAACGCTGGAAATTGACAAGTCCGTCAACTATCTAGGTCTAGTCGGACTTTTTTATCTGAGCTATCAATTAGAGTCATTTCAATTAAGTTTCAGCCACTGAAAACGTGTAAGAACCAAGGTTTTGATGTAGTAAAAAATTGAGCAGGGGAGTTCTTCGAAGCATTTTACAAAATATTGCTATAGCGAATATTTGTCACCCAATCATGTACTTTCGATGCCACACCGTGGATTTTTTAAGCGTCTTTTGCTTCATCAATCGGGACACCCTAGTGTGTAGTGTGACCAACAAAATGGCCGACGGTGGTGTGGGACGGACTTAGGGGGAAAATGAAACTTTTTTCAATTTTTTATTTGTTAAAGATAGATGTTTCGTGTCAAGGGAAATTTTTTTTGTCGTAAATTTTTTTCGCCAGAAATTTTTTTTGGCCGGAATTTTTTTTTTGCCACAAATTTTTCGCCGGAAATTTTTTTTCGTCTGAATTTTTTTTTCTCCTGAAATTGTTTTCGCCGGAAGCTTTTTTCGCCAGAAATTTTTTTCGCCGAAATATTTTTCCGCCTGAATTTTTTTTCGCCGTTCGTTTGTTTCCTCTTTTCTTCCGGAGCTACTGATATCACGACGAAAACCTTTTTTAAAAAGAAAACGTGACGCAAGTCCTCGTCCCTTCTTCAAAACAACTAATATCAATTTAGGTGACGTTTACAGCTTCGGAACGCAAAAAATTCTTTTGAAATATTTTCACTTTTAATTAAAAAAATGCGTCACAAATGCCGGACCCCTCCAACGTAATAATTTTTCTGCGCTGTAAGCGTCACCCAAATTGATATCAGTTGTTTTGGAAGAAGGGACGAGGACTTGCGTCACCTTTCCCTTTTAACAAGGGGTTTTGTCATGATTAGCTATCTACTGTCTTCCTGGGAAATTTATTGTTGAGACGTGTGTGAAGTTTGTATTTCGAGCCGAAGGCGAGGAATGCATCCCACGCGTAGAAACAACAAATTTCCCAGGAAGATAGTACAAAAATTTTCATGCTTGTGCCCGGAAAATCCAAAAAATCTGCTTTGAACGGGATGCTAATTACTCTTGAATGAAAACATTTTTTCATTACGAGCAGGGAAAAGCTTTCTTGAAAATTGGTTACAAACTAGTCGAGTTGCAGAACAATAACTGATAGCACAAGTTGCAAGTACGATCCTCGTTTGTGCACATGTTTACACCAATACCTCAATTTTCAGTTACCGATAAGGCAAGGTCTGTCTAACAGAAAAGAAAAACTATTCACTCGTGGTGGAAATACCCATCTATTGTACTTTAAATCCTTAGTTTGCTTCGTACGAGGGGCACCCTAAAAGTTTCGGGAATCGGCTATTTCTGATGCGTAAAAGCATTTCATTTGTACATATTCGAAAACTTCAACATTTTTTAAATTGTTTTGTCAACATAACATCAGAGAAAATTATTTCGGGGTCAGTTGGGGAATATTTACAAAAATGTCTGTCGGCCATTTTTGAAAATGGAAGATTTCTTTTTCTATTGTACTGTTTGTTTTAGATTTTTTGCGCTGCCCAGAATATTTTTTACAAATATTTTTATGTATGGATGAAAAGTATGATCCATCTTCATGCGTAATAATTGATATTCGCCGGCTTCAAACTTTGATAGGTGTTAGTAGTGGACCAAATCGAAAACATCGTCATCTGACTGATTAAAGGTTCCCCAGACTTGTCTGAAGCATATATTTTAATGACCTATAGTTCGTTGCTCGTACATTGGACTCTCAGCTGTCAGAAAAGTTAAAATTCATGTACAAAAGTTTTGAGTTAACAGATAAAATCAATCTTATCTTAGTCGGTGTCCTTTGTGAGACTCTGTAGTCCCTACACAATTTCCCTAAAAACTTTCTTAGTATTTATGGTATTACTACATGTTCCAAACTACAGACCCTCAGTATCTATACTGAAAACCAGTGAACCCAGTGACAGATGACAAATGTGCCATGAGACTCGCAAAATGTGATCTCAAAGTCAGTTTTCAGTAACAGGCCTTTATCGGATTTAAATTTCTCGTGATTCCCTGTCTCAGACGTTGAATAATTTGAAACTGGAAAATTATGGATTTTCATAACTGAACCATAAGCTTTTATTCCACAAGGAAACAGGTTATGTTATATCCCAAATTCGGTGTTAAACTTGAATCATTTGGTGGGGCCGCACTCCTATTGGAATTTCATGGGAAGCTCATTCTATTTATTTCTCCCGAGATATGTTATGAATTGAATGAGGATTTTTTATTGACATATTTTTGGGGTTATTACATCGAGAAAAGCAAGTATCACATCATTACTGACATCCAAATAATAGTAAAATTGATCTAAAATCGCTGAAAGCGTGAAATTTGAGAGTCACTTTATAGAGGTACGCCCTAGTACCTAGGTCTACTTTATTTTCTACCTGTTTTGGCTAATCTACATAAAAAATATTGAAGTTTTCGAATATGTACTTATCAAATACTATTACGCATTAGAAATAGCAGATTCCCGAAACTTTTAGGGTGCCCCTCGTATATAACATGTTAACTTATTAAAGTTCTGGTATGTCAGTTAACAAGCATATAACAAGCATACCAAGCATACTTGACGTTGTTGTTTGCAATAAATCGAACAGAAGTAGAAACTTGTTTTTGTCCCTTTAACAGCAAACGATTTTTTATTTCTTCATTGGATAGGAGTTCAAACATTTTGCAACGAAATAACATTAAAATCCATATATACAACGAATTTGTTTCTTTTTTTCAGGATATAAAACGTCACGATCAAGGAGTGTACAGATGTAGGGTTGATTTTCGTACAAGCCAAACGCAAAGCTTTCGCTATAACCTCACCATTATAAGTAAGTAGAATTTATGGATCAACCTTAAAATTATAAATCATAAAGTGTCGTTTCTCCAGTCACCTTTCTTCTACTGAATTTTTAATCAAATCATAACAAATTTCAATAAAAAAAGAACACATTGTTTACTAAAAGGAAACATAAAATATATTGCGATTTACGCGTTGAAAATTCCGTTTTTACTCTACTTTAAAACATGACAAGCTTTTATGGTACCGCTGAAAATTCCGAATGTTTTTCATTGAAAAGTTTTTCCAATAAAAACTACAAATTATTTTATAGCTCAACCAATTCACATAGTTCGATCGAGAGGGTTTAACGATGTTTTGTGCCAGCGAAAAAAAAAACATAACGAAAAAAGTTTGTCGTTTCGATTTCGTTGCTAATTTGAGCTTGTTTTACGATTTGTATTGCAAATAAGCACAAATTTAACTCGAGTTTTAATTCGCCTATGGGAAGAAGTAATTGATTTTATTCAATTTTCATTCTTCCATTTTGATGTTATCAAAATTAGACAATCATAGCAGCAAGTGAGTGTTTAATAGATGAGTAATGGTCAATAAATGAAAAGAATGAGAAACCGATACCAATATTAGTTCAACGTACTAAATACCTGTTATGTAGTCAAAATCAATATTTGGATAAAATTGCTTTTTTTGTTTCTATCACGATATTTGTTTGTTAAATTACGCGCTTTTACTTTTTACTTCGTTCACCCATGGGACGAATAGTTTACATAATCGCCGACGAAGCTATAAAACTCATGTCTCACGTACTACCACAAAATGCTATTAGTTTTAGCGGCTCCCTCTGGGATGAGTGTACGTACTCTATCCCCTACGCGAAGCGATTAATCAATCTCCGAGAGAATAAAGTGTTTGTGCAAGCGATAAATATTGGCCTCAATTTTATAATAACAAGCGAATCTCATAATGCAGTCCGTTCGTCCCCCTGCCTTGAGGCGATAATTTTGTAAGTAACGATATTGACGATTTGTCTGCTGCAAGGGAAAGTATAAATCAAAAGTAGAAAAATTGTACTTCTCTCCTAAGATTTTTGGAAAAGTTTTCCACTGGTAAATTCGATCGCAAACAAAAACCTCTTAAAAGGTAAAATGTGACGCAGTCCGTAGATCCGCTTCCAAAATTAATGACATCGCTTGAGGTGACGCTGTCGCTGATAATACGCAAACGTTTGCAAGATTCCATCTTGTGTTCAAAGTTTTAATTTTCTGTCAGCGCTTTTTTCAAAATAAAACTACCTTGTGTTAGCGGTTTTTGTATGCGTTTCGGAAGTTTGCAGTTGTTACAACTAAATTTCGCGAAAAAAAGGAAATTTTCTTAGAAAAACAATTTCTCCGAAAAAGAATTGTCTCCGGAAAAAACGTTTCTTCAAAAAAAATTTCTGCGAAAAATATTTTCTCTGAACAAAAATTTTTCTCCGAAAAAAATTGTTTCTCAAAATTTTTTGTCCGAATAAAAATTTCTCCGAAAAAAAGTTTTTTACGAAGAAAATGTTTCTGAGAAAAAAAATTCAGGAAAAAGTTGTCCGAAAAAAATTTTCTCCGTAAAAAATTTTTTCCGAAAAACTTCTCAAAAAACTTTTTTCAGAAGAAAATTTCTCACAAAAAAAAAAAATTGCCAAAGAAAATTTTTTCCGAAAAAAAAATTGTCTTCGAAAAAATAAATTTTATCTGAAAGAAATTTTTCGCACCAATCTCTTTCCCGAAGAAACCAACTGTATAGGTATTCTAATTCAGAAATGCTATTTTCTTGAGTATTCTCAAAATCTGCTTTGACTGCTGGCAGCCATTTTCTTAAGATCCCAAAAAATTTTCCTGACAAAACTCTAAAAATTGACCACTTTTTCCCATGCCACGTCTTTTTCAGAATTTTCCCGGAAAAGCGGCCTATGAATTTTTTCATTTGGGGCCGAGACTAACGTTTACTGAAAATTTCAGGAAGATCGGCTGACTAGTTCTCGAGATCGTGATCCGTGAATAGATGATGATGATTATGTATAATTACATATAGAGTAAGTTGAAGGATTTTTAAAGTTAGGAGAAACTTGTTTTGGTGAAATTTGTATGGAAATTCGTGAACTTTAAAATGCCATATCTTAGCCAATTTCCAACCGACTGCTGCGACGTTTCTTTTTGCAAAAAAAAATTTTAGGTGGAAAAGGTTTGAAAAGTTTGCCTATATATAGTTCCTGGTCCCCCAAATGTTTTGTACGTTTTTTTTTGGGTTTGTGGACTCCCTTTTTAGGGTGGGAGGGACTGCGTCACGTCCTCCGCTACCGCTGCGGGCATGATAGTGAGTTTACGAGTTAACGAACAGTTCCAAATGATTACAACTCTAGATTTCCGAATGTTTTGATTGACAAAAGACTAGAAAGTTGTATTGACAGAATCGTTTTTTCTATGGGCCGTCCATGAAGGAATTACTCATTTTAGGTGGGGGAGTGGTCAAAAGCGTACATAACTAAGAGCATGCATCCCACTACTCTCATTTTTCTTTCGATGAGGTGCGACATGGGTTATATTATGAAGCCTCCGCGATTGATGAGGGGTCTGAACAAGATTGATCTCAGGAAGCTGATGTCTGATACGTCGGAAATTGACTGGATGCGACTCCTTTATGTAAATGCGAGGGGTGACGCACTTCTGCGGTTTATGGAATAAATGGAATATATGGGAATAAATGGAATAAATTGAATAAATGGGAATAAATGGGAATAAATATTGGAATAAATGGAATAAATGATAATTTTTTCAAATTCGTCAAAACCTCAAATAGGCTTGATTTTGATGGCAACGCACACAACAAACCATACTAATGTGTCAAAAAGTGAAAAAACCCTCTTTTGAAAACTTAAAAGAATTTTTGTTGAAAAATGGAATAAATGGAATAAATAAATTTATTCCATTTATTCCCAAAAAAATAAAATTTAATCTCAAGATGGTTTAAATGCTTTATAATTTGTGCAAACCTTTTTTTGAACTTATTTGTCTAACTTGTGATGTGTTTGGTTCAGATATTTCGCAAAAACAACAACAAAAATTTTGGGAATAAATGGAATAAATGAAGTGCGCCACCCCTCGTGTAAATTATGTTGATAACTTAACTGAATCTTTCAACAATGATGTCCGCCGTTTGTTAGATATCCATGCTCCACTAGAACCGTGCCTGCCTAAACTATCGGCGAAATCGTGGCTCATTTTGGTAGTCAGTAGGACAATGATCGATAGGGATTTAGCCAACCTGAAATGGAATAGAAAACGCACTGACGAAACATTTTCTCGTTATAAGGTTCTGAGGAACAGTGCCACGCAAGCGATTTTAGCAGCTAAGAAGAATTACTTTGCTAGAAAGGTCGAGGCAGTGTCCCCGACGAGGGATCCGTGGGGGAGCTTTCAACGGCTGGGCTTTATCGCGGACTCGGGTATGGGACTCCTCCATTCACGGCTGATGAGCTCAATAATCATTTTGTGGGTGGAACTGATTACTCTGAATGTCCAAGAGCGATCAGAACGTCGGTGAGACCGGTGCTAAGTCCATTCGGGAGCCCGAATCTTGCATTCTCGTTTCACTTTGTCTCATATGCAGAGGCAGCGGCTTCAATACACAGTGTGAAATCAGGCTCAGTTGGCACGGATCATGTCCCTATTTCATTTGTTTCTTCCTCTTATCATGCCAGTTCAATTCTATCATTACGAAGTCAGTCTTTCCTAAGGTCTGGAAGTTTGCTAAGAATACTCGTTTCCATTCCCTCAACGATTACAGACCCATAAGCATGTTACCTGCGCTCTCCAAGGTGTTTGAGAGGCTGTTGAAGAAACAGATGGTTGAGTTCATGGAAGAAAAAGGTTCTCTGTTTAGGCTTCAATCAGGTTTCCGCTTCCGTTCTCTCTATAGAACGACGACAGCGCTCTTAAAAGTGACCAATGATATCTGGATGAATATGAGCAGAGGGATAACTACTGGACTCTTCTAAAGCTTTCGACTGTGTGTCGCATAGTCTCTTGCCACACAGAAATTTGTTGGAATGATAATAAATGGAAATTTAAAAAAAAGCAGGAGACTAAATTTGGTTTCACTCCTGATGCTGTGCAAATGATGAATAGTTGCTTGTCGTTCGCAGTCAGTCTTTGTAAATGGGTTCCAATTTAATGTCCTTATAGTTACCCGTGGCGTCCTGCAAGGCTCTGTACTTGGCCCAATTCTTTTCTCTATGTTCATCAACGATCTTCCCTGTTATCTGAATCATTGCTTGAGCCACTTGTTCGCGATTGATTTTCAAATTTACAAGGCAATCCATGAAGACAATGTTGATTTTGACATGAACCTGCTTAAGTCTGACTTATCAGCGGTGTCGGCCTGGGTCACGGCAAATAGGCTGCAGCTAAATGCCAGTAAGACGAAGGCCATTGGGTTCTCCTCGAGTAATTGGAGGAATGGCATCACTGAGTTATAGTTCGAAGGTATGGCGGTTCGTTTTGTTGATAGAGTTAAGAATCTGGGTCTGATGCTTCAAAGCCAAATGGGATTGGGAAGTCATACGAGTGGAGTCTCCGCTAAGATCTTCAGAGGTGTTCGCTACATGTGTCCGACCGCACGACTAATGGCTTTTAAGACCAGGAAGCACCTTGTGATATCCCTGCTAATGCCTCATTTCACCTATTGCTGTGCTGGGACTGAATAGTCACGGATCGTATTAAACCTTCCAATAGAAAAAATGATTTTGCCCAATAAAAATAATAAATGTCCAACAAAAAAATATTTTTTACCCAATAAAGATATTAAATGTTCAATAAAAATATAAATTCATTTTGTAAAAGGAAAATGTATTTTTTATTGGTAATTTAATATTTTTATTGGACAAAAACTATTTTTTTATTTGACATTTATTATTTTTATTGGACATGTATAATTTTTTTGTTGGAAGGTAAATAATAACCCAATAGCACCGACACCCTTATTGATTACCTTTTCACGACAAAATCGATGGAGAACAGGGCTGTACCAGGACCGAAATTTCAAAAAACATGCATAGAACTTTAACTAAGTATACAATCGATAATGACTATGAAGACAAATAGCCGCGCAGCTTCTACTAGCGTATATAAAAGACAAAATTGTTGGAATCTGAAAAGCTTCCGGGGGCGTTAACAAATTTTTGGGGAGCTTTCGATTGATTTCTCACATGGATGTAAGCATTAATTTTCTTTTTGGAAAATTCTAAACAAAAAATTCTGAAGAAAATTCATCGTGTGGCGTATCTTTGGAAAGGTAATAGTTCAGCCTTTCCGGAAAAAAAATATTTGAAGCATTGGGCGAAATAGGTGGCGCTGACGATGGCGTTTGTGAGGTGTGAGGTTTGTGTGAGGTGTTACGGGATCGACTTGAGAAACTTTTCTTTTCGGAACGGCCTACAAGATACTCCTCACACCTGAGATTGTTTTCTTTTGAATTTTTCTAGAATTGCAGAATTTGTTGTTTTCAACTTAATGTGACAGACGTACGCTTGGAAAATGCTATCCTTATTAAGTAGTGGTAGCTACTTTATGGGAATGCTCTAGCTGTCTGTCTGTGCACGTTTTTAGACAGAGGCCAGAAAATACGGAAAATTGACTTTGGCCAATCCAGGAATGTTGTGTTTTCTGGCCGCAAGACTACAAAATCTGTTTATTTAACTACGGTGCTGAGCAGTCTCATGAGATCCATATTGTGATCAAAAATTTCAAATAACGCTGATGGACTGTGTTCTACCTACACTCAAATCTTATTGTGATTAGTTGCACAACTTTTGAGACACTTAATGCTGGTGTTTAAGTAGTTTTTTCGTTGATGAAGATAATTTAGCTGCCATTAAATTTTGCTAAATAGCGTATTAACAAATTAATCTAACAGACCTATTGGAAACGGAATTAAAGAACATTATAAAATATACTTTTAAGCAAATAAACTTTCCGCTTATACAGCATACAGCCATGGTGTGATCGCGTGGTTGCAACTCATAAAAGTTTCAAATTAATATTTACCTTATGGTGTTGAGGAAAATATTGTTTCAATAAAAATATTAATGCTCAAATGTCTAACTTTTTTGAGTTCCAATGATTTCAACATACGATAAAACTATGACAATTAAATGCGGTATAATTTGAATCGTAATACGCAGTTTGTTACGACATGACATTTCTAAACTCAGTTAATATTACCGGTTTCAAACGATATATCGCAAATTAGAAAAGCGAAATAAATCAAAGTAATTCACCCAAAGGTTAA
Organism: Pseudolycoriella hygida; assembly: GCA_029228625.1. Lineage (NCBI taxonomy): Eukaryota > Metazoa > Arthropoda > Insecta > Diptera > Sciaridae > Pseudolycoriella > Pseudolycoriella hygida. The sequence goes on from CM055403.1 coordinate 168,542,886, forward strand.
TGAAAAACGTCCTACTTGAATTTTCCAAGGGTTCTTTTCAAGCAATTCTCAATACTGAATACTCAATAGCAAATATTATTTTTCTCTTCACAAATTAATTTGTTTGTATTTTATTTAAATAATAGCTGTAACTTTAATTAAAGTATTTTTTTATTTGCTATTAATGTGCAGAAGATACGATTTGTCCCAATATACGACAGGAAAATTTCAGTACAAAAAATATTTTCATAGTGGTACCAAAACGCCTAATTTTTTCGACCAATGTGTTTGCTCACTTAATCTTTAACTGAATAATAAATTTAAATGACAGAAAACATTTTCTACGAGTCAGAAATGGATAAAAACTTTTTGAGTTGATACGTTTGCAAATATTTGTAAACGTCAAGCCAACAAAGATGGCGGCCATTTTTATTTGCGATCGTCAACTCAAAATTTTTTGTATCAATTTCTGACTTTTAGAAATTGTTTTCTGTCATTAAAATTGGTTGTTCAGTTAAAGATTAAGTGAGCAAACACATAGGTCGAAAAAATTATGAGTTTTGAAGTGTTTATTAAGTGGAAAAGCTGAAAGACTGACTTTTGCAGTGAAATATTGAAATTCACATTTCTACAAAAGTGTTTCCGCAATTTTCTTTGGGAATAGGTTAAGTATGTAATGGCGATATAAGCATTCGTTTTCATTTAAGGCTTTAAGAGAAAAACATTACAGAAAATTGCGACTTTTTCCATACAAATTTTCATTAGTTGAAAAGATTCCGACAGATGGCTCTTTTGTAAGCAGTGTGCACTCTGAAGGTAACGTAATCCCTCAGCGGATAAGGAAAAATACGGGACCCAAGTTTCAGTTGAATGTAGATTTGTTATGTTAGACTCCTTTCATTTTGGTATGCTTAAGCTGTCGCAACTGCTTAGTTTAGTATTAAATTGTTTCGTGTGTTGCAACTTGAGAAAGCAAGTTTGCCATGCGTGCAACATTATGTAGACATATTCACCTGAAAGTTGGGTCCCGGACGTTTTTACTGATTTGCGTTACCTTTAGTGTTTATATACTTTGAACTAGAGCCGTGCGCCGGCGTTTCGTCGGCTGGGTCTTCAAGACAGTCCCTAGCCTTTGGACTACATCCTAGATTTATCCAATGTTCAGCAAAAATATATAGGAGAGTGTATTTAATCGTAATTTTCTCGTAAATGTCATTGGAACAAATTGTTTGAGTTGCGCTGACTTAAAATCAATTGTCAGCCAAATGCGGCCGAATGTTCGATTTCAAGTCGGCGCAACTCAAATAATTTGTTCCAGTGACATTTACGAGCAAAATTGTCTTTGGAAGCCGATTAGATACAACTCTACCCTAAACTTTTGCTAACGTCAAGAATCACTAAAATATATTAAAAACCTGGTGGATGTTGAAAAGTGCTAAGGAATTCCACCTTGAACCCTGTCAATTCTAGAAGTAACTGCATCCTGGGATTGAGTCACTTTTGAAAATCCCAGAATGGTATTTTAGCGTGTTATGTCCCATCAGCATTCCTACTGCCCACCTCAAGCTCCTCCTGCTAAGGCTCAGGAGTTCTTTGGTAGTCTGCGGATTGCATACATCCAAGAACTCCTTAGCTTGTCTGCAGGTGCTCAGCTTCTCCCCCAAAACCTTTGGTGCCTCTCGCGAGTACGCTCTTTTATGAGTCCCATTACCAGCCCGGTGTGAATCCCTAGGGCTGCTTCAGGTCCCACCAAATTTTATTTACGTAAATTTACGTAAATCCAGTCTATCTATTATTGGGTGGTTCCACGGTGTATTTGGATAAAATGTAGCGTAGGAACGCTCATATCACTGTTTTTTTAATGAGATACAGTCTTACAATCTTCTAGAAAGTTATGGCCATATGCGATTTAGTAGGAAAAAATGTTAACGTGATAAAAATCGCGGTTTGTACCTAATGAGATCCAAGTGTTCCCTACGTTACATTTCCCAGTGGAACTACCCTATTAAGTCATTGTCAACAACATAATTCTAAAAGTGTCTTTCACACTAGAATGAAATCCAAGATGGCTTAGGCGATGGTATTTTCATAAAACCACAAAAAGTCATGGAAATCCAGATAAATTATACCAAACTTTTCGACAACTTAATTTCCCCATACAATTCTGAATATCCCTAGCATACTCGTATCAGAAATGAACAAAATAAAACTTAACGTTTCAAAACGTCAAAAATCAACAAGAAAACATTATACATATCTCAGCACGAGTAAGAGTGAGTGCGTTTCACGATTCATTTATTCATACGAAAGTTTTATAGGATTCCTTTTCGTGTTATTTATTATGTTAGTCGTAATCGCAGGTTATTTTGGTAACTTAAGTAAAATGAATCATGCTCGGAGCGGTAGCGGAGAGCGTGACGCAGTCCCCAAACCCCAAAAAAAGCGTCCACAAACCCAAAAAACTCCATACAAAAACCTTTGGGACAAGACACGATGTATAGGCGAACTTTTGAGTTTTTTCTCCTCGCCCCAATCCCCCTCCAAATTATTTAAAAAAAACTACGTCGCAGCTTTCCAATCCAACGAGCACACACTCATCAAAATCGGTTGAAAACGAGCCGAGATATCGCCAATCAAAGATGACCAATTTCCATATAAAAATGGTAAAAATATGTTTGAAAATAATCAAAATTTTATTCCTGTGTTGTGTGTCCATGATGTATCTATGTATCTATCTACTTTTTTTTATCGACAACCGCCCGGGCGATTTCCTAAAAATTTTTAGGGAAGTTCAGTTTCGGTCTTAAATGGAAAATTCAGCCGGTGGCTACCCCCAAGAAAATCATGGAACTGAGTTATTGGCCTTCAAAGTTTCCATACAACCCCCATATATGAACATCCACCAATAGGAGCACTTCTTCGGCTATATCTCGATAGTGGTCAGATCTCGGTGAATGGGGTATCAAATGAAAGGTATGCATCTCACGAAGCCAACGGAACCGGTCTTGTGGAAATCGGTTGGGGGATTCGTTGCCAAAAGTCGGTCAAAGTGGTCCGAAATGAGCTACGCCGTGCCGACGTAGAACGACTATGAGAAAAAAAATTTTTTGAAGTGACCGGAAATGATGTGGGAAGTGTGTGGGGTGATGTCGAAAGTGTGTGGAATGATGTGGGAAGTGTGTTTGCAATGATGTGAGAAGTGTGTGAGATGATGTGGGAAGTGTGTGGGATGATGTGGGAAGTGTGTGGGATGATGTGGGAAATGTGTGGTATGATGTGGGCAATGTGTGGGATGATGTGGGAAGTGTGTGGGATGATGTGGGAAGTGTGTGGAATGATGTGGGGAGTGTGTGGAATGAAGTGGGAAGTGTATTGTAGCGTCCCGAAGGAAGACGAAGGGTTCCGAAGGTAATCAAAGTCTACACGAAGTGTTCCCAAGGTAGCCGAAGGTGACACGAAGTGTTCCGAAGGCAGGCGAAGGTGACACAAAGTATTCTGAAGGTAGCCGAAGGTGATACGAAGTGTTCCGATGGTAGCCGAAGGTCTTGGAGAACAATTTTTTAAGAAAGAAACTTTTTTTCGGAGTAAATTTTTTTTGGAGAAAAATTTTGTTGGAGAAAAATTTTTTTGGAGAAAA
>CM055403.1:168547001-168577380 GCA_029228625.1 Pseudolycoriella hygida
AAAAAAAAACTTTTGATATGTTGTAGAGGAAGTTGAGGTGATTATTTTCGCCCATGGAAGTAGTAGTCGCCGCGGCTCGGTTTGGCGGCGGCGGCGGCTCAAAAAAAAACTTTTGATATATTGTACAGTAAGTTGAGGGGATCATTTTCGCCCATGAAAGTAGTAGCCGCCGCGGCTCGGTTTGGCGGCGGCGGCGGCTCAAAAAAAAACTTTTGATATGTTGTAGAGGAAGTCGAGGTGATCATTTTCGCCCATAGAAGTAGTAGCCGCCGCGGTTCGGTTTGGCGGCGGCGGCGGCTAAAAAAAAAACTTTTGATATGTTGTAGAGGAAGTTGAGGTGATTATTTTCGCCCATGGAAGTAGTAGCCGCCGCAGCTCGGTTTGGCGGCGGCGGCGGCTCAAAAAAAACTTTTGATATATTGTACAGTAAGTTGAGGGATCATTTTCGCCCATGAAAGTAGTAGCCGCCGCGGCTCGGTTTGGCGGCGGCGGCGGCTCAAAAAAAACTTTTGATATGTTGTAGAGGAAGTTTGAGGATCATTTTTGCCCATGAAAGTAGTAGCCGAAACTTCCAAAAGTACTGATATCACAACAAAAACCCTTTTAAAAGGGAAATGTGACGCAAGTCCTTCTTCCTCCTTCCAAAACAACTGATATCAATTTGGGGTGACGCTTAAAGCTTTGAAAAGCAAAAATTCTTTTGGAATGTTTTCATTTTTGATTAAAAAAATGCGTCACAAATGCCGGACCCACCAATGTAATAATTTTTCTACGCTTTCAGCTGTCATACGCAAAAATTTGATTTCCTGTTCAAAAATACGCCATACATAATTGCAAATGACAACGTTATGAATAAATTATGTAAAGAGTAGGAAAATGTCAACAAGCTCTAACGATTTTAAGGCTATCCATCATTTTAATCCGCCTTAATGACTGAAATCTTCCCCCATGCACCAGACGTGATGTGACGGCTTTTTCCTCAATTTTTGTATGGGTTTTTTTACATATAATCCAATAGGCATTTTCATTGTTCAAAACAAACTCTTAAAATTGCTGGGTAAAATTTCCTGGGCTATAGTTTCCATTTCACAAATGAAGTCCGGTTATTTTTACAATTTTCCGATCCCCCTCCCTACCCCCTGGTCCAAATTCGTCCGGTTTTACAGAACCTCCATCCCCCCAAATGAAAAATTTGAGTTCAAAAAAATTCTTTGATTGTAGAATGAATAGTCTAAGGATAAGTCTGCGTTTCTCTCTCGACAAACAACCTCGGGCATGCTCCCAGTTATAAATTCTTGACAGTTTGACAAAACCACAAATTCTCAACCAGACGTCACGTTTGTTATAATCCACCCTCCCCCCACCGTCCGAATTCGTCCGGTTTCCCTTTACCCCCTCCCCCCCCCCTAACGACCGGACGTCATTTAAGAATGACCCCTTATCTGGGTGATAAGTCGCAGCCGATAATTCCCTGGGTGATAATTCAATTCTAGGGGATAATTCCCTGGGGAAATAGTTAAAAGATAGACCATTTTCGACAGCAACCATTACTAGGAAATGAGTTAATGTTCTTACGGACTTCTTTTATTTTTTTCTATTTTTTGCATTTTCAGCATTTCCCAAGGTATCTCCAATGATGAATATTAAAATGATTAGACTTGACAAAACGAATTTCGAGTGTACGTGTCTAATAAAATTATACTCAACTTTGATTCATGTGCTCTAAACTTTTGAACCAAACAGCTGGTTTATCTCTTTGCATTAATGAGAAGACAGGTAAACTCACCCGCTTTCCTATAACACCAACTTGTAGTGAATACACAAACTGTACATGCACTTCATGAACATCGACAGCTGCAAAAACTTGTATATTCTGTTGTATTCTGGTTAAACTATGATTCACAGAGACATTTAGCATGTTAAAATATAGAAGAATTTTGTTGAGGTGAGGAGATAACATTGTTAATGTGTAGTAATATAGAGGTTTGCTTAAGGTTTCGAAAACACCTGATCTGAGGAAGTACCACCACAATTTTTCTGGGAATTTTTGAGGTTTTTTTTCACATTTTGCCAAAAATAGTTTTCGTTGACGACTTACAACCGTTTAGAAAGATATCTAACATAGAACTTGAAAATGCAAGTATATCCTTATCCAGTTTTGAAGATTTCTGTGCGTGTGTTTTTTAGAGGAAATTACGTCGGAAATTAAGGTTTTTTGTTAGGAAGAAAAATTTTGCCTAGTTATGAAAAGTCAAAAATTTAATAACAAATTTTCTCTATATTTTTCTAGGTCGACCGCAGCCAGAAGTAAGATGGTACGTATATGATCAATTGTTTTTAATTAATTAATCTTCTGTAACCCCCCCGATTAGTGTAAAAACAATTTAAATGATTCGCTTTGACCTTCAAAGTTCTGCAATTCTCCATGAGAAAATACATTTGCTTTGTCTGGGATACGAAATTCCATGGTTGTCAGATGATATCATACCTCCTAAACGTCAGTAAAAGTGAATAGTCCCAATATTTTAATGGGTATAGATGGGTGATAGAGTGTACTCAAATTCCAATCACCGATGACAAATCACATTTTACCGAATCATCGGTGATCCCTGTGAATCATGTGTGATTCCCCTGTGAGTAAACTGTGATTTCCCGACAAATCATTTGTGATTCATTGGGAAAGTAGGGATAGAGTGAGTGATTCATCAGTGATGCCCCTATGAATCATCGGTGATTCCCCATTGCATCATGGGTGATTTCCCGGTGAATCATCTGTGATTCACTTGTGAATCATTGGGAAAGTAGCGACCAAATCACCGGTGATTTCACTGTAAATAATCGCTGATTCCACTGTGAATCATCTGTTATTTCCCTGTTATTCCCCTGTGAATCATCTGTGATTCACCTGTGAGTCATCTGTGATTTCCCGGCGAATCATCTGTGATTCACCGGTGAATCATTTGGAAAGTAGCGATAGAGTGGGTGATTACCTTGTGAATTATCTGTGATTTCTCTATGAGTCATCAGTGATTTCCCAGTGAATCAACGGTGATTCCTTTGTGAGTCATCAGTGATCCACTGTGAATCATCAGTGGTTCCACTGTGAATCATCAGTTATTCCCCTGTGAATAATTGGTGATTCCCCTTGAATCATCGGTGATTCCCTTGTGAATCATCGGTGATTCCCCTGTGAATCATCGGTGATTCCTCTGTGAATCATCGGTGATTCACCGGTGAATCATCGGTGATCCCTCTGTGAATCATCGGTGATTCACCGGTGAATCATCGGTGATTCCATGGTGAATCATCGGTGATTCCACGGTGAATCATCGGTGATTCCACGGTGAATCATCGGTGATTCCACGGTGAATCATCGGTGATTCCACGGTGAATCATCGGTGATTCCACGGTGAATCATCAATGATTCCACTATGAATCATCAGTCAGTCCCCGGCGAACGTGAACAGACGGACGAACAGGAGGGTGGACTACACCACATTCGGTACGGCAGTTTTAAATTTTTTACAAGATGTAAGCCGACTATCTCATATTTAGACTGTAAATGTTACTATTCATTCAACTAAAATTGTAATTCGCAAAAGAACAACTTTGAAAAATAGATGTCTAGTGATGCGATTCGCAATGACGTCAGTGATAAATACCGCCAAAAGAAGGGGTTTTGAAAAAGTAGTTTCAAAATTGTTTGCTGTTTTGTAAAATAGTTAAAAATATCAGTCGCATTAAGCAGAAAGTCTTCACTGGCATAGTAACTGGACAATATGTCTTTAAAAACATTTAGGTACCATAGGAAAAAGAGCGAATCCAAGCTGTGATCGTTGTGGTTTCCACACCATCAAGTGTGACCTCTTTTCAAACGCAAGAACATATTGAACTACATCGCTAAGACGGGCAGGTTCTAACAGGGAGTAATGGTTAAGAACCTATCACAATGTGCCCAACGGAGGCCCCCGTGCATTTTCTTACTGCTATAGGAACGGCCTCCTTTAGTAAAAAGTCACCGAAAGGACTTCAGCAATTCATTACCATTTTTAACTCAATAAATGTCCAATGTATGACCGCCTACAGAGGCCCCTAAGAGGTTACCGTATAAAATTAACTGCCAAAAATGCATACCTTTCGAATTAGAACTCTGTGTAACAAAACTGAATAGCCTGAAGTCTGAGGTGATTTATAGATTTTATCATCTTAGGGCCGACCATTTCTGATCGATGCACACAGGCCTCTTACGGGCCCTTTGTACTACCCAGTCATCCCCTTTCGGACCTCCTCCACTCATAAACAAAAATATCCACATTGCAAACGCGGTCAAGAGCCGGCAATCGGTTGAATCCAAGCCAGGTGTAGCGCCATACGTTTATAAAACGTAGACTTTCCTGTTCGGTATCGACCAAGGCAGAGTCGAGCCACGTGTCATCCCAGCTCTGCGGCCTGCCATCACTGCTCCACCGTCGACCTCGGCCATCCTGTAGCGCCAAAAACTTTCGCTCATTGGAATAGTTCCAATGTAACTATCGACCCACATCCAAGGTAAAGTCTTCTGGTCCACAAACCGGGTTGGTGTGTAAACCGGCGAGTAACACGAGACTACTCAGTGTCATAGTTGTGACATAGCCGCTGAGTGGGACGACAGCTAGGCACAACAATGCTTCACTCGTGCAGCCGTTTTCCCGAATTCTAAAATCATTAAAAATTCGACTCTATCACCACCCAACTCAGTTTCACAGCCTCAACCTCTTCAACTAGCAGAACTGTTAAACCATGAAGCCAGATCCTGAAATGGAAGTAGCCGCTACAGCGGGCCGTGTAAAGGTTGAGGCGACCTCTCGTTCAGAGGTGCGCCACTGTCACGCCACACCGTAACGACGCCTTCCCTGCAGCCCTGAGCGATCTCGCTTGCAGACTAGCCTGCCCATACTAGTCACGAGCCAACCGTGTCCGCGAGTAAGCCTCAGTTCTACGACCTGAGTAGGGGAGTATTATCAGGCAGGAAGGCAAAGTGTATGAGCGTCGTAACTGGGGCACATCACTGCAGTAAGGTGGCAGTCCGGCACAAATCTTCCATAGCCTTACTACTGAGGAAACACTGTACTCACGAATCCATACTATCCATACTAGACAATTTCTCGCGTTGTTCCAAAAACTATGTTTGGTGGTGTAACAGCCAAAAATGCGTTCTCTAAAACTAAAATGTTTGGTCTGGCAGTTCAATCTGTCAATCACTATTTGTGTTAACTGCATGCATCCATTGTTAGGTTATGGTGAAAGGTCACCCACAAATATTGCGAAATCGTTGGATCAATTAGCGATTCCAACTTCGTTCGCGACCTTAGCACTTCATAAAGGACATTTAGTCAACAAAATACTTCATTTGTCAATTTTCACTACGAAAACGTATAAATTCATTTCAAACACAATAACAAAACACTTGTTGACTTGATCTGTGTTGACAGAGGTGAGTCTGAGGTGAGCACTACGTGTAGATTTCCCAAAGCACGAAAAACGATTGTTAGGGATTGTGAGACAATAATTTGTCAACAGGCGTGGGAAATTGGGAAGTGCATTGTGACACTTAACGTCAAGTATCGCTTAAGACGCGTTAATTATAATTGGCTTAAGGGCCTAATATACAAATCGTCCCTCATTTACATGCAATGTTCATTACTCGCTGCTATTGTCGTGTCTACCGTCCCATCTGAACTGACAATAAGTTTCCAAAAAAATGCTAATTTGTATCATTTCTCTTCGAGTTTACTCTTTTAATTAAATTTATGACAATCATTTTTTCTTTCTTCAAATTAAATTCACAGAAAGTTTTTGTTTAACAACTTGTTTCTTGTGAAAATATTTGTTTCGTAAATTTTGAATTATTCCAACCACCCGAAAAATTGCGAAGAAGAAAAGAAATAAATGTCTTCTCTTTAAGAGACCGAATCCTTGGGAAATGAAAAGAATGGGAAAAAAGAAAATCACATCGCATCGCATTTATTGAAACGTTAAAAATGTTTGCGTTTTGTTTTGTTTGAACAGGTTAGTGAATGGACTACTCGTCGACGACCAGTATGAGCATAATTCGGGCGATGTAATTGAAAATCGCCTGCTGTGGCCAGCTGTACAGAGAACAGATTTAAATTCCATATTTACTTGTCAGGCTGTGAACACAATGCTCGTTGAACCGAAAGAAAGCAGTTATGTGATGGACCTACACTGTGAGTATATAAATTGTAGTCAACAAGAGAATGTTCCCGGGTATTTTTGTTGTTGTTTTTGGGATTCAGAGTTCAGAGCGAAGCTTATTATTGTTGCTGACTAGAATTAAGGCTATTTACAAAAAAAACCGAGGGATTTCGTCGGGTGATGTTCTTTCATTGAAATTAAAACTGTTAAAAGCACAAAAGCAGACACGCATATTCAATTTATGTGAAGAGAAAATTGTTTTTTACTTTTTTTTTCGGTTAACGTTTTAGGTTTAACTGAGTAAATTACATTGCTAACCAGATTGTTATCTCCAACAATACCATTAATAAATCTTAGTGTGAAAAAAAACGCAAATCTGACCCTTTTTTAATTTGATGGGAACAACCTTTACACACACAATTTAGATTTCATGTTTAGATTATGGAAAGTATTTATGTTGTCTGTTAGCGTTTATTGTATTGTAGCGTAACGAGCAACCCTGCATCCCTTCGAAACCAAAACCATTTAAAACGATACATTTTTCTACTTCTTTAAGTGTCATTAAGTGTCTAACAGTTTAAGTTATTTAAGGGCTTTCTGTCCATTTATCAATAGTTTGAATAACTTTACAGCCCCCCTCTCCACTATTAGTTTGACTAAGTTTGTTATCTTTATGAACAATCTCATTTGCCTAAACCACACTACAAACCCAAGAATTGAGATAATCATCGTGTTATTCTAATTAACTATTTGCAACCCCGATGTTATGTAATCCATCTGCTATACACTTTCAATAGAAATTCAACGTCACATTATCATCGTCGTCATCATCATCATCGTTATATTGACAATGTTGTAATACAATAGACACATACGCACCGACACCACCTCACATTTATCACCGCATAAATAAATACAGGACATTTCAAAGAGTCACATTATTGATCTCAACTCAATTAATTTAGCCGGAGCTTAATTGTCTGAATGTGCTGTCATTATAATTAACATCGATTGCTTTACGCTCACTTGTTCATGTTCCATCTATAAAATTTTCCCCAAAAAGCCTAAGCGAAATTTAAATAACAAACAAAATCGGGTGTACTTGAAGCTTATTTCAATTTTATTTCGATTTTCCAATAAAACACTTTCGAAATAGCATTTCGTTTGATGGCATAGTTTTTGGGTGCAGTGGGTGTAGATTGTGTGTGTGTGTGAGTGAAGCAAGCGGTGTAATTATGTAAATTTATATCGAAATTTTCGTTGTATTTTACACGGTGCAGGTCACTGATTGATTGTTTTTGAGTGCGCCTTATTACCGTGTGCAGAAATTAAAAACTTCCCATTTTCGAGACAGATGTATGTTTTGTGTATTTAGAAATGGAACATTAAATCTACACGAAAAAAAAAACCATTTGCAACAAGTGTTTCGTGCCGTTGCAAATGCTAACTAACAAACGAAGGCCATTGGGAGCAACTTTATAGCAAAGGAGTGGAAAGATTCTACCGGTTGACAGGTTCTAACCCTTTGCCTGCTGAAATCGAAGCGCAGTATCAACCAAACCCGGAAAACAGGCCCGTAGTTAGGGGGCTGTAGGTGCAAAGCCCTTGCTGCAAGATTTGAGAGTCTGGTAAATTTATCAAAGTAAAAAAACTATCCCTCCATTTTCAAGAAAATTTTCGACTACAAAGTTCAAATCAGAACAATTGATCACTGTTACGTTGGTAGGTTGGTTTTATTTGAAAACATAATTCAGTTTGTTCATTAACAATACTAGCGAGCAAAGTTAAGCGTCTATCTACGTCAATTACGTTCTGAATTAAAGCACGGAGGCCATCCTTATTGGGCCTATTGCGCTGCATTTTCATTCTTACAAAGCTCTAAATACCTCCTTCGGGCTCTGCTAGTCGCTTGCTTTTCGTGATAGAAGAAAGCACGTCAGCTATCTTCAGTCCAAGCTGTTCCTCGGGAGTCAGATAGAAGTCTCCTAAGAGCTTCGTTCTGTGATTCTTCAAAGCCGGACAAATGCATATGAAATGCCTTGCCGTTTCTGGCTCTAAGCCACAGCTTCTGCAAGTCGGGTCTGCACTCATTCCCATCTTGCCGAGATGGTAGTTCAAACTGTTGTGATCTGTTAAGATTCCAACTAGTTTCCTCAATTCTCTCCTGCTGAGGCTCAACAGTAACCGTATTCCCGGTTAGAAACTCTCTCGATTGCCTGCAGGTTGAGAGTGTATCCCATCTATCCTGGTGGCACCGACCTGTCCTAGTCTTCACTAGTGACTTAATTAGACCTGCGTATCTACTGACATCAGGTTCTGATCCGGTGAGCGCAGAACTATTGCCCTCTCTGGCCAACTGGTCAGCTCTATCCTTTCCTTGTACCGCTGTGTGCCCTGGTACCCATGTCAATATGACTTCGTTGTCTCTTGACAGAGTTTAAAGCGCTTCGAAGCTCTGATGGACTTCGACGAAATCTTGACTGATCACAGTGCCTCGATAGACGATTCACTGTAAGAACAAGCCGCAATTCTCTTATTTCTGACGCCATCTCGTTGCATCATATCCGAGCTTTCACAGATAGCAATTATCTCCGGCTGAAAGACGGTGGTGTATGAACCCAGAGCTATAGATACATCATAATCCAAGTCTGCTGAGTGCACGCCTGCACCAGTTCCTTCATATGTCTTCGATCCTTCCGTGTAGATCACGATATCTGCTTCTATTGGAGGCGTCCCAAGTTCCCATTCAGATCTCGCTGGCCGGCATGTTTCAAAACTACTTTCGAAGCAGAAACGTGCTCGCATAGAGTCTTCTGGCATATCTACTTCACTAAACTCTTCTCTGACTCGCGTGACCGAAATTTCAATCCTCCGCAATCCAATTTCCTCCTTTGTACAGCCTGTACACTATCATTTCAGCTTCCTGTTTTAAAAACAGGTCTAGCGGTGGCAATGAGAGTAGTATTTCCATCGCCGCTGTCGGCGTCGATATCATCACTCCAGTTATGCTCAGACACGCTAGTCGCTGGATACTATCGACTTTCTTTCGCGTAGCGCCTAGTTCTGCCCATGTTGCCCATACCATACATCCGTAAGTCAGTATAGGCCTCACTATGGCTCTATACATCCAATACAGAACGGATGCCCTGAGACCCCACTTTTTGCACAAACGTAGTGCGACACGTCCAGAAAATCCTCAGAGTTTTTCTGGTCCTCTCTTCCACATGCTCTTTCCAGTCTAACTTCCTATCCAATCCAATCATTGTTACGTGAAATTAAGTCAAATGAAATCAAAATTCTAATAGACCCTTTTAGAGCGGTTCAATTTTGAATTTTTCTCAGCAATACAATCGAATTTTGTACGATTTATGCGTAATTACGTACGGTATATCCGTAAAATCAGCACACAAACAATAGATTTTTATAGGGCATTTCTCAACTATCGACTGTGTATGGCAGCGCAAAGTTAAGATAATTTGTTTATTTAGCAAAAGCTATTTTCAAAAATCAAAAATTACATAAAACATGTTGAAACATAACAAAAACCTCTTCATAAATTCAACTTCAAATATTGTCTCAAATTCTTCTTGAAAATCACCAAACTTTTCTCATTTTTCACCTGACCTGGTAGAGAGTTAAATTACACAAGCCCACGCTGGAATACCGAATTCTATCTTTTTTGCTTGCTAACCTGAACTCACTTCTTGATCGCGTTGGATATGTGTGTATGTCACCATTGTACGTCACCATTTCACTCAGGTAGCGTTGTAACGATTCGATAACCTCACTTTCCCACTCAAATTTCATACAAAAACAAATAATTCGGAAAACTCAAATATAATTTTAAATCACTGGTCCTTAAATACTAAATGCGCATCCCTTTAAATCTGCCCTAACCTGTATGTTGAGTGAACAAAACTGTAGATCCTTAAGACACATGATAATTCCAATTCCAACGTGGCTAATTGTTCTCGCAAATTCCTCATTGTATGAATGAATATTTTGATAGGAGCTTCTTGTTTCCAACAGCCAATTTTATGCATGAATCTTAAAGCTGTGATAGAAGACCACTTTAATGATGAAGAGAACAGAACTGATCATTGAAATCTTACCCCGATCCATCGAGCCTAATCAAAATCACAACTAATAATTATGGCTCACGTTACCATACTTCACTTTAACACGAGCCTTCATACCTTAACGAAATGGTGAAAGTTCAAAACAACTTATGGCCCATTCCATATTAGAGAATTTTGTGTCAGTGCATAGAAAAAGTCGAATTAAAAATTTTGCCGACATTTCTCGAAGTCTATGATGTTCAGGAAAAATGAAGTTTAAGGATGAAATAATAGTTTGTACGGAATGAGTTTGATAATATTTTTCTTGTGGAAGGTGTTTTTTAAAGTTTCGTTTTCGTTCCTTACGCTACATTTTTTCAACAACATCATAGACTTCGAGAAATGTCGATAAAATTTTTAATTCGACTATTTCTATGCACTGACACAAAATCTTCTAATATGGAATGAGCCTTATCTGTTTGAAGTCCAAAATGAGAAATGAGAAAAATCAATTCTTGTTTGCTTTTGTGAAGTAATAACCAGACAACTTCAATGACACCTCACAATGTCTTTCGCGCACCATCTGTTTGTCAACGGTTTCACCATGTGTCTCCAAAAACTAATTCAGCGGTTAATTCAAAAGTCTTCTTAACTTAATGTTATGGATTCACAACGTTCACTTAGCCCTAACCAAACCGCAAGTTACAGCGTGGTAGTTGCCCATTTTTAAGTTTATAGATGAACTTCAATGTATTTACGTTCACCCTTTGCTTCACGCTCAGTAAGTTCAGCGCTTCCAACATTTCTACAATAGGAGTGAGTTTCTTGCAACGCAGTATCGCACGCATAGCTCGATGTTGAAGTTTTTGCAAATGATGAATTGATGAAGCATCGCTCAGGTATAGAAGTGTTGAACAATTGTCAAAGTGCGGGGCGATGACCGATTTGTATATACTTAGTCGTGCCCCTATGGTCAGGTGCCCAGCCAGTCTTATAAGGACTCCTACTTTTTTTTGCTGTCTACTTGCACACGTATTGTATGTTGGATTTGAAGGTCAGCTTTTCGTCGAGTATTACTCCAAGATACTTGATCTCTCGTTCTGTCCCCAGCACTTCTCCTTCCATTATCGTGGGCGCGTGGTAGCAATGCGCCCGTGACGCAAGTCTTACACGCCAAAAAATTCACAAGAACATATATACAGGAACTTTTTGACTTCCCCCCCGAGCGACATACCCCCCGGAAAATATTTTTCCCGGATTCTACGGAAAATTTTAGGCCGAAGTGCCTTTTCACTCATTAAAATCGGTTCAGTCGTTCCAAAGATATGAATTAAACAATTTTGCTATTTTGCATGGAAATGGACTCAAATCGAATATTTTTAACTAATCAATTTGGTAAACCTTTCTTTCTTTCTTTGTTTGTTTGTGGCAATTTTTGGCAGGATGACCCAGATCTCCTGAACTATGAGAGTTAGAAAGTTGGTTCCAAAGGCGAAGTTAGAGAGAATCAAATTTAAGCGAACACGTGTTTCAGGGTTTTGGGGAAATGTGACACAATCCTGGTATATGGCCACTTCCATAATTAGGCAGGATGACCCAAATCTCCAGAACTATGAGAGTTAGAAAGTTTGTTCCAAAGGCGAAGTTGTAGAGAATTAAGTTTTAGCGTACACGTGTTTCATGGTTTTGGGAAAATGTGGCCTAATCCCGGGATAACACCACTTCCATATTAAAGAGGGATGATTCATACCTCTAGAACTATGGCAGCTAGAAAGTTGTTTACAAACTTACAAAAGTACTGATATCCGCAAAAAAACCTCTTACAGAGGAGGTGTGACGCAAGTCTTCATGCCTGCTTACAAAAGCTGTGAAATCAGAAAAGTGTGACGCATTAATCAACGCATTAATCAGACGTAAGTCAAAATACATTTAAGGTAAAACTATTTTCTTCCAGTTACAACAGTTCTGAAATCAGAAGGGGGTGACGCATTAAGCTTCGATTCGCAACAAAAATTTTTAAACAAAATTATGTTGAGTTCAAAAAATTGCGTCACAAATGCCAGACCCACCAGCGGAATAATTTTTCAACACTCAGTTTTTAGACGCAAAAATTAAAATTTACCCTAAACGATGTAATAAAAAATAAAAGTCAAATTTTCGCAGCGTAAAAACTGAAAGTACAGAAAAATTGTTTCGTCGTTGGGTCTGGCATTTGTGACGCAATTTTTTGATTTCAACATAATTTTGTTTAAAAATTTTTGTTGCGAATCGAAGCTTAATGCGTCACCCCCCTCTGATTTCAGAACTTTTGTTACTGGAAGAAAATAGTTTTACCTTAGTTGATTAATGCGTCACACTTTTCTGATTTCACAGCTTTTGTAAGCAGGCATGAAGACTTGCGTCACACCTCCTCTGTAAGAGGTTTTTTTGCGGATAATTGAGTTCATCGCCGATATCATCGACCCATTTCCCAGGATCATCACCTTGGTTTTGCTTATATTTAGTTTCACTTTGTTTAGCATCAACCACTGGTTTATTACTTCTAGTTCTTTGTTCGTTTCGTTCCTCATTATGTCAATGTTCTTTCTGTGCAAATAAATCAACGTGTCGTCAGTGAACAGGTTTATAAATGCAATTCGTAACTGAAGTGGCATGTCGTTTATGTACAGCACAAACAAAATAGCACCAAGAACCGAGCCTTGTGGTACTCCTAGGTCACTCACTATTCGGTTAGATGTGCAGCCATTTACTCTGGTCTGTTGACTTCTGCCAGTCAAATATCCTTCGAACCACCAACCAAATTTGCTTAACTTCTCCAATAGCCACTTTCGATCGATTGTCTCGAAATCGCGTTTCAAATCGAGGAATACCGCCATAATGATGTTCACCAATTTCCTTCCATTTCGCTAAGACGAGATTAAGCGCTGTCTCGCAAGAGTGTTGTGTCCTATAACCCGATTGATACCACGACAACAAATCATTATCTTCAATGTATTCCATCAGCTGTTTCAATCAGTTTTTCAAGCGTAGACAACATGTTCACCGGCCGAAATTCTTCTACTTTCTTTGGGCGAACACACTTTTGGAACTGGAACTATCGTTGTAATTTTCCATTCTTCAGGCATTGACTCATCCAATGATTGGTTTACAACTTTCTGCACCACGTCTCCAATTATTGACCATGCATCGAGCAGTATCCTTGGACTTACTAGTTTTGTGTCGCTTTTATTCTTCATCGTTAAGCACCTTTTCAAATCATTTTCGTCCATGTGTGTAAATTCGAATTTGGGCACTGTTTCATTGTCTCCTCTGTTAATTCAGTGATTTATTTCATTCAACAACTTTTTCAAAATTTTCCACGTTTGTTTTGCGTCACCACTTCCTTTATTCAGTTTTTTTTTGTGTAATTTCGTTTTTTTATCCGTATTGAGGCCTGATATTTGAAGACTTCGGAAGAAAAACAAGATCAAGTATTGAAAGTGAACGTACTCTCATATATTATACATGGGAGCAGGTTCACTTTCAATTGCTTTATCTTGTTTTTCTCTCGAAGTCTTCATTTGTTTCTCTCCGTTTGATATTTCACCCACGTCATTTTGACAGTTGGAATAGACCACCTTCCGATCCAAACAAACTCTAGCGCTGTTCAGGGCAAAGTGCGCAACTTTCAGCAAGAATAGCACGGAAATTGTTCATTTTGGTGTCAAATGAAAGCATTTGATCTCACAAAACTGGGAATTTTTTTTGCGGAAATCGGGTAAGTGGTGAGTTTCTCGGCCATATGCGAAAGCGGGTGGTTTTTCGTCTACATTTACTCAACTATGCAATACAAAGATTTACTGTGAAAGGCAAATTTTTGGAGATGACGTGTTTCAGGGTCTTGGGAAAACCTGGAATTTGACCACTTCTATAATTGGGAGGAATTGCTCATATCTCTGGAACTATGGCAGTCAGAAACTGGTCCAAAGGTAAAGGCGTAGCAGATAAAATTTTAGAGAACACTTGAAGGTTTCAGGGAACGTGACCTAATCCCGGAATATATCCTCTTCTACAATTGCTGTACTTCGGGAGAGTTTTCGACACAACCTTGGGTAATTCGAATTCTGATAGTTTTAAAAACTTTGCAACAATTTCCAATTCTGATAAGTTCGCTCCTATTTTCAAAATCTGTTCCGTTTCCCACATCTATTCTGTTTGCCACATCTATTCTGATACGTACAGGTCTTTGGTTATGTTTCGCGTTGTAGTTACGTGCTATTTTTGTGGGAGACATTTCTATTCAAATCTTTTGTTGTGAAATAAAAAACATTTTGGCATTGGTTCCGAGTGAAGTTGTGACATTCAAACAATGAACATCCGCTTGCAACTGTCACTTTCGTAAAGTTTTCTCACAAAATATATTTCAACTGTTAATGACCGAAAATAAACAGCAAGCAATCAGATGGTTTTAACTATACAATGATGCAATTGAACTTGATGTATGTAACACTACACTGGTGTAAATGTATAAGCTCGTGACATTTTTTTACTCGCTTTCTCACTGAAAACTTGTCATTACGGGCATATGTGCACCACCGGATGTTATTCATTACATGTTATTGTTGACGGGTATTGACTTAAAAAAGCGAGGAAATATCACCCAGGGAATTATCGTCCAGGAATTATCATCCGGAAGGGCATTTTCCTTATACAATCCAAGAAGTATTTTCCTTGTACAAATTGCCCGCTCTAAATTGGTGGGTAAAAATTTCTGGGCTTTAATTCCCAGTTGATAATACTCATTTGTCTGGGTGATTGTTCCCATTTGTCTGGAGGATAATTTCTAGGCGATAATTCCCTGGGTGATAATTACCATTTTTTTCGGTCTGAGGTAAAATTCATGTCGCTTATGTTATTCATTACATTAGGGCCCCATCGAAGATTTTACAGGTTAACGTGCGTACCTGGCACAGCCTTAACCGCGTGTCCCCAGTGGGCATAGAATTGAGATACGCCCCATTAACGCGAGTCGCCGAAGTGACTCTACCTGTAAACGGAAGGCAGGTGCAACCTCCATGACCTAGGTAGGGCCCGAAATACTATCATCTTTCTACTGTATTTTCGCCAACCTGGTTGCCCAGGAAGGACTAGGGGTGCAGTCACCCATTTCAAAGCGCAGACTGTTCTGACGCAGTCCACTATATACCACAGCCCCCGCGTTGCAGCGCCTGAACCAAGTGCTGGGGTCGGATGCGGCCATCTCGCATGGCACACTACAGCCGTGGGCACCCCAGCCCCGCGGTACCGAATTTACCCTCGGTGGGGGCTTTCGCGGTAAGGCTCTTAACCACACCACTTCGGTAGGGATGTGCACCCATCCCTGGCACCGCTGAGCCAGCTCAGGAAACCATGATGTCGCCACTCACCAGTGGACCAACGGCTCGAAGCAAGCAAAGACTGTTGGCGACCACCCCTGTGGTAACATTAGGGCCCCAACGGGAAACTTCTCATTACATGTGTATCTATATCTACATGTAATGTAGAGGTGTGCGGGAACGCCCGATTTCTCGGCCCGTTCACAAGCCCGCCCGCCCTACACCGGGCACGGTCATCATTATTTCGAACTTGTAGGCACAGGCTTCCCGTTTTCAAAATCGAACGGGTACGGGCATCGTTATTTCGCAAATGGGCGGGCACGGGCTTCTTTATTTCGCAAACAGGCGGACATGGGCTGCTCGTTTTCAAAATCGAACGGACACGAGCAGGCCGAAAGTGATGCCCGCACACTCCACAAAATTAAAGTTGCAAAAACTTTGGGGCACCAACCGGAATATTACTCTACATATATCATTGAACAAAAAAGTATATGGGGTCCGCTCGATCCGAGGTGGTTTAGGGGTAGCTCAATGACGAAATGTGACCGAAAACGCGAAAATCGTGAAAAAGGCAGAGTTCTGAAAAAGATACGATATTGGTCGAAGATGAAGAGTTGTGTTAGAGCAAGTTTGGTTAAAACCCTCCAGAATAGTCTAGAGAAAACGGATTTTCAGTTGGTTGGACTATCTATGGTATGTTTGCGCCAGGAGAGCCCGTCAAAGAGGACATGTCAAGCTGAACTTCTGTACTCTAAGCCACAGCCAATATTATAGATCATGAAAAAAGTCCTTCTATGAAATATTAGGCATAGATACTACTTTGAAATAACGCTAAAACCTTCGTTGAACTTAAGCCTAAATCAAACAAACCCGACTAAAACTCGTTTTATTTACATGATATTCACTTTACACATGACTTTTTCGTCAAAAAACTTCGAATTTCAACTGTATTTTGGCCTTAAACGTTTGTTATGTGTGACTAAAAAGCAATAATAATTTTTGGAATTTTTCTGAAACATTTAACAGGTTCGTATAGTTTAAAATCATTTTTTCTCTCCGTTGGCAAGCTTTTTTCATATCCTCATCTCGCTGTGTCATCCAAAATACGCTCAAACTATTTTTCCGCCGCTAAAATTACCTTTCCAACTATACCCCACTCGAGATATTTGGCTAAAATTTGAATTTTCTGCATTCAATTGAGTGGGTCTTTTTTGGCTACTCTGAAAGTGGAAAGTTCAACGAAGTATTTATACTCAAAAAATCGGGATACAAACACTACTCTCGTCGAAAAACAGTTTTCAAAGCTTTTTACTTAAAAACACCCTCTTTAGTTTGGCTCATTTCACCAATTTGATCCCTCATGTAATGGCTTACTTCCGCACCCCCACTGTAATCTACTATTTATTCTTTCGTTTGCTGGGAATATTCTTTTTCCTCTGTGAGTAGAGACTTCCACATGCAACATGATTTTCTGATACACACAGCGTTTCATCTTCAGTGATCTTCATGACATCGTCAGAAGTTTGCAGACCACACAATTTCACTTTCTACGTTCAATACTGAGAAAAGAAAGCTCTGCATTTCTTACCCAATTCTGTCGCATAGCCGAATATTCGTGCCGATTGAATGGTAATTCAAATCTTGGTTAAGTTGTCTTAAAGTTAACTAGTTCTTTATGCCAGTTGACGTATAAGACCAAGATTTGTATTACCTTTCAATCGACCGATGAACTCTAAATAGGTACGAAAGTCTTTGTGTGTGTGAAAAATATTTTCCGAAAAAATATTTAGCCGTAAATATCACTTGCATATCCCCCATTCTCTGCTGAGGGACGCTGTTTTTTGCGTTTTCCATTTCATAAATGTGAAATGCAATGCAATTTTCTACTCGCTATTCGTTGAAACAAAGTTTAAGTCGAAAATTGCAAGTGGAACACTTCTTTTCGCTGAGACTAAAAAAATTCACATCCATCGTCTGAAAATGATTTCCACTTTATTTAAAAAACGGATCCTCCATAATTTGTAATTATAGAATTCCATATTCTTAGACTGAAAAATATTGCGAGAAGATAAGGTTCCGTGAAACAAAATGTGCATTGTATGCACCAAATCTATATTACAACTTGTCGTTGTTAATTATTACGTAAAAGTGCAAATCCTAGTACGGAAACATTGCTTCTTGCTGGTAAAACACCAGTAATTTTAAATATTATTATTCGCTTTTATTTTGTGTTGTATATTTTATGAAAACTTCAAACTTGGGCAACATTATTTTTACAAATTACACTGCAATTTTATATAATACGAAATAAGCAAACAAACTTTCCACATAAAACGACCATCGCGAAAATTATATGAACGTTCGTAGGGAGTTGGTGTTGTTTTTCACCATATACACGTCCCATGTCCATGCATTCATATGATTCACACACATATCAACGATAAATCACCATATAAATGTGCAGCTACGAACAAGGATGTTCGTTCAACTTTCTATGGCTTAGACTACACACCGACATATCTTGAACAATATAAATGTATCATCACATAACTAACAAGTTTTGTATTCCACCGGAATAGCTTTTATGCATCAAACTTGTGATGGAAGCACTAGGATGATAGTAAAGTAAATTATCTGAACCAATGTGTCGTACTCGCAAGTTTCACAACAAAAAATTTTGTTTATCTCTCAAAAATGCATACCAACATTGTTTATCATTCGTAATCAACAATCCGAGCAATTTGTATACTTTTTTATTTGCATATTTGCAATATGTAACGCCAATCC
Organism: Pseudolycoriella hygida; assembly: GCA_029228625.1. Classification (NCBI taxonomy): domain Eukaryota; kingdom Metazoa; phylum Arthropoda; class Insecta; order Diptera; family Sciaridae; genus Pseudolycoriella; species Pseudolycoriella hygida. Next base: position 168,565,396 of record CM055403.1, read on the forward strand.
AATGATAAAGTTTGTTTGAATTGGGGTCGGTGTCAGTTCTGCCAACATAAGTCTTGAAATATTTTTTGTTTCACAGTTGCAATTTTGCTATATATAAAGACTGATACCACGACCATAAAGTGTTAAAGGAGAGCAAAAACTTATCTCTGGATCAGCTGACGGGCTAATTCCATCGGTAACCCATACATTGTCGCTGGAACGAATCTGTTTTGTCTCATGTTAATACAAATCACATTGAAAGAGTGAAAGAGATGAAATTCGCTATCCAGGTGAAGGCACCGATGGAATTTGTCACATGAATGAAAAAGAGAATTGAGAGCCCGAGATAAGTTAGAAAATCGCTCTCCTTGAACACTCTATACGGGATATATCGTCGTTTCCATTCGTAAAGGATGTAAGTACAACTGTCAACTTTTGACAGCTGTCAGATTTGAATTTTGGCACCAAGTTTTTCAATAATTATTTGAGTCCTTAAAATTCTTTGTATTTATATCAGTGTGAGGAATCGCTTTTAAAACTTTGGACCAAAATTAAAATCTGACAGCTGTCAAAAGTTGGCGGTTGTACTTTACGAATGGAGACGACGATAATATGATAGGCCAATAGGCATCTTTTATTGAGGCGTTGGCTTATGTCAAAGTGTAACGAAATGTCATGACAAAGTTCATAATATGTCAAGCGACAAAAATGGTTTGGCAAACCGACACTTCACTGCAAAAGAGTGTGTGCCCAGCGGAAAAATATTCAAATACACTTTTGACGTAGAAAGTAGAGCCATGACGGACATAGTGGCTAAAACATTAACTAGTAAATTGCAATTTCAGCAAAGAAAGTGCTTCCATCTCTTGAAATAATTTTTGTCCAAATGCACCTCATCATGAAATTTCGCATAATTTGACGTATAAGCCGACGTCGCACTAAACGCGTTTCATTTTTGTAATGAAATAAATAAAAATGTCACAATTGGAACTGATTAATTGAATGAGAATTGACTTTTCTTCTGCTTTGAAAAATTATAAGCAAATATTACACATGAAGTTAGATGCCAAGCCATTTAAAAATTGAAAGTAACATATTAAGAATGATTTTGCGAAACCCTCAGTTTTGGGACATCATGTCCTATTCTTTTTCGATTAATCAGCCATTCGATTCGTTGTTCTATGGTAAAAAACGTTATTTCTCATTTTGGGAATATTTGACGCCTCGGAGGAGTTAAGACTGTCGAAGTAAGTACATGTCACGGGGTGGTAAAAATGGATTTTTGGCTATAGCTCGTGTTAAACCAAATGGAAACAAATGAAACTGTATGGAGTTGAACCTGTGTAGCATAGTCGGTAGTTCATTAGCTTCAAACACCAGATGTACTGGGTTCGATCCTGGGGGAGTACATGGAACATCTGGCTTTTGTAATCTCTTTACGATTAGATACCACCGCTATTAGTTAATCCTAACACGCCAGACGAAAAACCGAGAAACCCAGTCAATTTCTAATTGGACAAAAATTATTTCAAGAGATGGAAGCACTTTCTATGCTGAAATTGCATTTTAATAATTAATATTTTTATCACTATCTCTGTCATGGCTCCACTTTCTATGTCAAAAAGGCATTTCAATATTTTTCCGCTAGGCACCGACTCTTTCGCAGTGAGGTGTCGGATAAGACATCGCCATTGTGACGCATGAGCCATCATGACAACAAGTTGCTAACGCCATCTGTTAGAAAAAGCACACAAGAGTTTCTCGTATGAAAATTTCGTGAGAAAATTGTAATTTCGATATCGAAAGTGGGCAATGCTCAACAGGCCCATTAGAGGCTTGCAGGGGAGTTCCTCGCTCACTTACACCAACCAACCGACCAGTCCCAAATGATACAAAAACTTTTCAGTACTGAACCCTTGGAGGCTTCCCTCCTCCTGAGTTTTAGATGAAAACTTTGAGGTCTCTTAGCTGCTTGAAGCGGCGATGAACTAGAGGTTTTACTGTACACCCGTCCTATAAAACCATGGAAAAACCTCTCCGGTTTAAGGATGTTGCAGCGGTCTAGAACAACTTTTGTAAGAAAGGTCGATTTTTGACCCTTTTTCTTGACTGTTTTCAACGAAAAAAGTCGGTATAAGTGGCCTGGAACACGATCTGCAACTAGATTTGCGAAAATGAGCTCTTCACAAGTGACGACATACTCTACGGAAGGAGGAGGGTGGATGGTTACCATTGAAAGCGTGACGGTGTTGAATTTTATATGAAAATTTAGCTAGTTTTGGACAGTTTTCTTCTGTAGAATGTGGGAGTGAACGAAATTCCAAGAAATATTTGATTGATATTTTAAATGGTAAACGAGTACATTACGATGCACTCGATTGCAGCTCGGCACCATGCTGCCTACTTGAAAAATTTAAGTAACCATAAAGAGCGCAGCCTGGTGACAAACATCTGTTAATGTCATCGAAACCGCAGCTACGAATATTAGACGTCACATTAATTTCAACGCGGCACCAGGCTGCCTCCTCAACATATTAGACAAAAATTATTTCAAGAGATGGAAGCACTTTCTATGCTGAAATTGCATTTTAATAGTTAATATTTTGACCACTATCTCTGTCATGGCTCCACTTTCTACGTCAAAAAGGCATTTCAATATTTTTCCGCTAGGCACCAACTCTTTCGCAGTGAGGTGTCGGATTCTGTCAACATAGAGGGTAGCAGCAGCCTGGTGCCAAATTGAAATCTATCCGACACCTCACTGCCTCTCTCAGCAGCCTGCTGCCAAATTGAAATCTATCCGACACCTCACTGCCACTCTTTGTCGGTGCCTAGTGGAAAAATATTCAAACACCCTTTTGACGTAGAAAGTGGAGCCACGACGGATATAGTGACGAAAATATTAACTAAAAATGCAATTTCAGCAAAGAAAGTGCTTCCATCTCTTGAAATAATTTTTGTCCATATCGTCATATATAATATTCTTTACTGCCTTTACGATGACTTTTACAGATTTTCCAGGGTACTAAAACTTTTCAAGTACGCTGCCTGGTGCCGAGCCTGGTGCACATTTATGTACTCGTTTCATCATCAAACATTGTCAAAGGATTTTTTTTGGCACCGGGCTGCCTTCTCAAATCAACCAGAGTTGCACCTTCGACTATACATTGGCTACGTAGCAGTAGCAATATCCTTCCCATGTTCACATGGAAATGTAAGAATGATGATGCCTAGAGGTCATATGTGAAATATGAGGAAAAACCGGAACATCCCTTCTGACGAGATGGTTCATTAGAATGGAACATTCCATCATAATGACAGGATTTGCATATTACAATGTTCATGTGTGCAAAGTTTTAATTAGCAGCATTCCATATAATAAAAATAATGTTTTCTTTGAAATCAAATTGCATTAAATGTCCCATTACCGGTTTGGACACTCCATTCATTGATTCGTGATTTGCATATCAAATAAATAATTCAGGACATGCACAATAGCATTTAAATTGAAGAACGTCATTAGATCATTGTTGTGGATGGAACGATAAATTATATTAATTGTGCTGTCATACAAATCGCATACCACAATTAATTTCCCTTAGCCATCACCTTATGTGTGACGACGGTAGGAATATCATAAATTCAATAGAACAATGCAAGTTGTCGCAGCTTTTTCTTTTGTCCTCATAATTATTATTGTACTAGTTGACCGAATATAATAGACGGTATGGACGATAACACGACAATAATTTCCTTTAAGCGGAAGGTCCCATAATTTGAATTTATTTTTTATTTCGAAACTCCCAAATGTATTAAAATCCTTACGAAGAATAGGAAGAAATTTTATTTTTTACAATCCATATCGTTAAGGTCTGCTGAATTATTTTTTATAAAAAAAAGTTTAGTTTGTTTTCTTCTCTGTGAGAGTTTTATTTTTATTTATTTCTTTTTCGAATACATTTTTTATTATTAGGTTTTTCATATATTTACTTAGCGCACCCATAAAAAGCTTCACTGTGAGCTCAGAAAACATTTCAAACGACTTTCTTAAAGTTTTTTTTTTCTTCTTTCCACTTTTTTACTTCTCTTTTAAGCTTTGTTGGAAATGGTGATCCAAGCGTTTCTTAACTTTTGTTACAATCTATTTACCCCATTGTATTTTACCGTTTTCCAAGATTAAGATGTTGCTTTATTGTGAAACGACATTTAGAAGTGTCAAAGGATTTAGAAAGAAAATTCTTTTTGTAATTGATGGTAATGTGTATTTGTATATAATTTCGTTAAATTTTATTCGATTAGAGAAGTTGTTGTCCTACTGATTCATATATCTTGTTCTTATGAGAGATATGGCGTTTTTCGCATCTGTTATGCAAACACTAATTAAAGATTCGTGAACTAAGATTAATTATCAGCGTAAACATGACAGAAGAAGCTCTCTAGTTCACGAGTCTAAAATTTTGATTTTCACTTGATATTCCAACAAGCATTAGAAGCATTGGGGTCAACCTGTTCGGTTGCGTAAGACATCCCGGTGCCAAAAAAAATTCCTTTGAAAATGTTGGATTATGAAGCGAGTAAATAAATGCACACTTGGTTCTGACTAAACACCAGGCTGCGTACTTGAAAAGTATTACTAGCATAATAAAGGCAGCCTGGTGCCAAAGATCAGTTAAATGCTTCATAATGACAGTCAGGAATATTATACGTCATATAAATGTCAATTTGGCACCAGGCTGCTGCTGCCCTCTTTGTTGCCAGTAGAATATGTTGAGTAGGCAGCCTGGTGCCGCGTTGAAATTATTGTGATGTATAATATTTGTAACTGCAATTTCGATTACATTAACAGTTTTGTGCACCGATACCCAACTCGCACTCAGAAATTGTCTGCACTGCAGCGCTTCGAGTTATAGTGGTATTAGCGATGAAACATATTTTGTTTGCGATGAGCGGCCGTCATATAAAATGTCAAAAGTCGTTATAACCTCAACAGTATTACACATTGTCTGCAACGTTTTTTTATTAATTTGCAAAACCGAAACATACTTATTCGAATTACACAATTTTAATACTTAAAAATCAGGCAGGAAACCAGGGGAACATCGTTTTACGTTCGAGGAAAAATGCATGGCGTTCACAATATACAAACAGAGCGCCAAGTGTTACCGATTTCTATCGGTATCGTTACATTTAACAACATATTTTTCGGTCAAAAATATGATATTCAATGTAACCACAAAAAATATTAATCAAAAAATTTATTAACAAATGTTCTCTTCTTCTGAAACGGTACCTCGATCCTAAATAACATTAACGTCAATGTTCTAATAAGAAAAAAGAGACAACAACAATTTAAAGAAGAGAACGAGTATATAAAGAATGACAATAAATTTTTACACTGAGCTGGGTATCGGTGGTTTTGTGGCACCAGGCTGCGTTCTTTATGGCTACTTAAAGTATTCAAGTCGGCAGCTTGGTGCCGAGTTTGAACCAAGTGCATAGTAATGTACTCGTTCCCCACTCCCACATTGCCATAGAAAATTTTTTCGCATCAGGCTGCCCAGTTTGAAATGCAGACCTCTGTTTGTTGCAATTTTACGCCATGAAAATGTTTGAGACGACCATAAGATAAGGAGTTCAGTCACTTTCTTTTAAATTCCATTTATTATTACTAGACAAACGACCAGTCTAGTGTCTGAACTCCTTATTTCATCGTCGCTTAGAACATTTTCATTTACTAAAATTGCAATTAAGAGACAAATAAAAATCTTATCTTTTCTTCTGTTTTTGTAAAGTTTTATTTCATAAGAGAGAGAGCAGGCCCTCATGATCAATGATAACGTTCTCACTTCCAGTAACGACCCATTAGACAGTGCACTGAAAGTGTGAAGGTTTTTCTTCAGAATTAGCGCCATTTTCACACGTAGTCAGTCTATTGTCTTCGATCTTCTAAAAGGCTCTCTCGAGTGGTGACAAGCAAGCCATTTGTCAAGTGAGTGAGATAACAACTGAAACGCCAGGAGTCTAATTATCTCATTAATTAATCTCCAAAACATTCACAAATACTAGTTCTTTCATGAACTAGATTGATCTTTCCTCTAATGCATGAAACTACTGGATCTTCAGAAGTACGCAGCCTTCAGAAAGGTATAAGCGTATTTTCGGTTCAGAATCCTGTGATCAAAAAAGATGTTGAGCAATGTTAGAACCAACAGCGAGTACTTTATGGAAATATACTTCCAGATTTTACACGGAGTCATCCAGGTGCTCATAAAATGTGGTTTTCATTCTACGGATCGACCTTCCTAAGTTAGAAGATAGGCAAATTGACACACATTCGATTAGGTAAATCCCCCACTTATGCAACTCCTATTCATTATGTCCTTATTTTCGCCTCTTTTTGACCGTAAAAAGTCGAAAGTTTACCACTCTATCGAATAGTAAGCTGCCACTTTTTGTCTCATGTGCTGGTCCGAATCTATCACAACTTTGCTCTCTGTAGCGCACGGTTTCCTATAAACTTCGAAGGTCAACTCTCCATCACTTCCTCTTTTAACCATTGTGTCCAACAACGCCAACATCCCATTATTTTCAGCTTCGTACGCAAACTGCACGTTTTCATGCTGTGAATTGAAAAGCTCGAGCGCTGCTTTCACCCTCCTCACATTTTGTACCGAAAAACAGTCATCCATGTACCTTACGTACACGCGGGGGAATGTGCGTGTTTTTCTATACTTGTCTCAAACGTGCACATGTTCACCTCGGCCACAAAACCTGACAGTGTATTCCCAATGGCTGTGCCATCCTGTTGCTGGTACAGGAATATGTTCTGTGAAATGCATAACTTCGTAAGATCCACAAACATTTCTACTTTCCGTTCGCTCAGTTTGTTTTCCACAAGCCATTTCTTCAGGAAAATCAAGGCCATATCTATAGGTATATTCGGATAAAGTGCCACAACGTCAAAGGATCCCAACTCTATATTCCTCCCCACTCTTACGTTCTTCACTGCTTCTGTGAACTCCAGTGAGTTTTTGACTGATCTTCCTTTCGAGGGCTTAGTTTCTTGAACTCTCTCACCAGCCATTTCGAAACCTTTTCTGTCGGCGCATCTATGTTGGATGCCACTGGTCTTAGCTTTAAGCCGTCCTTGCTTTGCAGATCTTTTAATGTATGTGTCTTTGGAAGTCCATATAGCCTCGAAACTTTGGGGTTACTTACTTTCCATTTCTTTAGGTTCCTTTTCGGGTCCTCGCATAAAGAATCGCCATATTCCTTGAGCACTTTATCTACCCTTGTCTTCATTGGACCTAGTGAATCCCTTGTCAGCTGTTTGTAGTCTCCCTCTACAATTAACCGATCCATAAGCTTCTTGTAGTCAGCTTCATCTAGTACCACGATGTTGTCACTCTTATCCGCCTTCAGGATAACGATCGGTTTCTCCCTAAGGTTCCTTGCTATTTCGATGTACTTTCTTGCTTCCTTATTTGGTTTAAAATTATTTTTCCAATTTCTAACTGCCCTTAGTCCCATCTGCGTTATTTCTTCCTTCGCCTCCTCGGGGAAATTGTCGATCGCTGACATGACGTCGACTACAAGGTCATCTAACTGCGGTGTCTCCTTCGGTAGACAGAACTTCAAACCTTTATTCGGAAGTTCTAACTCCTCCTCAGACAGTTCTACTGACGAAAAGTTCTGGACTAAGCCTTCCACATTCGTGTTCATCACATCATGTTCCACATTATTTTCTCCTCTCCTTCTCTTACATTTTTTCAAGAAAGCTACCTTCAGCTTCGTAACTTCAAATTTGGTTTTCAGCTTGAGAAAGTTCTTGTGTTCTGTCGATGTGGCCATCATTTAAAATTCAGTTTTCCACAATCAACTTTTGCTGATTGTAGAGTGCTTCGAACACCGACACCATTAATTTAAATTCGATGAATAGTTTTTAGAAAAAGCTCCAAAACCCCATTTAAATTTTTATGAGATAGTCCTTTCGATTAAAAAAATTTTGAAAATCGGAAGAGATTTACTCGAGTTATGTACAAAAAACGTATGGGGCGCTGGCAGAGACTTGTTTTGTGTGTCCAAGGGCCCACTCTCAAAAAAGTTTCTTCTACAAATTGTTGAGATTTCATAGACTTGTTGATTTAAAAAAAATTATGACAATCGGAAAAGATTTACTCGAGTTATGTACGAAAAACACGTATGACCCTAGCAGAGATTCGTTTTTAGTGCCCTAGCTAAGTCCAAGGACTCACATCCAAAAAAGTATCTTCCATAAATTGTCCAGATCTTTCAAACAAAAACTTTTTTGAAAATCGGAAATGATTTACTCGAGTTTTGTACAAAAGACCAAAAACCACTTAAACGGTCCTAGCTCGGCGCGGCGGCCCTTGGGCCGACAGTGGCTAGATTCAATCCCATAAAGGATTTTTCGACTACCTTTCAAGGTGGAAAGTCGGATATTTTTTTTATTGCTGATTCGCTATCTAAGGATCATGATCAAATCCCCCCTTCTCCCGAGTCGAAATTCCACTGGTAACAAACGTCGTGTTAAACTCAATAGACCCCTCTTAGAAAAACTTCATTCTTTGTACGGGTCTAAAAACATTTAGAGGTTCTAGAGCCAAACTAAAAGAAGAAATGACTTTTTTTCGTCAAGAAAAGGGGAAATTTTTGATCTATAGCGCGGCTACAATTCGACAGAAACATTACAGCTGATAGGCTGGAGAAAATCTTAAAATATCCTGATAATCAAAGCCCCGAAAATCCTTTGTGACATATTGGATCTCTAGAAAAAAATTTGGCATTTCATCAACGAAAATATCTCAAAAGCTCTCTATTTTTCCGCAAAAAGGTTTGATTTGTGTGTCGATTCACTTGAGGTGTAAGCTGTCGTTACTTCCGTCATAAGGAAAAAAACTTAGAGAAAGTCAACGAAGATTTTCAACGAATTTCACAGAAAAAACAAATTAGCGACAAAATTGAACAAAACAATCGCCGAGAAACTTTTGCTTAATTTGATCGCTAATTCGATTCCAAGGCCCTTTTGGCGCATTTCGTTGAAAATCTTCGCTGACTTTTTCTAAGTTTTTTTCTTATGACGGAAGTAACGCCATCTGTGATCAATATTTTCGAAGCACATTTTGCATGGGATTGCTTTTTCTTACGAGTTCGCGACAAAGATTGGGTATTCAAGATAGAGGTTTCGTGTGAAAGGGAAAGTTGGTATGATGGGTTGTGATAACGATTGCAGATTTAATACGCAAAAGTCAAATTTTTGGGATGTGAAAGCTGAATGAACATAAAAACTGTAACACTGGTGGTCTGGCATTTGTGACACAATTTTTTATTCGAAGGCAGAACTTTTTCAAATTTTTTTTGTAACATGCGGCATAGTCAACTTTCTTTATAAATTAATTTTTTTTTGCGTATCGAAGCTTTAAGCCTCCTTATTGATATCAATAGTTTTGGAAGAAGACCTTGCGTCACATTTTCCGTCGCATTGCACAATAACATAAACCATTGTCTTAGGTTTAGGAAAGTAGCGATATAGTGTAGTCCAAGTTTATTTTTGGACGAAAATCATCGGTGATTCATTGGTGAATCACCGATGATTCACAGTGGAATCACAGGGGAATCACATATCATTCACCGGGGCATCACCGATGATTCATGGGTTAATCGTCGATGATTCACCGTGAAATCACCAATGATTCACTATGGAATCATCGATAATTCACTTTACAATCACCGATAATTCACCGTACAATCACCGATGATTCACTGTGGAATCACTAATGATTTACCGTGGAATCACTGATGATTCACCGTGGAATCACCGATGATTCACAGGGGAATCACAGATGATTCACAGGTGAATCACCGATGATTCACAGGGGAATCACCGATGATTCAGAGGGGAATCACCGATGATTCAGAGGGGAATCACCGGTGAAGAGTGCACAGACGGACGTACGTACGGACAAGAAGGAAGAAAACATAAAGTAACTATCGGTACTTAATAAAGCATTTTAGTAAAATTCGGAGATCGACAGTATCATGATATCGTTTCAAACATTTTTCCTCAATTTCTTCGTAATTACGATACTAAATTATTCCAAGATCATCATAAACCCCGTTCGTCAAAATACCATCAATTCCCGAAGGTGAAGGAAGATCTCGGAATTATGTGGGCGTTGGTAAAGACGTACTCCTTCAACTATTTCAAAGAAGTTTTTGAGTTAGCGTCACCTAAATTAACAGGAGAAACAAGGACTAGCGTCACATTTCCTTTCTTAAAGAGTGTTTTGTGTGATTTGTGTGACTATAAGAAGTAAAAGAAGAGATTGAACTGAAGAGAAAACTCTGTTGAAACAATCGTATTTATGCGATTCACGAGCTCACAGTTTAAAAATAGTACAACATTTATCCACGGCTACATACATTTACATTATGCAAGTCGATTTAATGTTCAATAATTGAACAAATAGAAACTGCAATAAAAACTCCCTTTTACGATAAGCTCTAAAAGCGCAGTAAAAATCGAACAGAAAACTCCTTTCTCGACAGACAATATTCATTTTGAAATACTTAAATTTTTGTTTTCACAATTTATTTCCTAGTAAAACCACTCACCGTTGAGATACAGAATAGACCGAGTTCATTAGTGGCAGATCGAAGATACGAAGTTTCTTGTGAAAGCTCGGGGTCCAGGCCAAATGCTATTATTACATGGTACAAAGGAAAGCGGCAATTAAGACGAACGAAGGTTTGTACACTTTGCAATTTGTGAATATAATTGTTGTTCGAAACAAAAAATGTATTTTCCTTATGTGGTACGGTTTCGGTAATAGAATTTCAGTTTTTAGTGTTTGTATGGATGTGTGTGTTCGTTGCATGTTTTTACACCTTTTTCTTTTGTGTTTTGAGTAAGTCGCAAAACGAACTAACTGGAAACTTGAACTATTTGAGTTATGTTATGTATTAACGTAATTAATTTGACAAATTTATGATTTTTTATTACGTAGAAACCGAATATTTTATACAAAACACCACTCCAAGATATGTCCCAGAAAACAAGGACATTTTCCTACTTACCTGAGGTTATTTATGGTTATTTGTTATTAATTACGCTTGATTTAAATGCTCTTGGCATAAGCCAATCAATCATTTGTACATTTTCATTATTATCGATAACGGAAGCACAAACACAACATAATCTGATGGATTTATGGCAATTGACCCCCGCATTAAAATAACATTGGATGCTATGAGAATGACTTGGAATGGAGACATGGAATGTATAAATAAATTAGATCATTCTATGACATTTTCGATCAAATTGAATAACCAATTGCTTTTCCGTCAAGTCGAATTAAATTCCTCAAAATATCAAAAGATTATTTTACGATTAGAACGAACGGATTGAATATGTTCGTTTGAAAACACCGTAATTTCGTTCATATATGAAGTAATGATGCATGTTATGCATAATTTAACAGAAGTGAATCGTTGTCGCAGGAGTTTTGTTGAGACGTTGACAAATGAATGAAAAATTCTATCAGACCACACTAATCGGATCGGAAATACTGAAGAAAAATTGTGTCACCGAGTTCGTACGATATCCTTACCGTAAATAATTAAAGTTACAGAAAATCACACTAATACGTTTTTATGTATTAATTTTGTGGATTTCGTTGTGGGTATTAGAATCAGCAAATGACGATGAATGTGTGTGTAATGATTTGCGTTAGACGAAATACTCAACATTTAATTTTATCGATGTTTCTGCGTTTCGTTTAAGATTGAGTGCAAATTTTTTGCGAACGAAATGTAACATCGTAAAACGAGCTGTAAATGGTTATTGTAAACATAACTCTATAGTGCTTCTTGATTCTTCGTAGATATAACATGCACCTCTGATAACACTGGTCGTGAGTGTCAATAAAACAATCTGCGGATATCATCTATCTTTAGAGGTAAGCGGGTTGCCCGAAATTCGGAACC
>CM055403.1:168577615-168590012 GCA_029228625.1 Pseudolycoriella hygida
TAATTTTCACGGGTTTGGGTTTCGGGCTTAGAAAATCCCGGTCGGTCGGGCTTAGGGTTTTAAAATTTCCGGTCGGGCTGGTTTCGAGTATTCCTTTTATCGGGTTTACGATTCGGGTTCGATAATATTGCTACAAAAAGAAATTTTGAAAATGATGCATCCTAAGCTATCCAAATCACACCGACTATGAAACAGTGACGCATTGCAATATATCAGTTATCAATGTCATTGTTGTAAGTATATATTTTGGTAATGATTTTGGATAATAGTATATTACAGAGGAACTTTGTTATGAGTAATATTACAAATGTGCGATGTTTAGGGTAACGAGCCCCAGAAAGACGAGTTACCGTAACGCACACTTGTAATATTACTCATAATCAGTGTTCCTCTGTACTATGTTTTAGCGTGCACTCACAAGGTAAGTTGAAATCTACAAAACATCTTATTTCATAAAAATCAATTCAAGTTTCAAATTTTGTTATGTTCACTCTATGAACGAATCAAAGTTGCCGCGTGCCAATTCATTCATGTTTCTATGAAATGAATTTAGTTGTCGGTTAAATTTTTGCTTGTATCGAGATTTAATTCGAGTTTTTCATCTTTATTGAGAACTTATAGGAGGCTTTAGGGAACACATGTATTGCCGAGAATTTAGTAATGTCATAGGCAGGACATTCGTTGCCGTAAAATACCACAAATTTAAGAAATTTGAGAATCACAACATTTTACTATATCAAAACAAACACGTCGCATAAGATTTACCGACTACTCTGACTACACGTACATAATGAGCCATTTACCTATCGCATCGCACACCGGTTATATCAACTTACCGAGTGGGTACACGTTAAAAGAACTTTAACTCATAACTTTGGCTCTGCACACCTCTATCTACCGTGTTGTTTGGGTTAAATTCTAGTACACGAAAATAGTTCAGATCGCACTAATTTCCATTGGAAATAGTCCGGAGGGGTGTGCTGAGGTCTTTTCTACAAAATTTAGACCGCTGAAGCCCATTTGTGACCACCCAGTACTATAAAGAATGTAAAAATGTAAAATCTTGTCAGACCAAAGCAGTCTGGTGCTTAAATTCTGACAACGCCAATCTTTAAGAAGGAGCGAGGTTATTAGTTAATAACACGATCGAAGTCGGCACCAGGCTGCGTACTTGGGACCCTAAAGCTGAAGTAAAGAAGCAGCCTAGTGCTGAAAATATGTTTTTACCAAATTAGAGGCAATAGTGAATTTTATACGTCACATAAGTTTCCATTCGGCACCAAGCTGCAGGTGCATTCAAAAAGTCTTAACTCGAGTACGCAGCCTGGTGCCGAGTTGAAACCTATATGACGTATAGACATCTCTAATGTGTACACTTTGGTGAAGACATATGCTTAGCTCCAGACTGCTTACTATATTCCCTGGTAAGTGACCAAAGTGCGCAGGCAGGTGTCAAGTTTTAAGCTTATGCAACGCATGTACTCACTACTTCATGAATTTTGGCTTTTTCAAATTTTCGGCACCAGGTGTCCTGGCTGAATGTGCAGTTTTTCCCTAAAAAAACTTAAACACGGATTCTCTAAAATTTTATTCTCTTTGCTTTTTCTAACTGCCTTAGTTTAAGAGATTACCAATTATAGAGTCGTCGTCCCAGTATTGGGTCATTTTTTCCCAAAACCCTAAAACACGTGTTCCCTAAATTTTATTCTATACAATTTTGCCTTGGACAGTAAATATCCATATTGCATAGTTAAGCGTAGTTAAACGAAAAATCATCTGCAATTTCGTCGATTCCATTGGTCCCAGCGCCCGATCCCTGACCTGATTTTTACAAAAAAAAAGTTTCCAGTTTTGTGAGATCAAATGCTTTGATTTGACAGCAAAATGAACAGTGTCTGTGATATATCTGCCGAGATATTTGCGAGAAAGTTTCGCCGACCCTCAAAAATCCACGTTTTCGGACACTTCTTCGACCATAGGACTTATGTACCTTTCAGGGAAAAAAATCGCTTGATCCGTTTAAAAAAAAGGTGAAGACGGACGGACAACCGGAGATTTGTTTTTTTTTTTCTGAATCGTTATCTCTAGACTCAAGGCAGCGTCTCGATCTACCCTATGTTACAATAAAGTTGTTTGTAGTAAATGTATAGGACCGTTTTGTACCTCTTAAGGGTCCAACAACGTTGCCTCTTGACATTCAAAGTTCATTCGGAAAAATGCAGTTCATTAAAAAGATTAATTGCATTCGACAGGTTGTCTGCATTTTTGTCATAGATATTCATTAAACCACGTAGGATAGGATAGGATAATGTGGGTAAGGTAAGCGAACCCTCCTAAGCACCTAAGCCTCTAATGGGCCTGTTGTGCATACCCACTGTTGTAGAGAGAATTTCTTTTCGTTGTTGTGAGACTATTCGAATGTAGATGTCGCACTTTGTGAGTGCAATTGTTTGATTATGTCAAATGAGCATTCAAATTTCATTTAGTTTGTGCAACTGTTACAGAGTCAATAGAGCTAATTAGATGTTACTAATAGCAGAGACTAATCATCCATGATTAGGAAAAACCATATGAGATTGTTCCCCCCGGGGATCGAACCCGGGACCCATAGGCAGTGAGTCCAACGCTCTACCATCTGAGCTACCTGGACCACGTAAGACCGTACAAAAAAAAATTCTTTACTAGGGGCTACTGAATTTGTGTTTTTAAGCGGTACTCTCTCGGCAAGGAAAACTCGAGTATAAAGTGACATAAAGAAAAGCAAATCCCAGAAATTCATTCCGTTACGCGACGCGCGTGGGAAAAATGCTATATTCGTGTTCATAAATCTAGTACTGTTGAAACAGTTTTGACATAATGTCTAAAGTTTCGCTAAAATCACTTTATAATAACTAAAGATCATAGAAAAATTTTAAAAAAAATTTGACTTTTCGAAAAGTCAAGAATCCCACTCCAGTTTTGACAGGTTTCCGTAAATATATTGAACGTCAAAAACTATATGTAACAATTACCATAAAATTGTACTAAATCTTTTCCCATCTATCTGGTGTCATTTTCACCTTGACCGCCTAGATGAAGATGTTAGCTCGTGAGTTGAAGTGCAATAGGAAGGTATGAAGAGTTGAGGTTATCATTTACGACATTTTTGAATCCTCACATTTTGACGACTAGTATATATGGAAATCTGTCAAAACTGGAGTGGGATTCTTTACTTTTCAAAAGGTCAAATTTTTTTTAAATTTTCCTATGATCTTTAGTTATTATAAAGTGATTTTAGCGAAACTACAGAGCACATGAAGACTCATCTGCTCTGTGCCTATTTACCCCACTGTTCCTATTCACCCCATTTTACTAGATCGAGTTGGGAGGAGGGGGATAGGTTTATTATCGTCAAGTGATGACGAATCAGCAATAAAAAAATGTCTGTTGGATCTCGAACAAAGGTGTTTTCACTGGTCGAATCAAGTGACCGTTTGATTTAAAGAAGAGGTCGAATAGGCACTGATTCGCATAAGAAAATAGTTCTCGACAGAATAAATACGAACGTTGAAAGCGCAACGGGCCCGAAATAAGTGTTTGTTCTCCGCCCAAAAATCCACAATTAAAAGGAATTTAGCCAGATTCTAGCTGGTAGCTAGCCTGGATTCAACAATGTCCGTCTGTCTGTCCGTCTCCACTTTTTTTTCCAAACGGCACAACTGATCAGCCTTCACTTTTTTTCCCTGAAAGGTACATGCCTCCCATATTCAAGTTCGAAGTTGAGCAAAATCGTTCGAGTAGTTCCGGGTATATGGTCGAAGAGGAGCTTGGACATGAATTTTCGAGGGTCGATGAAACTTTTTCGCAAATATCTCAACAAGTATAGCAGCGAAATTGTTCATTTAGGTGTCGAATGAAAGCATTTGATCTCACAAAACTGGAAATCGGATATTGGAAAGCAGATAGTTTTTCGTCTATATTTGCTTATGCAATATGGAGATTTACTGTCAAACGCAAAGTTGTAGAGAATAAAATCTTATGGAACAAGTGTTTCAGGGTTGTAAGGAAAAAAGACTCAATCCTGGGATATGACCATTACTAAAATTGGGAGAGATGACCCATTACTATGAACTATGAGAGTTAGAAAATTTCTTCCAGAGGCAAAGTTGTAGAGAATAAAATTTTAGAGAACACGTGTTTCAGGGTTTTAAGGGGTAAAGCTGGTAAAAATTACATTTAAGAGCAAATAGTTTCAGGATTTCTTGAAGAAACTACGTTGGTCTTCTTTTTGATATGGTGCAGTGGAGAACATTTAGGCTATCAAAATCAATGGTATCAGATTTCAGTAGGGCCTTTGACATTACCTTAGGTAATTTCTATGGATCTTTGAAATTCTTATCGTTATAAAAGAGCACAAAACATTAGATTGTTTTCTCATTTCTATATTTAGATACGTTCGAGTCTTTTTGCAACATCTATTCTGTTTGCCATATCTATTCTGATACTTACGGATCTCTTGCATAGGTATTTTTGGAGATTCGGCATCCATGATCGTTGCTCCCCCTACTCCTCCCCTCAAATCGACTGGTTACAAACGTCGTGGTAAACGCATCTTCGTCCTTCATACGGGTCTAAAAACTAAAGAAATCTGAAACTACGAGAAATTTCAATCGTGGGACGCCCGTCTATACCACCAATACATTAAGAGTCTGCATAGTCCAAATTGAATTGCAAATAGGTATTTATGCAATCGGAATTGGTTTGTTACAAAAAAAAAAAATTGAGTCCCACAAATAAGACCTAAAAATAGCACATACAAAATGTAGACGGTAATAGGCTGTAATTGTCACAATACTACACAAATACGGAATGTACTTCATACGGTGAATTGCATGTCAATAACATGCACAGCACAGGTAGAGTTAGTTTTTCCATGAATTGAAAATCGTATTCAATATAGTCGACAACGTTGATTGAAATAGTTTCCAAATATGATAGACACACACAAACATAAGATGCTTTAGAATTTCCACAGGCTTTACGTCGTTGCCACAATAATCGTTTAATCTTCCGGATGTGTAATGCTGTTACCAAACATTATACCTTGCAAATACCCGGCCGTTGCTATAGATCTTGTTCCGATAAATAAACAAAGACAACTGTAATCTACATCTTCTACATCATTTTCTCTATAAATTAATTTAATTACACAATTTCCATCTTAACTAAATCTTTTCTGAAAAATTGACATAAACTAAAAGTTCTTATATCGAAAATTGCTAAATCACAAAAACACTCAAGAACAAGAGAATGTTATACCATGGCGCTTGCCTTGAAAGTTATCTTGTAAATTCTAATTAAATCTTAAATTATTTCCGAAGGAAGCTCTCTATACAAGTGACTTTAACATCACTTTTTGGATAAAGCACAGAGGAGAATATAAATTACTTCTAATACTTACTTGGATTAACTGATTAAAATACGGAAAATTTATTAAATTTCCACCGAACATGAGTATGGGAATTATGGTTATTTTACGATACACGCATAGGCAATAGCTAGGGCACACGTAAAACTTACAAATTTTACATGTTATTGAGTAGCGAAATATTATGGAAAGGAATTTCACTATTATATGATTTGTAAATATCCCATAGTTGATGATTCGACGCCTCAGTTGTAACTGATGTATGTACATATAAATGAGCACAACAAGCGCACATGTTGGATGATTGGTGATGATGAAAGTTTTCCGAATTAAACTTTAATTATTTTAATCATCCAGACCATAATGCAGAGTAATTCAAGTAGAGCATACATTGAATTCGAGATGTGATATTACCACTAATAGGTAAGGGACTCTATTTTCAAATCCCAAAATGAGGGCCTTAATTCTCGACTTTTCGTATGTAAATCCAATATAAATTATGAATTTTAGTTTTGGGATGGATTATGTGTGTTCTGTAATAATGTGTACGGAGTGTGGAATTGAGCGTGCGTGTATCGACATCTCCCGGTGAGAGATTAGGGTTATGTGTGTTAAGGAATACCAAACCAATGCTTTTAAGGGAATGGTGGTTGTTGAGATACTTCGTTGAAGGTTTAACATCTTAATCAATAACTGGGATATATTAATTGTATTTGAAGCGGTGTAATGATTAACTCAAATTGACGACAGTAGATTCACGTTTGATAATGGAACTATAATGGATATTTGGTTCCGGAGATGTTTTAAGTGGCCTACGGTAGATCATTACTCATAATCAAAAGAGAATATCAAGAAGACGATATGAGAACGCCGCGCCGGTTGAATTTACTCGTATCGTTTCTAATTAAATTGGTATGACATTCCTCATTGATAATGTTATGGTTGTGTCTTGAATTTTTCGTGTCATTTTGTTCCATACCTAAGTAATTCCACAGTCAGTTACCGTTGGAACGGTATCTGTTGGTTAAACTACAACTCTCATAGTTGTAATGTATTGAGAAAAGTTAGATGTAAGTTGTACCTGCAACTCCTTCATAAAGCATAACTCTCATCTTTTTACCTAGTTTAGCCAACAGAGACCGTTCCAACGATAACGGACTGTGGAATTGCCCATCTACCCAATGTTACAGTAAAGTTGTTTGTAGTAAACGTATAGGACCTTTGTACTTCTTACGGGTTCAAATATTAACTTAACTCTTGCAATTACGTCTACATTTAATTGGATTGGAAATAGCCAAGAGGGCAATATTGAAAGACCCATCCGAAGAAACGGCGTAAAAAAGGCCTTCCGAAAGTATAAAATTGACCCACAAATAGACAAAAATGCTCACCTCAATTTTCCCCACAACATAGCAAAAAACCATTTTTGGGCTAGGGCCACCCTAATACCGACCTAGGGCCCTTAGGAGAGGTCTCGGACAAATACTTCCATAGACAAACAAATGCTCTCAATGTTCTCTGCAACATGGCAAAAACATGGCAACATGGTCTAGGTCTGACCTTAGGACCGACAAAGGGCACTAAGGAGGGGTCTCGAACACATACTTGAATAGACAAAAATGTTTCCCTCAATTTACTCTGCAACATAGCGAAAACATTTTTGGTAAGGGCCGATGTTAAGACCGACCTGAGGCCCCATTAAGCCCTAAGCATGGGCATTAGACCCAAATTTGTTTTTTAATATAATTTGATACTCCGCTACCTCTCAAAGAGCAAAAAAACAACAAAATCGGTTAGGATTTATACAATTTACGTAAACACACACGTTGAGCCCTAGTAGAAACTAAGTTTTAGGGTCCTGACTGAGCCCAAGGGCTTGTAATCAAAAATGTTTCATCCATAAAATGTGAGACATTCCTAGACCTATCGATTCAGAAAAGAGATTTACTCGAGTTGTATACAAAAACCATGTAGGGCCGCCATAGCAGAGACTCGTTTTTAGTGCCCTAGCTAAGTCCAAGGGCTCAAAATCACAGTTTCTTCCATAAATCCCAGATCTTTCAAACAAAAAAAAAATTATGAAAATCGGAAAAAATTTACGCGAGTTATGTACAAAAGACCAAAAACCTCTTGAACGGCCCAAGTTCGGTGGTTCTTGGGCCGATAGTGCCCAAATTCAATTGATTACCTTTCAGGGAAAAAAATGTTTTGAAAATCGGTTGCGTTTTACTCGAGTTATCGTGTTGACGGACATTTTTTTATCGCTGATTCGCCATCTAAGGACCATGATCGATGCTCCCCCCTACTCCTGGGACGAAATTTGACTGGTAACAAACGCGATAGACTCCTCGTTCTTTGTACGGGTCTAAACATTTTCCGTCTATCAATCCGTCCGTCAACACGCTACAGCCGGTTCATACCTTTTTTACCTAGTTTGAAGAAATAGATGACACTTCAAAATTAAACAATTTTTTACTGTACCCAGCAAATAAAGTTCCATCCAAAAAAGCAAAATTTCGGCGAAAAATTTGAAATCTCTATCGCGCATTCAAATTTAGCGCAAAAAATCTATGATTTGGGAATAACTTAATTTGCTGGGTACGCTTGAAAGTGAAGCTGTCATCTATTTCTTCAAACTAGGTAAAAAAGGAACGAACCGGCTGTAACTTTACAGATTTTCAAAAACTTTTTTTTTCTTAAAGGAAATCCAAAAGTCTTTTGTGGAATTGAACCTGGGCATTGTCGTGCCAAGGGCTGCCTAACTAAGGCAGCTTAAGTGGTTCCAGGTCTTTTGTACATAACTCGAGTAAATCTCTTCCAATTTTGGAAAAAAAATTTAATCGGAAGGTGTAGGAATGCCCCACATTTTATCAAAGAAAACATTTTGATTATAAACCCTTCGCTTCAGCCAGGACCCTAAAACTGAGTCTCTACTAGGGCGCAACGTGTGTTTTCCACATAAATCGGATAACTCTAATGTGATTTTCAAAATATTTTGTTTTCCTGAAAGTTAATAGAGCAAACGATTATGGAAATGAATGTGAACGAAATAGGCTTAGAGCTTTGAAGTTACTATCGAAAAAGTGATCAAAAACGTGACTTTTTCAAGGTTTGTGGTAGAGATGAGCGGTTGCCCGAAACTTCGCAAAACCCGACCCGAACCCGAACCCGAATTGTTTTTTTCGGGTTTCGAAAATTTTAATCGGGTCGGATTCGGTCCGGGCCGGGTTTGGAAACAATTCGGTTTTCGGGTCTCAAAAATTTTTATCGGGTCGGGTTGTTGTATCATTTTATTCGGGTCCCGATCCTTTATTGACTTTTTATATTTTAGAAAACTCGTCTAAATTTTATCATCTTACATTACACGAATTTTGTTTTAGTCTAAGGTCCGTGAAGAATGCAGACGTCGGGCGTTGAAATAATTTTTGTTTCGAAGTAATTTGGGTTGTGAGTTTCGAAAAACTTGAGTGTCTGGTTCGGTCCTGGACGGGTTTTGAAACAATTCGGGTTTCGGGTTTCGAAAAATTTTATCGGGTCGGGCTCGGTCCTGGTCGGGTTTCGAAAAATGGTCGACCCGCTCATCTCTAGTTTGTGGAACTTTTTCACTTATATCTCTGCAAAATTAGCTCGGAAATCGATCTTCAAGTTTTTGAAGGAAAGATATGGACTACAGACATGCAATTTAGTGAAAATCGGTTGAGTTGTTCGGGCTGTAGGGTCGTCAGTGTGAACCCTAGACGATTGGTGGTTTTTCGTGAATAAAGAGGCGAAAGTTTTTGTGCTTGCAAGTATGAGTCCGATATCTCTTCTTTGGGGTAATGGTTGGTCCAATATCGAAAATTTGTTTTGCTAAGGTGCGGAGTAAATTGAGAGGATTTTTTGGTCCATGGGTCAGGGCCTCTCCTAAGTGCTCCAAGTCGGTATTAAGAAAATCGGAGGTGCTAATCAATGCACTTTGGACACCGGTTACTGATCGATGACAAAGTTTTATTTAGGCGTATGGACGTATGGGCGTATGGTACATCATATTCACAATTACATATCATTCCTATTTTTGTACAGTATTATCAATAATTACAGTACTTTATTACGTCTATTTCTGTGTAACATTCTTGACGATGCCGAAAGGATAGCATGGCTAACAGGTTCGGCATTTCCATGGTGATTTTTCGTGCGAGCCTTACATATTATGTCGAGCCACCATCGTTCACACATTGTTTCTTTTTTCTTCATATTTCCGATGTACTCATATGCCCAGTATGGCGCCATCTATGAAGGACTAATCGGGGTTCTCATGTCGACAAATTTCCCCATCAATTTCTCCTTCGTCCACAAGGCAGTACAGTACTGCAGTACCACGGCAAATTACTGATCTCCATATGTGAGACGTCACATTTTTCTTATGTACTTTGATTGTTCGTTTCGGGCATCGAATCCCAAAGCTTGGGTTGACTTAGAGATGTTCCTTACAACATGTTTATTACAGAAAAAAAACTCCCGGGGTTAGAACCCGGGTTTTCTGCGTGGAAGGCAAAAGCGTTCACCACTTGCCACCCCATCCCCGGGATGACGGAGTACTAGGCCTAGACGAATGTTCTGCAATCCGTTATTTCAAAAATGCTGCAGGGACTATTTTTGGGAAAATGTTTTTTCATTTTTTCCGAATTGCCTTATTTTTCTCAATTTTTTACCATAAAATAGTCCCCGCAGTGCTGTGATACATGGAATCAGGTGAATGCAGAGAACAGAGATCGTAATTAAATGTCCAAAGTCAGAATTTGTTTCTATATCTCGTACATTTTCGCCTTATTTTTGTCATAACCTGAAAAAGTCACCTTCACCTTCATAAAATTGAAGCTCATGCAGATATCATGTATGGCCATGTCCATTATTGTATGGAGGTCGCCAATGATCTCGTCACGGTGTTGAGGTGTTGGGATGGCAAAAGACACGAAATAAATAAATCCATTTCATTCTTTTAAATTTTTTATATTTTTTTAATTCAAATATTCAAAAGCTTCGTGTTTGGTTTGAACGAATCCGAACCATTTTTCGGGATAAATTGTATTTGAGCGAAGCTTATCTTCATCAAGTGCAACGTTTCCGATTGTGATCGGAATCTCAAATCTGTTGTGATAAATTTTGAAACAAATAATGTATCGAATCCGGAAAACTTGATCATAGCCGTGATCATTGGAAACTAACATTTTTTCCGGAATTTTGAACTTCTCGATAATCGTAACACTATCCCCAGATTTTAGACCAGCGGTCACTCTTGAGTCGATGTTCTTGAAGTAGAATGCGGTTAATTTGGGATCGAAAAAATCACCATTTCCTGGAATGTAGCATTGTTCGACTTGTTTTAAAGCCAATTTGGTGACTTTAACATCATCTTTGCTTTTGCTGATGAGATCGACACGAACATGTATCGTTTCGCCGAATGCGTAGCCTGTTTTTGCAACTCGCATTTTCACCTCAACGAAACCGCTTTTCCCGAAACAGCCAAGAATTCGCAATGCTCTGCTTTCATTTATTTCAGCAGGCGATCGAAGATCGTAGTTCGTTGATTCGTTGAGATCCACAAATTTGATGACAGAAAAATCCTCTTTATGTTTTAATGTTTTCCCCCGCTCTACATCGAGAGTCGCTTCAACATAATACCTGACGTACCCATTCACTCCTTCTACTGATTCCGGTAGTGTATCGGGCAGTACGCATTGGAAGTTGTAGTTGTGAATTCCCTGAGGCAATATCATTGCGTTCCTGAAAGCGATAAGATTCGACTCGAAACTAAGAACTTTACCTTTTGCGCCTATTTTGTATCTGCCGGACCGATACCGACATCTCGATTTTCCTTCGATCAACAAACGAAGACCTACATAAAAATGGAACTGATGTTATGTCACTTTTTCTTTGTTTTTTGCATCGATAACCATTTACTTGCCTCTTATTTTTAAGTCTTTATCAATCGCTATTTCAACCGTCCCTATAATTGAATGAGAATGAGAAAGCTTTCGAAAATATTGGGGGAACTATACCTTCAATAGTTTGATTTGTCAAATAACATTTGTCGGACGAATTGTTGAATGATATTTTTATTGACATCTTGAAGCTTTAAACTGTTTTGAACGACTGAACTTGTGTACTACTTTTGCAATCTTCTTGTTTCAATGCAATCGATACGATTATTTTTCATGCTATCGGCATACAGATTAGATATAGTTGTTAAGTTCCTAATGTGATGATTTCAAAAATTTCCCCTTCGATTTGCCAGAGACACACTTGCAGTCACACAAAAGCTTTATCAGTTATCGCCAGTGATTTGGTTTAGATTTTTTGGCGACAATGTTCACAAGATTTTCATTTCAATTCTGGGACCAAGTGTTTCGACGACAAAGGTGTACCGAAGAAGAAAAAAAAAGTTAATTTTGTGTATGTTTAATGGAAAATTCATGGTTAATTACTGTAAAATGTATGTATATCATGTAAAAAAGATGTACAAAAGATGGATAATTAATGTAACAACGATGGATTTTTCTACATTTTTGTTCCATCATTTTCACATTCCAAATTAGAATAGGACTTACTTCATTTTTCCATTATTTATATAAATTTATGGACAAGTGATCATGCCCGGAGCGGTAGCAGTGGGCGTGACGCAGTCCGCACACCCCAAAAAATGTCCACAAACCCAAAAAACTCCATGCAAAAACCTTTGAGACAAGGAGCCATATATAGGCGAACTTTTGAGTTTTTCCCCTCGTCCCCCCCTCCCCATCCAAATTTTTTTTACAAAAATAAACGTCGCAGCAGCTTTCCAACGCTTTCCAAAATCGGTAGAAAATTGGCTGAGATATCGAGATTTGAAAATGACAATTTGCTATGGCCATTGGATTTTTCTATTATTCTCATCATTATGAAAACTTTTTTCTGATCTGTCGGTTTCTATGCTCTATCTATCTATCTATCTATGTTCTATTAATAATTTTC
>CM055403.1:168598348-168617289 GCA_029228625.1 Pseudolycoriella hygida
CCCTAGCAGAGACTCGTTTTTAGTGCCCTAGCTAAGTCCGAGGACTCAAATTAAAAAAAGTTTCTTCCACAAATTGTCGGCCAAGTCCAGATCTTTCAAACAAAAAAAAATTTATGAAAATCAGAAAAGATTTACTTGAGTTATGTGCAAAAGACCAAAAACCACTTAAACGGCCCTAGCTCGGCGGCCCTTGGGCCGGCAGTGCCCAGATTCAATAACATAGAATGTTTTTCGACTACCTTTCAGGAAAAAAAAAGTTTTTGAAAATCGGTCAAGATTTACTCAAGTTATCGTGTTGACGGACAAACAGACCGACAGACAGACAGACCGACAGACAGACAGATCGACAGACGGACATTGTTTTTTCGCTGATTTGTCATCTGGAGGCAACAAAAAAAGTTTCCCCCTTACTCCCGGGTTTGAATTCGCAATGTAATGGTAGTAAACGCATCAGACCTACGTACTTCGTATGGGTCTAAAAATGGTTTTTTCTATGTTGTAGAGAAAATGGAGTAGAACATTTTACTATATTTGGGGGTCATTTTTGTGCTTTCGGAAAGGTTTTTTTACACCGTTTCTTCGGACGAGTTTTTCAATATTGCCCTATCGGCAATTTCCAATACAACTTAATGTGGACGTAATTTCATACACTTAAGAGATAAGGACAACATCTACTTAGATACGTTCGAGCATTTTTGTAACATCTGTTCTGTTTGCCACATCTATTCTGATACGTACGGGTCCCTGCATATGTTTTGACACACCCCCTCCCCTCTCGCACGTATATTTTCATACATTAGGATGTATGACATCACGCTTTTTCGAATCTTCCCTCCCCTCTTACTTTGTAGCGTGCGTACTTTGTGAAGGGTAAATACTCAACAATATCGTATTAAATGGGTTAGATCTCACCTGAAGCGAAGAAACGTTATGAATGAAAATTATGATTTGTTCTACTTTGTCAATAGCTTTGCGAGAGAAAAGCAACCCCAGTCTCTAAGTAGAAAATTACAAGAGTGAAATGTGCCAAATGTAGAAGATGGAGGTCTTAGTGAAGTTTCCACTGCTCGTCAAATATTTGTTCCATCATCCATAACTTCCTTCAGTTTTAAACGCGGTAGCATAAAAATGAGGAAATAAGGTCCAGAATCTTGACTTAGACGGACATGATTTATGGATATTTCTTTAGTCGGAATGTTCACACAGGGCGCGATTTGCTTAGGATCACTGAACCATGACGCGAGTATTGCTAAAGTGTAAAGAGTGTCTACACTACTACTATCTACAATGCTCAATAGCTTCGACGAGTTCTGACTGCTAAACTATGAATGGGAATTAACGTAGAAAGGACCTCAATATAAATCTGAAATCTCCAGTCTCCAAGTCAATGAATGTTCATCTTTTCAAAATCAGTCAATTGGATTCAGATCAAAAAACCTCCAATAAAGATGGGTCTGAGGAACTCCCAAATCACTCGCTTGAATCCGAGGCAGTCTGGTGTCAAAGTGAGAACAAGTGAAATTGTACATTACGGTACAGTGTATACACCTTTGACTTTTATCACTTCAAATCTGAATTTCTCCGTTATTTTTCGACCTACGTGGCTGTGGAATGGCTTATTTTAGGAGCGTCACCAACAAAAACCAACCGTAGAAGGTTTGATAGACTGAGAAAAATTGACATTTTCAAAAATTCCTAACTTTGACCACTCTGGAAAAATGCTAAGGAAAATTTGATTTCGGCTTATTTTTGTTAAGTCTTACTGACCTGCGAACAAAAGTGGTTTGTTCATCGTTGGTATTCGATTCGTTTTCGGATTCCCCAACAGTTGAGTCAACAGTACCAAGGCGAGGCGGAGCGACTCTAATGTAACGCTTCTACCACTGTCTGCGCTGACTTTAGTCCGTTTTTCCTGGTTGGTTCTCCACCGTATCTCATATCGCTTAACGTATCAATAAGCCATTGTCATGGGTATAGGAAAGAAGCGATAGAGTGTAGTCAAAGAAGATAATTTTGGATCTAAATCATCGGTGATTCATTGGTGATTTATTGGTGAATCAGCGATGGCGATTATTCACCGAGGAATCACCTTTTATTTAGCGGGTAATCACCGATGATTCACCGGAGAATCACCAATGATTCGCCAGGGAATCATCGGTGATTACTCGGTAAATCATCGGTTACTCCACAGTGAATCATCAGTGGTTCCACTATAAATCATCGGTGATTCCACCATGAATCATCGGTGATTCCCGGCTGATCCCCACCCGGTTAAGCATCGGTGAGTTATCGGTGATTCCTCGGATAATCATCTGTGATTCCCCGGTGAATCATCGGTGATCATCCGATGAAGGGTGCACAGACGAACGAACAGGAAGGGTGAAGATATAAATCGCTATTTAATAACAGCGTTGGAAAATGATGATGAGATCCATGAATCGTCAACGCTTGCGGTAGTCGGGCAATGACTGCATTTGATTCTAGTGAATTAATACTTGTCTTCTGGGCTTCGTAAACAAGATTTTCGGAGATATTTTCAGCCGCTATGACGTGTCAGATCATTACTGACAAGATGTCAAAGATGTCAAGATTTGTGCAAGAACACAAAGTGCTTTAATTTAAAAATAAAATTTTTGAAAAGACACAAGTGGTCAAAGTTAGGTTCATACACGGTAATACCTCTCATTTTTCTCAATCAGAATTTTGACACCAGCCTGCCCGCCTTATGAAATCCCAAGTACAAGTCCAGGGTTCCCAGAGCTTAAACTCAGGGTGGCAGGCTGGTGTCAAGTTGGTGATTCTGATTATGCAAAAGTTGTTTTATACTTATACCTCCTCAAAAAAAAAAAAACAGAATCTTAACACCAGCCTGCCTTGTTATAGCTCCCATACAAGTCCAATCTTTTCGTGCCAGAACTCATTGAGACAGGCTGCCCCCAAGTTGATAATAAGTGAGACGCTTTCTTCCAGGGGTCTTTGCAAAAACGATGTTTCTAGCTATTCTTTTGTTATTTGTTATTTTGTTGTTTTGTTATAAAATTGTGTCATTTTCAAAAGGGTAACTAAATGGCTGTTTAAACTCAACTTTTATTAATCTAGTAGTTGAGCTACTTTTTTGTGATTCTTTAGGTTTTTTAACAAATCTTTCCCTAGAAGATAGGTCTGCATTTCAGACTGTGTCTATAACAATGTCGCATGGTGGAAAAAGTACGCAACTGTTCACCAGTTTCGAATTCGACACCAGCCTGTGTACTTGATAAATTGGATTGACAATGTAGAAGGAGGCCTAGACGTTTGCTAATTTCTAAGTTGTCGATTTAGCTGCTATGTATAAGAGGCGATCGTTAACATGAATACTGCTAGCCCCTCGATTGCCTCTCAAATAGAAAGAGAATAAAGAAAATCCCATCAAATTTATCCGATTTATCTAGAAAAAACACGAAGGGGTTTTAGCTAAGTCCAAGAACATAAACTTTCATCGATCTATCGAATAAAAACAGATTTATGAAAATCGTAAAAGATTTACTCGATTTTTTATATAAATCCCACAACCACTTACGCGCCACTAGCTCAGAAGCCCTTGGCCCAAAAAATGCTCATCTTCGATCATCATTATCATCATCAACTTTATTGGCCGTTTATACCTTTCCGTGTGAGGTCTTCACACCCGGTGATCATGGAACACCCTCCTCTATAGGCTCCTATCCTGTGCCAAGGAGATGCTTTGTTCGACCAAAGAAAGTCCTCTTACTTCGAAATCTGATTTAATTGAGTCTAAACCTTCTCCTTGGCCAACCCCTAGGGCGCACACCCCGGACCTGAGCATTCGATAACCTCTTTGGCAGCCTGTCTACTACCCATTCTGTTTATTTATTTATTCCAATGACATAGTAGAATGACAAAATCTAACAAAAGTATCAGTACACATTAATCATGGGCGCGCGGTAGCAATGCGCCCGTGACGCAAGTCTTACACGCCAAAAAATTCACAAGAAATTTTTTCGTGGACTAAGGAACATATATACAGGAACTTTTTGACTTCCCCCCCCCCCCGAGCGACGTACCCCCCGGAAAATATTTTTGCCGGATTCTACGGAAATTTTAGGCCGAAGTGCCTTTTCACTCATTAAAATCGGTTCAGTCGTTCCGAAGATATGAATTAAACAATTTTGCTATTTTGTATGGAAATGGACTCAAATCGAATATTTTTAACTAGTCAATTTGGTAAACCTTTCTTTCTTTCTTTCGATGTCTCTTTCTTTCTTTCTTTGTTTGTGGCAATTTTTGGCAGGATGACCCAGATCTCCTGAACGATGAGAGTTAGAAAGTTGGTTCCAAAGGCGAAGTTGTAGAGAATTAAATTTAAGCGAACACGTGTTTCAGGGTTTTGGGTAAATATGGCCCAATCTTGGTATATGGTCACTTCCATAATTAGGCAGGATGACCCAAATCTCTAGAACTATGAGAGTTAGAAAGTTGGTTCCAAAGGCGAAGTTGTAGAGATTTAAATTTAAGCGAACACGTGTTTCATGGTTTTGGGAAAATATGGCCTAATCCCGGGATAGCGTCACTTCCAGATTCCAGAGGGATGATTCATACCTCCAGAACTATGACATCTAAAAAGTTGCTTACAAACTTACAGAAGTACTGATATCCGCAAAAAAAACCTCTTACAGAGGAGCTGTGACGCAAGTCTTTATGTCTGCTTACAAAAGCTGTGAAATCAGAAAAGTGTGACGCATTAATTATCTTAGGTAAAACTATTTTCTTCCAGTTACAAAAGTTCTGAAATCAGAGGGGGGTGACGCATTAAGCTTCGATTCGCAACAAACATTTTTAAACAAAATTACGTCGAGTCCAAAAAATTGGGTCACAAATGCCAGACCCACCAGCGGAATAATTTTTCAACACTCAGTTTTTAGACGCAAAAATTTAAATTTACTCTAAACGATGTGATAAGAAATAAAAGTCAAATTTTCGCAGCGTAAAAACTACAAGTACAGAAAAATTGTTTCGTCGTTGGGTCTGGCATTTGTGACGCAATTTTTTGAACTCAACATAATTTTGTTTAAAAATGTTTGTTGCGAATCCAAGCTTAATGCGTCACCCCCCTCCGATTTCAGAACTTTTGTAACTGGAAGAAAAAAGTTTTACCTTAAATGATTAATGCGTCACACTTCTCTGATTTCACAGCTTTTGTAAGCAGACATAAAGACTTGCGTCACACCTCCTCTGTAAGAGGTTTTTTTTGCTTGTAATGATTCCAATAAAATTAATTCAAATTTGTAATCTGACCAGCTCGTGCGAATTGATTTCGATGGGTTTAGTTGATGGTTACTTGACATTTTTCTTGACTGGGAGATCTCCGGGGAAATGTTCAGCCATAAATTGAGAAACGGATGCAACCAGAAGCCTCAACGATGTTATGACACACGGCAGAATAGCGCAGATGAGTTCATGTTGACATGAATGTTCGATTGATTATGATTTCCGTTACAACTGGGAGACTTCGGATGAAATGTTCAGCCATGAATGATTGAAAAGCAATATCATACGAGACGACCATGTCATTGCTCTTAGCGAAAGGGAAGTTGTTGATTATGAATTTGTTTGATTGATTTCGTAATCCTTTGACTGGGAGATTTCGGATGAAAAGTTTAGTCGTCGATTTGTTGACATTTGATGAAAATCTTCAAGGACCAATTGATGAAAGCGAAAAGAATTGATTGTCAACTGCCTTGAACAAAGTTCAAAGACGAAAAAGTATACTACGTTGGCTCAAGTTGAGGTTATGTTTCCTCTTCTGTTCTTTGGTGAAAGTTTTGTGGTAAATTTGCCCAGCTAGCCACTGTACTCCATAAGGATGTCGTAAATGAATCACTTTTGTTGATTATTAGATTCACTGGCAAACATATAACGTATCTAACACTCAGAAAAATTGAATTTCATTCCTCTGCCAAGCAGCCGCGTAACTGACATCTTGGCCGCGTTCACACCCATTCTCTGACCGTGCCCGTACCATCGCAGACGACTAACCCTTACCGCCCCTTCCACTGACATAACCCTTAAATTTTCCCAGATTTTTCCGATTCACCTTTCCTATTCTCCTAGGAACCTTCATTTCAGAAACCTCAAGGTAACCGCAGTCCACTCAACTTTCAGTACCATATAAAATCGTTGGACTGAAAATTGAACTGTGAACTTTGTGCCGCTACTTAATTCCATTTTATTGAACACATGCGACTTCAACTGACAGGCCACTGCATTTCACATTTTCCTCCTTTTTTCAAATTCCCTAACTAACTTGCCATCCTCTGAGAAAATGCATCGTAAACTCCTCGCTATTTACACCACAAGATACCTCTTTCCGAGATTTACCGACATCCGACATGCATAACCTTTGTTTTGCTTACACCTATCTTCATCCCGTAATTCTCACATGCGACATTCAGGCAAATCATTAGCATTATCCGCTAACAGAGTTAAGTCAACAGCATAGGCCAGGATTTTCATCACTACTTCCCCCACTTCCACTTTCCCCTGCAATTTGGCCTTCTTGGTGATTTTGTCCATGAAAATCATAAACAAAAGAGGAGAAGGCACAACAACTCTGACGAACACCCTCACTAACCTCGAAAGCGTCACTAATTTCACCAAGTATAGACCGCAGCCCTGCTCCCTGAATAAATGCTTTTAATGCGTTTTAACCCGATCTACTAGAACATTCGTATAGATCTTTCCCACCACGCTCAAAAGCTAAATCCCCCTGTACTTTCTACAAACTTTACGGTTGCTTTTCTTAAAGATCGGAGCAATAACACCGAAGCTCTAGTCAGCAGGCACGACTGAGGACTTCATGGCTAAAATCAAAATCGTATGGGATCGTCCCTAAATTACGTAACGCTTTTTCAGTGTTGCCACAAATTTTAAATCATCGATATCTCGGGATAGACACACTCCAGAGAGGTCAAACGTATGGTCGACCCCCCATTTAGGGGTATAAAAGGGGGGTCGACCATACATTTGATCTCTCTGGAGTGCGCATATCTCGAGATATCAATGATTTAAAATTTGTGGCAACACTGAAAAAGCGTTACGTAATTTAGGGACGATCCCTATACAGAGCCTTTGAATTCCACCTGGCCCGCTATGATCAGTAAATTTCGTGACACCTCCTCTAATGTGATTTCCTCCTCACACTCCGTGCTAACAGAAGCAAATAGATCCTGAAAGTAGTCCCTCCAAGTATCCATGACTTCACCCTTATCTCTAATCCTTACCCTAAATGCTCATCTTCGAACTCAAATCATTTTTTCGACTATTTTTCAGTCAGCTCCTTCGTTGTAAATTCAATTACCTATGGAGACAAAATCACCCGCCTTAGAGAAAATATTGTTCAATTCTTTTTCGTTATTGTAGCGTTGGTAGTTGAATGGTTGAATGGAAGCAACAAATTTGTCATCAAAGGAAATTAGGGATTGAATTTCTATGTCAGTGAATTGTGAAATGCATTCTTTCATTTTCGAGAATTTAATTATGTCGTCAAACCGGCAATATTAAATTAATTTCATTATTCAACTCGACAAATTTAGAATTTCGTGTGCAAGGACAAATCTCGACATATCAAACAAAGTACTGTATCCTATTCGAATGAACGTAAATATGACTCCGACAACGCAAATAGAATTATAAGTTCAATCAGATTGTTCCCATGTCATTGAAAGCAGCCATTCATACACATCTCGTAAAACACAACAAAACACTAAAACACGATGACTTTGAGTTGAGATGCAAAGACTGTCGTTTTACGTATATAAAACATAAATAAACGTTTAGATTAGATAGAAACTTTGTGTGCTTTGGATCAAATATATCACGTCCTGGTCCTGTGTATGCTGTATGCGAATCCGTATGTATGAGATGATAGATGAGAATTTATTTATAACCCAAATGGGTGAAAATTGTATAGGCTTTGTATTAGATGAAAACAGAGGGTTATGGGTCGAAGGTTAGAGGACAATGACGGGATTGGAATATATTAGCTTTTGAATTTGTTGCGCTGAATAACACAAGCTATCAAAAAATAGGACAGTTATTGTTCAATCGTCCCATTCAGTCTTTTCTTGTTGTACGACCGAATATTGGTAAATCTGAATGATTTTATTCCAACGATAAAACGAGAAAAGAATGTTTACTAAAAGGAACAAGTCAGAAAAAACGTTTAGTTTATTTATCGTTGAAACTTTTTTTTACATTCAAATCCCTTAACTCTAAGAATCTTTTGACAAAATTGGTTTTAGGACACATACGTGAGTAATATCCACAAAACACTTAAAGGACCTGAAATAAACTTGAGGGCAATTTTAGCTTGTCTCACGCACCACACGCACGCATCTGTATTACAAGCAACGCTTATGTATTAAAGAAGCTATTTGAACTACACGTTTTCTTCGAACATTACAAGTGCGATAAACCAGCAAAGTACGAACCTAACGCAATTCCCTCTTCGTTGAGTTGAATATTAAGATGTAGAACTAGAGTCTTTTGAAAAGTCCCCATCCGATTTTAGAATACAATCCGAAGCAGAGGAATCGCGGGAATCACAAGAATTAAGTGAAAGAATTCGAATTTCATGTCATGTCAAGTATCAAAAGAAAGCTTCTATTGTTTACCCGAGATGTTACCTTAAAAATATTTTGCAAGCGCATGGACGCGCGTGTATGCAGGGGTTTCAATTTCGGCTCGGACCACAATTTTGTCGGTTGTTGTCTGTCAGTTAGCAAACTCTGTCAGAATAAAAGGAAGAAGGTAGTGAGCAGCAAGTTTCGTTAGACAAAAGGGACGAGGACATTAGGACTCGTTTTGAGGCAAAGTTCACCGAAGGATTTGAAGGGCTACCCATTAACTGCGGGGACATTAAAACTGAGTGGGCGAATTTTAGGAAATCTGTCTGGCTGTGGTAGCATTTTAGATAAGGTCGGCCAGTTAGTGACAGATAAGAAGGAAGTACTGGGGACTTCCAGTATCTGTTTGCCTCTGTCAATGAGGTGGTAGGACCTGTTGGTGAAACATGTCCTACTCCGGAGCTTGAGGAGGTGTCTCGGAAGGTTAGCAGATTGAAGGCAGGAAAATCCGCGGGATTGGATGAGATCAAGACAGAGTTTATTAAGGATAGCGGGCTCGGTGGGATCCAATGGCTTTGCAGGATTTTCAAGGCCAAGAAGTTTTCGGCCGTTCCTTTGGACTGGAGCTTTGCTGTTATAGCTCCGATTTATAACCATAACGTTTATGGTAACTACAGGAGTATTTCACTTTTGAGTGTGGTAGGTAAGGTATATGCAAGTGTTCTTGTGGATCAGGTGAGGGATATAGTTGAAGGGCTTCTAGATGAGGTTCAAGGTGGCTTTAGGCCTTTACGAGGATGTCAGGATCAGATGTTCTGTCTAAGGCAGGCAATCGAGAAGCTTCATGAGAAGAATAGGGATTTGTACTTATGCTTCATCGACTTAGAGAAGGCTTTCGATCGGGTACTGAGGCCAAAACTGTTTGAGGTACTTAGCGAATACGGGGTCAATGGGAGTTTACTAGGAGCGATTAAAAGCATTTACTCAGGGAGCAGGACTGCGGTCAGGATAGATAGCGAAATTAGCGAGTCATTCGAGGTTAAAGTGCGTGCTGCGTGTTCGTCAAGGTTGTTGTCTCTCTCTGCTCCTGTTCATAATTTTCATGGATGAAATCATCAAGCAGGTCAACTTGCAGGGAAATGTTGAGGTGGGTGAGGTAATTGATAACAGGCTGCCACAGAGGATCTTGGATGCACAGGTCCCGTGAGTTCGACCTAGGGGTGGACCAAGGAGAAGGTTTATAGATTCAATCAAGTCAGAGTTAGGAGTTAGGGGACTTTCACTGCACGGGCAAACCATCTCCTTGGCAGGGGATAGGAGGGTGGTTCATCCATCGTCCTAGGGTTCGGCTTAGAGACATCACACCGAAAGCGACCGATTTCCTTTCTGCTTGACGCTTTTCTCAAGTACAGTAATATAAAGTGTTGTTGAGTGACGCGGAAGAACGGTCAGAATAAAGAACTTGAATTAAGGAATTGTTTTAAAAGAACTATTTCATTCTCAGACTACAAAATTCAACTTCAAAGAGAGATTTTTAATCTATCAATCTGCCTTTCGTATTCTATGTGTGTCAGCGATTAAAACTACTGCTTATTAAAGCACTCACTCTGTTCTAGTATACTTTGGTAGAAGCACTTGTGAAGTTCGACTGCCAGTGTGTTACACTAGCTAGTACAGATTACCACATAAGACACCAATTGCTTGACGTGTATCCCAACCACCACGCCTTAAGGATTATTCTATTTTTCGATTTTTTCGCGCGGTAGTACATCTGGTAACACCTAAACGACCGTCATGTCATGTGTCATGTCCAGTGGATTGACAATCTATTGTTTAATCTTTGCAAGTAATACTCAACGTGAAGCTATTTGCAGTTGCGACCGAAGCTAACTTCATTGCAAACAAGTTCAGATGATTAGACGCGTACGAAAAAAGAGGTTCTTCAACTTCCAAAAAAAATTCGTCCGTCTCCGCGATAATTTGAGTATATACAACTGAACCGATTTGCAAAAGTTATTTACGTAAAACGTAACGAGGAAAAATATACTGTTTTTGACCAGTGTGGGGCAATCATACTCGTCAATAAATAACATTTTTCTGAGTTTCGTACAATTTTTTTCATTCCGAGGGTTCAGAAAACTGCTTTTCTGTTTTAAAATAGGACGGAAAACAGCAGTTTACCGTCCTAGGAATGAAAAAAAAAATTTTCTATAATTGAAAAATCTTTTTTGGGATTCAATCTGGGGACTGTCGGCCCAAGGACTAATGATCTAGGGCCGTTTAAGTGGTTTCTGGTCTTTTGTACATAACTCGAATAAATCATTACCGATTTTCGTAATTTTTTTTTTGTTTGAAATGTCTGGGCATGGCCGACAATTTATGGAAGAAACTTTTTTGATTTTGAGCCCCTGGACTTAGCTAGGGCACTAAGCGTTTTAAGGTCGGCCCTAACCAAGAAAAAATTTGTTTGCTATATTGCAGAGCAATGGGTAACAATTTTGTCTCTGGAAGTATGTGTCCGAGGCATTTCCTTATGGCCCTAGGTCGGTCCTAAGGTCGGCCCTAGACAAAAAATGGCTTTTTGTTATGTTGTAGAGAAAATTGAGGCGAGGAGTTTTGCCTATTTGGGGATCAATTTTGTGCTTTCGGGGGGGTTTTTGCTTCGGACGGGTTTTTCAATATTGCTCTATCGACAATTTCCTGTACAATTTAATGAGGACTTAATTTCATACACTTAAGAGTTCGGGTCTTTTCGTTACATCAACGGGGCCTTTGCATATGTTTAATTCTTAAATTTACCAAAATCAGCAAAATTTCTTGAAAAGTTCAAAAATCAGCTGATCTTCTCACAATGCAGATAGCCCAGTTCCAGGGGCGTGTAAGTTTTTTGTTTTGATATTTGCAAGTAACACTGGACGTGAAGTTAGCTGCAGTTACGACCGCAGCTAACTTCATTGAAAAAGGTCAGCTGATTTCATTCATAAGTTTACCAAAATCAGCTTTATTGAAAAGTTCAAAAATCAGCTGATTTGCAACTACAGCTAACCTCACGTTGAGTATTACTTGCAAAGATCAAAACAAAAGACTGTCACGCCCCTGTCCAGGTCGCAACTGCAGCCAACTTCACGTTGAATATTACTTGCATGTCCCAGGTCATGTCACAGCATGACAGCATAAGGCGAAGTGAGGTCTATTTTGATCGTTTTTATTTGTTTATGTGTTCCTAGTGCAATGCTTACTGTGTTTACACATAGCAGTGCGAAAGTGACAGATGCGAAATTTTTCTAATATGGCAACACCAAATTTCATTGATAATTTTCTATTTATGAATGAAATTTGGTGTTCGAAAAACTCGCATCACAGTTATACAATTTTGTTCATAACTGGAGACAACCACTAACGTAAAGATAGTTCTCATTGTACAATAATTTACATTAAAATTTTGTGGTCTATCCCTCCTTGTGATGTTAATATCTATTATAGAAATGAGGGACTTGCGCCAGATGACACCGTCTTAGTGTCATGATATAAAACCGCTCCCACGCCCACGTACATACCATAAACGGTTCACAGTCTCAAATCTACACAATTGCTTTGCAAATCATTTAAACTTTTTTCTTTCGAGACACTCATTTTACATTGTAAACCGTTAGAATCAGCTTTATGTTCCGTTTATGTTAACTTTATTCAATTTCGTCCTTCAATAACATGAACGGTAGTACAGTTGCTTGTCGCCTAGTACGACACTGTAATGATTTTGATGCTTTATGCTGCGAAATAAATAAAACAAATTGTAGAAACGTTATAAGTAAATATTGTTTCACCAAGTTCAAATACATAGATTGTAAAGCTGTTGTACAACATAACATCCAAATCTACAAGGGAAACATCGATAAATACCTAACGCTACATATATTGAAGCACAATCAAACTTTATGTTCTTTGCATCGTAAACATAAATCATAAGAACATAAAACCATGGAAAATTCGTTGCTGACTTTAAAAAAAATTATTGCACATTATCAATAACATGAGCATAAAAGCTAAAGCATAGAACCATTGTAACCTACGAAACTTGGTTACGCCAATAAAAATACAATGTTTTACACTTTAAGTGTAACAATAACATTCATTGCTCCTGGCAGAACCGAATTATAGCTACGAACGCAGTGCTATTGTAAGGAAAAACCCTTTTCAGTTTTTTTTCATTCTCCTTTTTTTGAGCAGAAGAAATTCCAATTTTTCTTTACTTTTTTAAGTGAAATATCCTTTTCGTTTTATATCATGCACTAAATATAAATAAACTCGTGCGGCATTAACACCAAAAGTACATTCGATAGTAAGTGTAACAAATAACGATGTATATAATGTGTCTGGGAAACGGGTGCTGGAATAGCTGGAATACTCTCTAAATATGAAAAATGAAGCAAAGCCTGGAATTAAGTGGCAAAGAAATATTATATTTTCGAAATTTATTTTGCCGTTTATGAAAATATTGTTAAAAATATAATATTTAGAAGTGTATTTATAGATGTCTCTATTTTTTATACATTGTTTGCCACGTATGAAGCAGTTGAAGGGGCTTATGCTTTTGCCATTTCGTTTGTATCATTTCCAAGATAAACCCGGGAGTAGAGACGAAATTCGTTTCATAATATAAGGATACCGAGTCACCAATAGTTATTTATATACTTCATATGAGTCTGTTGGGAGCGAAACCCGGTCTATTCCAACTGTCAAAGTGACGTTTTTCGAAATATCCAAGACCGGTTTATTTTTCGTCAATTCTATTATTACAACTGTCACTTTGACAGTTGAAATAGACCGGCGTTTGCTCCCTACAGACTCATATCAGAGAGATATGTGAAACTTAATACGTCACTCCGAAAAACACTTTCAGATCTTGTCGGTCTGTCCTTG
Organism: Pseudolycoriella hygida; assembly: GCA_029228625.1. Lineage (NCBI taxonomy): Eukaryota > Metazoa > Arthropoda > Insecta > Diptera > Sciaridae > Pseudolycoriella > Pseudolycoriella hygida. The sequence continues at coordinate 168,611,893 of CM055403.1, forward strand.
CATTTGCATGATATTTCAATTAAATCAAAGTCATGTTCGGAGTCAAGTCTTTCTGGAGATAAGGCCGAAGAAGTGAAGGCTTTGGAAGTGCTCATTAGGGTGTCATGAATGCGTAGCTACATCTACCCTTTTCTATCAGAAATTATCTACTCTTGTTGAATGTATGTACCGTCTGATCCTTTGAAAGAGTGCCCGTTGGCATCACTGATTTGTTCTATGCACGTAATATGTCAGTGTTGCCGACGAGGTCTCTTTTAAAGGTCTGATCGTCTGATCCTTTGAAAGAGTCCCCGTTGTTATCACTGATTTGTTCTATGCACGTAATATGTCAGTGTTGCCGACGAGGACTCTTTTAAACGTCTGTCTGATCCTTTGAAAGAGTCCTCCTTGGCATCACTGATTTGTTCTATGCACGTAACATGTCAGTGTTGCCGACGAGGACTCTTTTAAAGGTCTGATTCTTTGAAAGAGTCCCCGTTGGTATCACTGATTTGTTTTATGCATGTAATATGTCAGTGTTGCCGTCGAGGAAAATGCTCACATCTCCTACAAATGGGTTTGTTGCTGTAGTAATAGTGTGGACCAAGTACACGCATTAAGTACGTATACAAGAGTACACACCTTTCTGTGAACTCACTGCGGATGTGCTGTGCACGTACTCATGCAAGTTCGATACGCATTCTGTGTACATCGAAAAAATATATTCTAAATGTAGCCAAAACTTGAGGCTAGAGGGATACATTCATAAAGTTCTTTAAAAAATTGATTCGTTTTTATCCAGTGGCGCCATCATTGTTTCATTGATAAATACGGTTCAGTAGGAAAGCATTATTGATGTTTTTTACTCAAAAAAATGTTAAAACGACATATTTTAGGTGTTTTAGGGCATCCAACATAAGTGCTCAAGCACTGAATATTCAGCCAACCGTTCGTGCTTGGTTTCTTGTTGTTTTTTTCATCTGCACGATCTCTAATATGGTTCAGAATACACTTTACGTCGATTCTTATTAATTCTACACTCATTTTAACTCATTTGAACGTATTTTTCATTAAAATAAAATTGTAGCAAATTTGAGAAAATTCTAAAAAATTTAAGAAAAGTCAAGAAAATTTGAGAAAATTTGAAAAAATTTTCTCAAAAATAGGCCCTGCTGGGATCAAGAAATGATGTAAGGCAATGTTATAGCCAATAGCAAGTACTCCTTGGAAAAAAAACAAGGCTGCGTACTTTATCATGGTTAGACGGCACAAAGTAGGCAGCCTGGTGCCAATAATTTAAGCATATCACTATGACGGCATTGACAAATGATTCACAACGCATCAATTTTTATCTTGGCACCAGGCTGCCTTCTTGAGCTATGCTCGTATAAATGTAAAAGGCGGCGGCAGCACGGTGAAAATTGGTGCGCTGTTAAGCATTCGTCAATGCCGTCATAGTGATATTCAGGGTGCCTTCTTTTTCATTGTTCAAGGTCACATAGAGGGCAGTCTGGTGCCAAATCATAAAGTTTTACGCCGTAATGTACTGGATACTAGATTCAAACTTTCCCAGTATAATTTTTTGGCACCAGCCTGCCTTCCCCGACTTGGCTACTGCAACACCACCTTAAACATTTTTGCTCGTGAAATAGTGGGTGGATCCTAAGATCGGGTGTACTTTCGTGACCATTGTTTTAAAAAAATTGTTGACTTATATACGTTATAATTAGCAGTTAGTTTGAATTGAAATGACGAACCGAACGGAATGGAGAATACCTTTTAAAGTGAAGATGGTTTTTATCTGATCTGAATCTGAAAAAAGGAAAATCTGAATGTTCAGATCAGTTGAGATTACTGTAAATAGTTATCTGATCTGATCTGAACATTTCATATCTTTACTTTTCAGATTCAGATCAGTTCAGATTTTTTTTAAGATTGACTTCAGATCAAACTTAATTATTTGGTTCGGTGCCATCAAATACTTAAGTTTTGTAAGTGGGAAATATGTGGGAAGAAGTGGTAAGTATGTGGGAAGAAGTGGAAAGTGTGTGCGATGAAATTAAAGGTGTGTGGAATGGTGTGGGATGTGTTTCTACTTCATTCGAAACACATCATCCCATTTCATCCCACACACTTTTTACACTCTTCATTCCATCACACACAATTTCCACTTCATCCCACACACTTTCCACATCATCCCACACACTTTACACTTCATCCCACACACTTTCCACTTCATCCCACACACTTTCCATAAAATCCCATACACTACTGTACTCATTTCTGTGTCTTAATGAGTCTTAATACTGCATTAAGACGCATTAAAACTCATAAGACCCAGAACTGACTGCCCCTGGTTCCACACACTTCCAACATCATCCCACAGACTTTCCACTCCATCCCACACATTTGCTACATCATCCTACACACTTCTCACTTCATCGGACAAAATTTCCCTTCCTGTATTACAATTCAAAAATTACAAAAAATTGTTTTAGTTCTATCGGGATAACATTCAGGTATCTGTCAGATTTCAGATCAAATTGAGTCTTGTTAAATTCAGATCAAATCAGATCAGATTGAATTGAGATGAAGAATAAAATTTTCAGATCAGATTCAGGTTGAAAATTTTTCAGATTAATCTGGAACAAAATATAATTATCTGATCTGTTCCGAACCCTAAGAGGCAGCCTAGTGAGTTTTCCTGATTCAAATTTGATAATGTTTATCGGATATTGCGTCAATACTTTGGCGACGAAACCGTACGGGGCTAACGTAGTTTCAATTTTTATTTTCGTTTTATACTATGCCAAACTAATAATAAAGAAGGAAAATGTGATGTTACGTTATATATGGCACTCGTTCTATATTTCATAAAATGGAGTCAATAATGATGGGGAAATATGATGCGTGACTCGATTTATTATGGTTTTGGTCTTTTTTTATGTGGTTATGATGTTGCGTTACGAGGATTTCGTGTTATAATAAAATCATAAAATGTACAAAATATAAAAAAAAATGACTAACAAAATATAAGGATTGAAATAATTTTTTAACGATCGCCCATTACATTTTTCACAAAGTCAACTAATTTCATGATTGGTGTTGTTTTGATGAATATTTTTCAATTACAAAATTTTCAACCGTGGTAAATCAGTTAGGATCGGTGACTTACGTGACAGAAATAATTTAAATCTATTTGCTACTCTGTAGTTTGGGACTTTCAAAGTGGATGATTGCTCAAATTACAGAAGTGGGAAAAATTATTGGTTCGTGATTGCATAAAGTTCGGTACATCTCACAAAATCATTGACCCGCAATCTGAACCACATTACCCTAAGGTTGGATGTTTCTCTTGGTCTTTAGATCAAGTTCGTGACGCTTAGGCTCACGTTATGTTATCTGACTTGGTGTATATTTTCATTGTCCTGTGCCACTTAATAATTGGTTGAGTATACGGAATCTTGGATGGGGTTTATGAGGTTCTGAGGGTCAGAGTCACTGGCAGGGCTTAAAGCAGAGCCCCATGCTCTAAAAAGCCTCTTTTGACCGGTCCGAAAAAAAAGTTTTTTCAAATCGATTCCGCAATCCCACAAAAAATAGTGTGCGTTTATTACGATGTTTGTAACCAGTAGAATTTCGACCCGGGAGTTGGTTACTTTTTCGCTTCGGGGTCTAAATAAGAGAAAAATGCATGAAAATGTCCGTCCGTCAGTCTGTCAACTCGATACCTCGACTAAAACTTGACCAATTTGCACTAAAAGGTAATCGAAAAATCTGTTATGGGATTGAATCTGGGCACTGTCGTGCCAAAGGGCAGCCGGACAAAACGACCCCCGACAAAATAACCCCGGACAAAAAAACTCCTGGACAAATATCCATATGACCAATAATCCGGATTATAACTAGCAAGGCGTCGCGCCGCAGACCTGAACTTTATGGAAAACATAACCAAAGACCCGTACGTATCAGAATAGATGTGACAAACAGAATAGATGTGGCAAAGTGACTCGAACGTATCTAAAAATACAAATAAGCAAACAATCCAGCGTTTTCTGTTCTTTTATAACGGTAAGAATTTCAAAGATCCAAATTAATTACCCAAGGTAATGTCAATGGCCCTACCACCGAAGTACGTCTCAGACCATTCAAATCTAGAAAAGCTTATATCCAAGGACTAAGTCGTTTTTCCCTAAAACCCAGAAACACGTGTTATCTAAAATTTTATTGTCTATAACTTTGTCCTTGGAAGCAACTTTCTACCTCTCATAGTTCTGGAGATCTGGGTCATCCTGGCCAATTATGGAAGTGGCCATATACCAGGATTGGACCATATCTCCCCAAAACCTTGAAACACGTGTTCGCTTAAATTTAATTTTCTACAACTTCCCCTTTGGAAGTAACTTTCTAACTCTCACAGTTCTGGAGATCTGGGTCATTCTGCCCAATTATGGAAGTGGCCATATACCAGGATTGGGCCATATTTCCCCAAAACCCTGAAACACGTGTTCGCTTAAACTTAATTCTCTACAACTTTGCCTTTGACAGTAAATCTCCATATTGCATAGTTAAGGAAATATAGACGAAAAACTGTTTTCGTATATGGCCAAGAATCTCAATTTCGTCCATTCCATTGGTCCCAGTGCTCAAACCCCTGACCCGGTTCCCACAAAAAATTTTTCCCAGTTTTGTGACATCAAATGCTTTCATTTGACACCAAAATGAGGAATGTCGGTGCTATACTTGCTGAGATATTTGTGAAAAAGCTTCACCGACCTTCGAAAAACCATGTTTTTGGTCACTTCCTCGACCACATCCCCCGGAACCACTTCATCGATTTTGCTCATCTTCGAACTTGAATCATGAAAAGTGGAGATGGACGGACAGACAGACGGACAGACGGACATTTTTTTTATTGCTGATTCGTCATCTCTAGCTCTAGACGATAATAGATGCATCCCACCCCTTCCCACCTCGATCTACCCCATGTTACAATAAAATTGTTTGTAGTAAACTTATAGGACCTTTGTACTTCGTACGGGTCCAAAAAAAGCGGGTCGAGGGGTGGCAGCCCATCAACATCTTAAAAACAGCATTCTTTTTTAACATTTCATTACTTCTTGAAACCGGTCAAAATAACCCCTGGGGGTTATTTCGTCCGGGGTTATTTTGTCCGGGTTATTTCGTCTGAGGCTTTTTTGTCCAGGGGTTTTTTGACCTAGAGACGTGTGTGAGTGTATTCAAAGTATGTGTCAAATATGAGCAAAATTTTTGGACTGGAGATAGACGTTTGGTGTCAAGGGAAAAGTTGATTGGTTGGGTGTGTAGTGTGGCAGGAGTAACCAAAACAAAATGGCCGACGGTGGTATTGGACGAACTTAAGGGGGAAATTAAATTTTCTTTTTGAATTTTTTTTTT
>CM055403.1:168617789-168654940 GCA_029228625.1 Pseudolycoriella hygida
AAAAAAACTTTTCTCAAAAAAAAATTTTCTCCAAAAAAATTTTTCTCCAAAAAATTTTTCCCCGAAAAAAATTTTCCTTCCGATAAAAATTGTTCTCCTTCGGCTACCATCGGAACACTGCGTATCACCTTCGGCTGTCTTCGGAACACTTCGTGTCACCTTCGACTACCGTCAGAACACTTCGTGTCCCCTTCGGCTACCTTCACAACACTTCGTGTCACCTTCGGCTACATTCGGAACACTTCGTGTCACCTTCGGCTACCTTCGGAACACTTCATGTCACCTTCGGCTACCTTCGGAACACTTCGAGTCACCAATTCTTCTCAGTGCAGTGATTCATATAGATTTCCTAAAGAAACCAACTGTCTAGGTATTCTTATTCAGAATTTAGCAAAAAATCCAAAATGGTGTCACTTTGACAGTTGACAGCCATTTTCTTAAAATGCTAAAAAATTCTCCTGACCAGACTCTATAACTTTCTAGAAGAAACCAACTCTCTAGCTATTGTCACTCCGGAGCCAAATTTCGAAAACTCCGAGCATTACCTAAAAAACCCTCAAAATTGACCACTTTTCCGCATGTCACGGCTTTTACAGAATTTTCCCGGAAAAGCGGCATATGAAATTTTTCATTTGGGGCCGAGACCCAAGTTGGTTTTAGATGTTTGTTGGCTTACCTTGCTTCTGACTTGGTGGATCATCTGCCAGACTGTTTTCTTTGGGAAATTGTTTCTATCCAAAATGTTTTTAATGGTTTCCACGTTATGAAAAGTGACTGATTGTCTGATGAAACTCTTTGCCGTATTCTGTGTATTGGGGCAAATTGAAATATAATATTTCACCACAATTTACCATTCTCTGGCACGGTTAAAGAATTTTCCTTTCATCATTTTTAAAACTTCCTAACGAAACTCAAGATGAAAACGCACCATTCAGATCTAATAACGATTCGGTCTTTAAGCTGAAGTACAAGTTGCAAAGTTTATTACGGTTCAATTCGTATGAATTAACATAATTTTTGATTGTCGAGTTTACGACGTGTATTGCATAAAGAACTCAAAGAATTCTTACATTTCTTTGGGTGTAGCTTTAATTAAATGGATTCAAATTAAATACAAAAAAAGAAGCACAAAGGTAACTTTATTTGCCTGTAATATTACGAAAAAAAACTAATAAACTGCCATAATCCACAGAAGTTTCATGCATTCAATTATAATGTGTTACCGCACCCTAGGAATTCTAGACTCTCCCGTAGATCCATTTCGTTTTGCGTAAAAAGAATATTTTCCCATCAACGCCTTTCGTAATCGTATAATTTGTCGATCGTCAAGTGAAATTAATAGACATTGGATGTGTCGTAACTAAAAGTAATATTGTTTCAACTCAATAATTTAATTAAAGTGTTATTCTGGTCATGTTATCACACTGCCAAACATTTATACAGAGGACTTTGAATTTATGCGACCAAGTATGTCTCTATTTATGTTACGTTATATAAATAGTCTGTTCTGCATTATGTATCTGAAAACCGAATTTACATACATGGTGAACTTTAGGGTAACAATGTTCCATATATGGAGAAAAGGAAATGCCTTTTACACTAAACTAAACATACCAAGGGGTTAAAATCCAATGCTCTTCTGATGTGTACAACGATAAATTTTAGTAAAATAGATTTTACGTATTCACATACGTACACACACACTACACATGGGATGTGGACGAAAAGGAGGTCATACACATGTATGTAAGAACACCGCATATATCGTCCATGTGGTGTGCATAAAGCAAACGAAGAAACATACATATATGAAAATACAATAAATATCGTATGTTTCAACAGTAAAAGCTTGACTTGACCTCTGACCCATCAACATGTGATGTGACTTCTTCGAAAAGATTCGGTACCATGAATCTCGGCCATAATATTGCTGTAGACGTATTTACACATATAAAATGGAGCTTTGCACATCAGATTTTCCAATAGAATCGGATCTGCTTGAATGTTTTATATTACATCGACTGTCTGATGCTTTCGTGGATGTGTATATTGTAATGGAGTACAATATCAAATGCAAACAATATGAGGTTGCAATTTTCAAAGTTAGAGGATTGGGTCAATATGTTCTTGCGATAAGTTTTAAATTCTAAGAAAATTGAATTGATGCTTTAGCTCAGAGCAAAGGGATTTTCAATGAAAATTGATTGTTTGTTTGTTGCTTAAAACTTTTTTTTTGTTCATTTTCTTTTCTATTTATTTTTCGACTTAATGGAAATTTTCATTCACTTCCATTCATAATTTTCAGATCCTCCGATTGTTACGCTACGGTTAGGCTCAACATTATCACCGGATGATATAAAGGATGGTGACGACGTTTACTTTGAGTGCCACGTCCAAGCGAATCCCCAGTGGAGAAAATTATATTGGCTGCACGATGTAAGTGTTTATCACTTGAGACATTATTTTATTTATGACAATATCATTGAGTCGAAACGCTATTTTTGACACATTAAATACCATTGTGATAATATCGTTTTAACCGCTTCCGTGTAGTTACATGTTACAACCGACTTTTGCGTTGGTTATCTGTAACAATAAATGAGCGCAGTGTTCGAGAGAAAGTTGTTCTGGATGGTTTATGTACGAATCACAATTCACAACGTGTTAACCGTTTTCGGTTTGGTTACATAAAATATTTTTGTTTTATTATTGTCTTCAGGGTATCGTTTTGGCACACAATACAACAGCCCGGGTAATACGTTCGAATCAGAGTTTGGTTTTGCAGAAAGTTACACGTCAGTCCAGTGGGAATTATTCATGCAGCGCAATTAATGCAGAAGGTGAAACCGTTAGCAATCAATTGGAGCTGAGAGTGAAGTGTGAGTAATTTATCCAATTTATAACTTTACTAATGGTCAGTTGTTAGCTGGGAAAGTAATAGAAAGTAAATACATTTGTTCATTAATCTCTGGTACATTGAAGCATATTATTTTATCGGATTTTGTTCCTCGAATACAAACAATTTAACTGCTTGGTTTGTCGGTAACTTTTGTAATTCTCCATTACCCCTCCTCTTTGTCGTTCAATTATCCTGGATTTCCCATATTTTCCGACAAATGGAAGCGTAATAACTTCACTAGAATATTGGTTGGACCGCAGGGTCAATGACCGATTTGTGAGCCTTTGAAAGAAGAACTGTTGATTAGATTCGCCTTTAACGATTGAAGTGGCACCTACAAATACTTGGCGCATTTGAGGAACACCAGTGTCGAATAACGAGCACAGATAACACAGCACACACATTTTTAATGTGAAATTCAATGTTCTTGAGAATATGTACATAAAATGTACAAAAAATGTGTCTGTAAAGTGGTACATATGTCGATGTACATAAAAAACACATTTTTTGTGCTATTAAAACTCGAAATTCTTGCACTTTTATGTACATTTCGTGGGGTCGATTATTATCTGGGGAGTAATAGGATTGTTAGAAGCGTTTTACTTTATTTCCAAGAGAAAAAGAGAGCCTCCTCACGAATAGATTGTTAATATTTAAATGATGAAATAAAAAGTTTGTGCTTCATCTAGTATAAGGATCGGAGTGAGTCGACCCACACCTGACCCAAAGGTTTAGAACGCACAGGAAAATAATTTCTGTGACTTCTGCAACTGTGGGTCAGGTGTGGGTCGACCCGCTAATAATGTGGGTCCGCTGTGGGTCGACCCACTCCGATCCTTATGTCATCGTTGTGTAGAACATTTTCATGGAGAAAAATTACAAAGTTTGTATGACAATGTTCGAGTGGTTTGCGAGTACACTGCCGTGTTAAGCCTAAACAACGTATCGTCAAAAAATATTCGTAAGAAGAAATAACGTAAAATTAGGAAGCTTTTAAAGCTTTTGAAAGTCTTATGAGTGCGTTTAGAGATCATAATTTTCAAGGAAGCTGAAGAAAAGCTTCTTAATTTTGCGTTCCTTATTCTAACGAATATTTTTTGACGAAACGTTGTTTGGGCTTAACACGGCAGTACTGCATTACTATGCACTAGGTTGCAACTCGGCACCAGGCTGCATACTTGAGAAGTTTAAGTAACCATTTTGAGAAGGCATTCGATAAGGTGGACCATGGCAAACTACTATTCAAATTAAAAAGCTTCGGTCTCTCCGACAACCTTGCTCATTGGTTTTCGACCTATTTGTGCCATCGATATCAATATGTCGTCATCGGTGGTTCTAAGTCGGGTGTTCCTCAAGGATCGATCCTCGGTCCGATATTATTCATAATTTTCATAAATGACCAACTTGAATCGCTGTCGTCCTGCTCTGGCTATGGAGATGTTCTTAAACTTTACAAGTCAATCAGTAACTCCTGTGATTGTGTTGTGTTCCAAGAAGATTTAAGGAAAGTAGCCCAGATAATACAGATTACACTTTTTAATGTGGTTGCCCACTGAATGTACATTAAATGTGAGAAATTCAATGTTGTTGAGAATATGTACATAAAATATACCAAAAATGTGCTTGTGATGTAGTACATTTTTCGATGTAAATAAAAAGCACATTTTTTGTGCCATTAAAGCTCGAAATTATTGCACTAGATCACAAGTACATTTTTCGCACATTTTATGTTCGTGATAAGGTGTACACTATTCCTATCACATTTAATTTACCAAAAATGTGCTTGTGATGTAGTACATTTTCGATGTAAATAAAAGACACATTTTTTGTACCATTAAAGCTCGAAATTATTCCACTAGATTACAAGTACATTTTTAGTGTGTTCGATCACATAAATTTGAATAACACTCTGTGGGAACACACCAGCATATATGTATCCGGTGGCACAATTGGTAAAGCAGTCGACTCATAATCCCGAGCGTCTTGGGTTCAAGCCCCGCAAATGGCAGAAATTTTTCTAATAAAAAAAATGAGAGCTTGGCCTAAAAAAATGTAGATGGAGGACGTAGCGATCATCAGAATAAGAAAAACTGAAATAGAAAAGTCGGAAAACTAAATTAAATTTTCCTTTCTTTTCTTACATTACATTATATGTTAATTGGTATCTAAACAAAAAAAAAAGAACGCAGCCTGGTGCGAAATATCTGATAACGTATTCGTAACTGCAGTAACGAATACTCTGCCGTTATAACGAAAAAAAAAACTTAGAGAAAATCAGCGAAAATTTCCAACGTAATTCGCCGAAAAAAATCAAATTAGCGACAAAATTAAAAAAAGAATCGCGGAGAATCTTTTATTTAATTTTGCCGCTGATTTCATTTTTTTCGGTGAATTTCATCGAAAATCTTCGCTGATTTTCTCTAAGTTTTTTTTCTTAAAGGGGAAGTAACCCTACGTCAGAGGCGTAACAGTCTTTTGTTTCACAAGTTTAGTTTAGCTGCAGATGTGACCGAAATATACCAAAATCAGCTGAGTTGATTGAAAAGTTCAGAAATTAGCTGACTGCAGCTCTACCGTCATAAAGAAAAAAACTTAGAGAAAATCATCGAAGATTTTCAACGAAATTCGCCGAAAAAAATCCAATTAGCGACAAAATTAAAGAAAAGATTGTTTTGCGCGGCTATTGCTTTGCTCAAATTTTATCGCTAATTTAATTTTGATTTTTTGCAAATCTTCGCTGATTTTCTCCAAGTTTTTTTTTCCTTATGACGCAGGGCAAAGCTAACTTCACGTTAAGTATTACTTGATCAAAACAAAAGACTTTCACGTCCCTGCATACGTCATTTGGATTTCAACTCAGAAAAAGACTGCGTACTTAGTATATTGAACTGTAAAATGTAGATTGCAACCGAGGGGCAGATAAACGAAGAAAATCCCTTTTCACTCAAAAGAAAATGAATTGTTGCTTCTTGGAAATCAAACAAACTACTTGAAAATCAAAGAAAATCCTTGTACATCCCTAAAAATCATGTAAAAATGCTTGAAATGCTCAGAAATTGACAAAGAAAATTTTTGAAAATCAAAGAAAACTATAGAATCCTTTTGCAGCAGCAGCCTGGTGGCAAAAAAATTATATGACTACGATTACTTTAGCCATAGCAACCCCAGCATGACTCTAGGTTTGACAACTGTTAAAATAGGGGACATTTTGTAGGGAGTGGAGCTGTTCCGCGGTTATTCAAATTTATGAGAAAGCTACATGCCACTAGTTCCTTTTTTAAAATAAATTGCGGCTCATATCTCATAAACAATTTTTTTAAGAATGCTACACTGTACACGGTACACTGTATTTCTCGTTGCCCTATCTTTTTCAATAGACATGCCAGAAGTGCTATGCTTTAGCTGATTTTCTCCACCCGGCTGCTTTCCATAAGGCTATTCGCGCTTTTCAAGTACGCAGCCGGGTACCAATTCGATACCGAGTGCACATTAAAGTAGTCGTTTCCCCATTTAGCATTTTCAAAAGAACTTTTTTGGCTACCTTCTGGAATCGACCAGAGCCCGGTGATCATGGACCACCCTCTTGTCCTGTCCAAGGAGATGGTTTGTCTCCTAACTTCTAAATCTGATTTAACTGAGTCTATAAACCTTCTCCTTGGCCTGCCCTTAGGGAGCACACCCGGGGCCTGAGCATTCAGTATCCTCTTTTTCAGCCTGTTCCTCTGAACATGCCCGTACCATAGCAGCAGACGACTAACCCTTGCCGCCTCTTCCACTGACGTAGCCCCTTAATTTTCCCTGATGTCGTCGTTTCTGATATAATTTTCCTACTTTTCCCTCCGATTCACCTTTGCTGTTCTCACAGGAACCCTCATATCAGAAACCTACAGATCATGCACACTAACTTTCACTTATCTATAATATAAAACCCAAAATACACTACACCTCATCGCACCTTGATGCACCTTGGTGCACCTTACTGCACCTCACTACACCTTGTTGCACCTCACTACACCTTGCTGCATCATCTCACTGCACCTTGGTTAGGGTGAAGTGTTTTTGGACTTGTTTTTAATTTTTCATCTCCCCACCCCGAAATAAGATTTTCAGGTAGCCAAGATTCCGAAAATACCTTTGAAAAATTTTGAAACTCAAATTTGGATCCCCCGCCACCGCTCTGAAGAGTTTCGTCTGTTTCCTACTTGTCTACTACTGTTTTGTCTGTTTCCTACTGTTGAGTGACCACTCAAAATTTTCTTAAGGACTCAGGCAACAACGTGAAATAACTTTTAGATTTCAAAAATAACGACTTACCAAAAATTGAAATCAAAAAGTGTTCCCAACTATGATCTTTTCAACAAAAAATTCGATGAAATTTGACTAAAACACCATAAAAATCAGTTTTTTGGCATTGCCTTTATTCTGAAATGAAATTCAGTTTCTTTTCTCTCTGGCAATAATATTTTCAAATCGATTTTGCCTTGACTCTAATGTTTTCCATAGTCAAATAATAGTCGTTTTTTTGTGTTTTGAAATTTACGAAATTCAAATGTTGTATTCCGCTTTTGTATTGAATTTGGCACGTTCCTCGCGACTTTTCAACCGCACTACGGTGATAGCATCTTGTTTCGCTTCACCTACTGCTGTAGTTGATGACTCCGTAACCATTTTTACAAAGCGTTCCGTCGTGACCATTTTTTTTGTCATAAATCAAAAGCTCCGCGAGATCGAATTCGGTCGTGATCGGAGGTTCGCTCATCGCAACGGCATTCCATTCAATGAGTTCCGTATAATCGGCAGCATCGAAATTAAGTTCAGGAATATCGAAGCGTCGTACACCAATAGATTGTATCTGTCGAGCTTCACGTATCCGTGACACCGCAAGAGTTCTCACTTAAACTCTGTCATCAGTTAACATTCGAATTCGATATAATTTTCCTGCTTTTCCCTCCGATTCACCTTTGCTGTTCTCCTAAGAACCCTCATATCAGAAACCTTCAGGTCATGCACACTAACAATTGACCCCACGAAATGTACATAAAGTGCCATCGAAATATGTGCTGATCCCATTTAATATGCTCCAGTTCCAGGACATTTAATGTACTATATTAAAAAGCGCCCTTACCGTTACATCTTTTCTTTCAACGAGAAGTGCATTTAATGTACATCAAATGTACATTAAAAATGTACATTAAATGTGAACCCATTTAATGGGCATTAAATATACACTGAAGTGTACTACATATATGTGTATCTAATGTAAATTTAAAACACTTTGAATACACATTTAATTTGCGGGGCTTGAACCCAAGACGCTCGGGATTATGAGTCGACTGCTTTACCAATTGTGCCACCTGATACTTATGTATTGGTGTGTTAAATTTGTATGAAGTGTTAAATTGTAGAAAGTACACCACAAGCACATTTTTGGTACATTAAATGTGATAGGAATAGTGTACACTTTATCACGCACATAAAATGTGCGAAAAATGTACTTGTGATCTAGTGCAATAATTTTATTTACATCGAAAAATGTACTACATTACAAGCACTTTTTTGGTACATTAAATGTGATAGGAATAGTGTACACCTTATCGGGCACATAAAATGTGCGAAAAATGTACTTGTGATCTAGTGCAATAATTTCGTGTTTTAATAGCACAAAAAATGTGCTTTTTATTTACATCGAAAAATGTACTACATCACAAGCACATTTTTGGTACATTAAATGTGATAGAAATAGCGTACACCTTTTCAAGCACATAAAATGTGCGAAAAATGTACTTGTGATCTAGTGCAATAATTTCGACATTTAATGTCACAAAAAATGTGCTTTTTATTTACATCGAAATATAAACCACTTTACAGGCATATTTTTTGTACATTTTATGTACATATTCTTAACAACATTGGATTTTGCACATTTAATGTACATTCAGTGAGCTACCACATTAAAAGTGTGGTCTGTGTTATCTGGGTAATCCGCCGTTACAACCCGCCCGGGTCAGAGGCTAGATCATTTTATTTACAAAGTTACGCGATTTTTTGTGAACTTTTTTTGCTCAGATGGATTCTCCTTAGAGATCATTTCGTTACCAAAGCTTTTACTGTGTTAGTGGCAAATTGCACACAAACCTAGTGCAACCTATGATGTACTAGGACGGAAATTAGTAAGGCTTAGAATGCCGGCTCGCTCATCAATGTGTTTTGTCGGCAGGCATTGTTGGACCACATGCTTAACGTGAATTCCGAACCACACCTCACGGTAGCATTTTACCATAAGGATTTCTTCTCGTGCTAATTATATCTCTGTCCAAAGTCAGACTCAGATATTTGTACACATAATTCATCGAATATGGGGGACGTCATATTTTTCATTCTTCTGTGTACAATTCGTTGCGGCTACCCAAATTATGAAGCCTGAAGAAAAATCCTATAAAGAATTTGTCCCCACCATGGATTGAACCCGGATATTCTTGGTGGAAAGCCATTACGTTACCACTGAGCTAACCCGTTCACACACTAACTTTGGCCTGAAGATTGAGCTGTGAATGGCTAACTTTGTGCCGCTACTTGATTCCTTTTTATTGAACACTTGTGACCTCAACTGACTGGCTACTGCGTTTCCCATTTTCCTCCTTTTTTTCAAATTCCCTAACTAACTTGCCTCTGATAAAATGCATCTCCGAAACCTGTTCCAACTGCTCCCCATTTACACTACAAGATACCTCTTCTTTCCGAGATTTGCCGACATGCATAACCTTTGGTTTCCTTGCACTTACCTTCATCCCGTACTCCTCACATGCGACATTCAGGCAGTCAATCCCCTTCTGCAATCATTGGAATTCTCCGCTAACAGAGTTAAGTCATCCACATAGGCTAGGATTCCCATGATTCTCACTTTCCCCTGCAGTTTGGCCTGCTTGATGATTTTGTCTGTGAAAATTGTGAACAGATGAGGTTAAAGACAACAACCCTGACGAACGATTTAAAAGCGGTAAGGGCGAGTTTTCAGTGGAGGCTCTCAGTTACACACAAAGGAAACAGCAGAAAAGATTGTCGAAAAGGATCCTGTCTTTAGAAGGTGCTCGTCCTGTGTCAATCTACAGAATTTGTGTTCGAAACGATCTATTTAAAGGGTTATGGAGGGGTGGTTCATCGTTATAAAATTACAGCATAAAGACCCCATACAAAAAAAAAAGGAGTTAATGATCTGTAAATCACGATGATGATGATAATAAACTTAGAATCCTGAACGTAAATCTCGTCCTTCATTTGCGTATGTCAACTATAAATTGTCTAAATTATTAGGTCGAGAGGCAGAAATTCATAGTAGAAACCAATTTCATATTTATTCTTTACACACATTCAACCAAATTAACAATGTGTCTCGAATTAAACATTGTAATTATTGTGTCATTTATATGTTCCGCTCTAGCTCCTCAAGTCTGCATTTCAACATATCTATGTTACACATTTGAATAAATATAATATTTAACTAAAGCAAATATAATGAATTTCAGATGCTCCACTTTGTGTTACTGATAAGGTTGTCATAGTTGGTGCTTTTAGAGGTGAAAATCTCAACATTTACTGTGAAGTACAAGCTGATCCACCACCTCGGTTAGTACTATACAATTACATATCATCTTTAGTGTTTGCTATGTATGTGCATCTGTAAAACGTTGAGTTATATGTTATTTCACTATTTATTATCATGTAGAGAACTGCATCCACTTCAAAATTCAAGTCACATTCATACATTTCATATAAAATATTGTTTATCATTGTGCATCCATGCAGTGCATTTATGTAGAGCCATGGATATGTGCTTAACATTTTAATGTTTTGTAATTTCAGATCGTTTCGTTGGAAATTTAATAATTCGGGTGAAACACTGGATGTTGGCAAGGAGCGCTTCCATAGAAATGGCTCGACGAGTATATTGCAATACACACCTGTCACCGACCAGGTTCGTTTTGTTTTCGAAATTGTAACGCTTCGTTTTTTGTTCCATTTCTCTTTCATCCGGCTGGTATAGCCGCCACCAAATGTTAGTAAAAAGAAAGTTAATTTTGTTTGTTGGAAGTATCGAAAAACTGACGTGAGGAAAATTGTAAAAAGAAATCGTTGCAGAGTGGCCGTTAATAATTTATGAGATGAATAATGAAGTGCTCATTACGCTGTGGGTGGAGTAAATGGCACCAAATTTGTGTTGCTTGCAATTTCTTTTGGTTTTATCTCTTCGCTTGTGTTATGCACAAATATTGCTTTGAAAAGTCTTTTGAAATTCCATTACTCGGGACAGTAAGAGATTCAAGTAGCACATTTCGGACCGCCTCTCTGCGCTTGTGTACATTAGTTGTTACGGACTTATGTGCATGCTGAGCGTAGCTGTAAGTTTACGTCATAGTTTTTTGGATCACAAGGGACGAAAGTATAAAAATTCAACTTTGTGCGAGAATTGCTGCCAGGGCTGCAGTCGCACTGGTAGAATTTTTATTCGTCGTCCCTTGTGATTAACGTAATTTTTCATCACGACAAGATCGGAAATCGTAACTATAGATTTCAAGGCCTATTTTCGAGACATTTTTCTTAAAATTTCTTAAATTTTTTCTAAAAATTGATAAAAACTTTGATGCATAATTGATGTTTTCTATTCAAAAAAGTGTTCAAACGACCTGTTTTACTTGTTTTATTGATAATAAAGACATCCTAGAATTATTTACGTAAATTTTTTTTTTAGTAGACTGCGGAACTAAATATATAGCTAGTTTTGACTTCCCCCCCTTGCGACGTACCCTTCGGAAAATATTTTTCCTGGATTCTACGGAAAATTCTAAGGCGAAAAGTTTTTTCAGTCATTAAAATCGGTTCGGTGGATCCGGAGATATGACCTTAAGAAAATGATCATTTTCAATACAAAAAAGTGCTATTCCATAGAAGCCAAAGTGGGTTAGTTAGTTCCAGAGCCAATTGTATGAAAAACGCTCGAAAACGGCTGGATAACTTTCCTTGAAATTTTTTTTCGCCGAAAATTTTTTTTGCCTGAAATTTTTTTCGCCGGAAATTTTTTCTCCTTTTTTTCCCTCTTTTCTTCCAAAACTACTGATATCACAACAAAAATCCTTTCTAAAAGGGAAATGAGGCGCAAGTCCTCGTCCGTTCTTGATATTGATATCAATTTGGGTGACGCTTACAGCTTCGGAACGCAAAAAAATCTTTTGAAAAATTTTCACTTTTGATTAAAAAAATTCGTCACAAATGCGGGACCCTCCCAACAGTAGAATACTGATTAAAAGACGTCCGATAATTCAGACTACGATTATAGGAATGGCCGCAATACAATCAATGCCTCCTTTCTTTATTTTAATTAATGCAACTCATGACTACATGATTAACAGATACTACACCAACGTAATAATTTTTCTGCGCTTTCAGATTTCGCACGCCAAAAATTTCGCTACCCGTACTCCACATATCACGCAAAACTTAATTTTTTTTCGTGTCAAATCTGAAAGAACAGAAAAAAACGGCGAAAAAAATTGAAGGCAAAAAAAATTTTCTCCGAAGAAAATTTCCGACGAAACAAAATTTCCGACGAAAAAAATTTCCGGCGAAAAAAATTTTAAGAAAAGTTATCGAGCCGTTTTCGAGCGTTTTTCATACAATTGGCCTTGGAACTAACTAACTAACCCACTAACTAACTAACGTAGGATGTTTCCATTAACTTTGGCTTCTATGAAATAGCACAGAAAAATTTCTCATCTGTCACTTTCGCATTGCTATGTGTAGGCATAGTAATAACTTTGCCACATTCCTATACATTCGTGTACACTAATTTGATTTTTTCCAATGCTTTTGGGACATGTGACCATGAACATACTGCGACAGAGGTTGGTTCGAAGAAATTCTCTCATTTTTCGTAGTGTTGCCTGATTAAAAACATATGCAAGAGACCTGTACGCATCAGAATAGATATGACAAACAGAATAGATGTTGCAAAAAGACTCGAACGTATCTATGTAGATGTTGCCTTAACTCTAAAGTGTATGAAATTACGTCCACAAATTGGATTGGAAATTGCCGAAAGGGCAATATGGAAAAACCCGTCCGAAGCAACGGCGAAAAACTTCTCGATACACTTACGGAAATATATTTTTGCATCAAATTGAATTTTGTACTTCTGCGCAGCTTTTTAACACTGCAAAAACCTGCGCAGAAGTACAAAATTCTATTTGATGCAAAAATATATTTCCGTAAGTGTATCTATATAAAAGTCCAAAGTTTGAAAAATTTTTTTTGTTTTCGAATCGTCCTAGAGCATTTAGGAGAGACCTCTGACCGATACTTCATGGACTAAAATGTTCGCTAGTTTTTTCTCTACAACACTGTACAAAAAACCTCATCATTAAAGAAATATTCACGGAAACCCACGATATTTCGTTTAGGGTCACGCAGCGTGAGTTGGACCCACACTAAGGACTCTACAGCCCGAATCACTCAACAGATTTTCACTGATTTAATTTTCGTGATTTTTGGATGTCCATATCTTTTATTTTAAACTTTCAAGAGCGATTTCCGTTCTAATTTCGCAGAGATATAAGTTAAAAAGCTCCACCAACCTTCAAAAAACTGCGTTTTTAACGACTTTTTCGACCGTAACTTCGACTGATTTTGAAAATCGGATAAGATTTACCCGATTTATGTAGGAAAAAAAAACGTTTAGCCCTGGTAGAGGCTCAGTTTTTAGGGCCCTTGCTGAGTCCAACAACTCGAAATCATTTTTCCATAAATTGTCGGGCATGTCTAGACCTTTCAAACAAAAAAAAAATTATGAAAATCGGTAAAGATTTACGCGAGTTATGTACAAAAGACTGAAAACCACTTAGGTGGCCTCGCTTACCGCTCCTTCGTCGGTACTTCCATTTAGGGGAAAAAAGATTTTGCAAATCGGTTAAGTTTTACTCGAGTTATCGTGTTTACGGACACGGACGGACAAAATATATTTTTGCTGATTTGTTTTTTGGATCTCTTGGCTTACTATTCATTTTCGACTCCCATTTGGGAAGTAAAAATTACGATTTTCGTTGTTGGAGTATATCACGATTTTTTTAGATTCCATCAGTTTGGGACGATCACTTTCGTGGTCTGGAACACAGATCTTATGACCCTTTGTTCCTTTTCCCTTTCATCATTTAAAAATCATAAAAACCTTTGCGTGCCGACCAGGAACCTGTCTAATATGATAGGCCCTACCTCGCCCACTTTCGAAGGGTGCACGACGTAGTCGCCTAGTGTCCTGTGTCTTAGCTGATGGAATTTAGGGCATTCACATATAACGTGAAAGCCCGTTTCCTCTTCCAAGCCACAGAAACAGTCTAGTTCATCTGAAATTCTCATCTTCGTCAGGTGCTTGTTGAGTGCGCAATGCCTAGTCGTCGCACTAACCACCCCTCTTATGCGATCCCGGCCCATCTTCAGGAGCTTCCTTGTCCATTTCTCGTTCGGAGTGGGGAAGAAATGCTTGGCATGCATTCCTCCTTCGTACGCTGTCCAACTTTTTCTGCGCTCCGCCTTCGCCCAGTCCTTCACTGCTTTCGCACAAAGCGAATTCGGGATGGGGATGGGAGGCGGTTTTTGCCTTACCGTCCATTCCGGAGTACCCAGGCACCGGAACTGGTTTGACTCGATTTCTCAGCATCATCTGGTTAAAGTAGCCTTTACATTATTCTACTAACACTTCTGCAAATCCAAAAAGCCCTCAGACCTGAGCCTTGTCCTCTACATGGGCAATCTAGTTGTCGGCCTCAACGGTCAACGGGGGAAGGTTTTTAAATTCCAAAAAAAGGCGTGGTGAAGAAAATCTATGGAAAATAATTTTCATTATGGTTGCACAATGAAATGTAAGCGCTTTCTTTTTATCGCTTTATTTCTCCAGCTTGTCTTGACGGGTTTGCCTGTAAGGGGTAAGGGGCCGTCAATTCGTTGTTTGGAGCGCAAAATTAAATCGGTGAATGAATTTGTAATTTTTTTGGAGTTCGAATTTCATTGAGGAGAAAAAATGACAGCTTTGTCAGCGTGATTAAATGCGTATTGCTTAGACAATAAAGGCGAAGACATTGTCAAGGCCTTACATGGAGGTTGCGACGATCGCTTGGGCAGTAAACCGCAAAATTTCCCTGAAATTTAGTACAACAGTATGAAATAACTTAAATTTAGTTATTCTAAAATCAGGAGAATGTGATCGTCATTAGTAGGTGGAGTGCGAACGTTGTTTTCTTGGTAAACTAAGTACAAACGAGAATTGTGTTGTATGAAAGAAGTTTCTACAAAGATTCGATCTACAATTCCTTCATACAAGAGAAGTCTGATATCTGTATTTTACCCTGTAGAGCGTTCGCACTCAACACATTTTCCTACTTTTTAATGGAATCGCCCGACCTTGGACAATGACATGTCGAACATAGTGTTACCGACTCTTAAAAACAATAAAAAGTATGTTAACATTCGACATTGACAAAACGACGCCACACTGGCAACAAATAGTTATTTTCACAACTGCTTTGAGAAATACTTTTCACTCTCGCAAAATGACAGAAGAGTGAGAGAAATAGTTATTTCGATCACAAGGGACGAAAGTGAAAAATTTCAACTGTGTGCGAAATTTGCGAAATTAAAAAATACAACTCGAAACGAAAGCTTACTCATTAATTAATTCAACCTCTGCTTAGAGGGCCGAAAGTACTTTCGCTTCCCATAGCATTCTAAGGCCTACTGAGAATTGCATTTTTTAATTTTCGCGTCTCATTTGGGAAGAGAAATATACAAGTTTCGTATTCGATGTAATGAAATAGTCATTTACATCACAAGGCTTACTCGTTTTCGCGTGATGTATTGAGTTTTTCATGCTTGCTGAGAGAACCGAAAGTACTTTGAGGCCCCTATGAACGGCCCCTTATTCACATTAACTGGAGAAAAGTAGCATTTTTTAGTCATAGTGGGGAAAAAAATTAAGGGATGTGGATGCAAATTGTCAGTTGTTACCATTTAAAGTGACGTTTCTGCGATACAGTTGAGTTTGTCAAGAACTTCCTTCTCTGGAAAAATCTATTGCAAAGAAAGTTTGCAAATGGCGGAAAATAGTGCAGAACAAAATCCCTTATTTTCCCCCGACCGCAACCGGATATTGATTTTATCTCGGGATAAGAATTAGTTTTTCATTTTATGTTATTTTTCGGTTTTGGGTAAAATTGAATTATCATCGATTAGCGCACGCCGATCAAAATTATTAAATTCAGTACAATGTTGGATGATAATTACGTTGTGTTATTTAATTTTCATTTACAAGCGCAGAATGTCACGTTATATATTTTCCGATGTGTTGTAATTATCGTCGATTGAAATTAATTCGATTATTCCGTTTATATTTTCCTCTGCTCTAACAGCATGTATGGAACAAAATAATTATTTTAAATACACGTGAACGTACGCTAGTAGCACAACATATCCCACAGAATATTGTTTATTCACTGCTGTTAGATAACCGTTATTTATAAGAGAACGGAAAAACTTTACAAACTCTTAGTTCACATAACGTTGGATCATACGAGGTGTAGGTATACGTCTGTTATGTACACAATACTCAATCCATGCTGACTTTAGAGCTTTTTCAGCTTTGTAATTTTATGTTCTTTTACAAAATTAAATTCAACAGAGTGTGTCTAACAGATAAGATAAAAAATAATATTCCAAACATTATGAATGTGTGGCGTATATATATTGCACCATTTCGCAGCAACCATGCATGCATAACCTACCTGAATCCCTTCTTCCTTTTGTAACATGCACATATATCAAACGTTTTGCAACACGAAGACAAGCCTCAGAAAATTAAAACTAAAAAAAAAACTCTTTCATTTCACATAAGGGGCAATAATGTCACCGTAGCGTAAATTTTAGTTCACAGCACGTTTAAAATATCATTTAGCCCCAATTAAATATTCCATATTTCACCACACTCACTGCACCGTTTTTCCTCGTTTAACAGTAGTTAATGAACTCCCCATAGCCACAAATTTTGGGTTCCTTTATACGTAAGAACAAATTGCTCGCCAAATTTAATTCACTCTCTCTCCTTGTGTCATATCGCACAGGCAAGCGACATAAACTATTAAAATATTTTCGGAATGACATAAGTGTTATAACTGAAAGTTACTTAAAACTGTCAAGCAATTAATTAAGCTGGATGATAGTAAAACTTCTTTTTTTCAGCTGTTATCTTTCCATTCGGCGCAAAACTATTTGCACAGAAAATTTTCTTTATATTTCACATGGGGTTTTTAACGGTGTGTCGTGAAATATTCTCAACTCGTAAGACGATAAATCTTGAGTTTTCCCAAACTAGTTGTGTGTATGAAAGTTAGCAAGAAGGTAATTGAAAATTTATGATATTTGAAAGGCGTAGATAGTACTCTCTACTCTGCCATGAGTCGTTATTTAACTTTCATTAATAATTTACTAGATAGCTGGAGATTTAAACAATACCTTGAATGTTTTGGATGCCGCAAAACTTCATCAGCAATTTAAAGGTTATTCATAAGTTAGAAGTTTTTCGTCCTTCAACAAAATTCTTTTATATATCGGCTCCAGTTTTGAAATATCGGAATTAAGCGATCAGAATGTCGAACTCAATTAAATTTTCTGATTTCTTAATCTTTAAAAAATCATAGAGGCAAAGCCTGTACTTTCTTGTTCCTGACATTCTAATCTCTTAAACCTTCATTCATTTCTCATATCCAGCCGCGAAAAAAACGAATTTAAAATATTATCGAATTCCATGAATTTTAGAGTTGAGAGTGCTGCAAAGCGCTGTGGAGTCCTCAGAAAACAATTTAAAGAACTTATTTAAACGTACGTACGTGGGATACAACTCGATAGAGTTATGGTTAACACGTCTGCTTGCAACTATGAGATCGAGTTGCCAGTGCGTTGTTTCGAAACTCAACAGCAGACGGATTTGTTCCTATTGTTACATTAGTAAACATTCGAGTCAATTCATGTGAAGTTGAGTATATAGGGCGTATAGGGTGCAGAGTCAACGTGCAGTTATCGGGGGAGTTGCCGGCGAGGGGTAACCGACTATTTTTTTCTAAGAGATTTTTGGGATTTTTTGGGATTTTCTTGATTTTTGAGTTTTTTGGGATATTTTGTGACTTTTCTAGATTTTTTGGGATTTTTTGAGATTTTTTTGGATTCATTGGGAATTGAAAGGAATGTGATTTTGGATATGTATAAATGTAACAAAAAGTGTCTTTCATTTGAATTTTTCATTTGATAAAAATGTTTCAGCCACTGCTTGATCACCTAAACCATCTGCAATACGCAATAGCTCTGGCAAGAGAGTTGTACCTTTTGTGGAATGCGAATGCGATATCTTCTGGGGTTAAATTTTTAATGCTCACAGCGTTTCCGAACCCACGCATTCGTAACAAATTTTGAAGGTATTTTGGGACGCAGCAGTACATTTTCGTATCTATAAACTCCCAGAATTTAGGTTCGTCACCCATAATGATCTGAACAACAAAATAAGCCTTATTCATTATAAGCGCGCGGTAGCGATGCGCCCGTGACGCAAGTCCCCATACGAACAAAAAATTCAGAAAATTTTTTTTCGTAGACTTCGGAACAGGGCCTTTTTTGAGAAATTTTTTTTTCAAATTTTCTCGAATTTTCTCAAATTTTCTCGAATTTTATTTTAATGAAAAATACGTTCAAACAAGTTAAAATGAGTGTAGAATTAAGAAGAATCGACGTAAAGTGTATTCTGAACGATATTAGAGGTCGTGCAGCTGAAAAAAACAACAAGAAACCAAGCATGAACGGATGACTGAAAATTCAGAACTTAATACTTATGTTAATAATTCTAGGATGCCGAAAAACACCTAAAATAGGTAGTTTGAACAATTTTCTCAAATTTTCTTAAATTTTCTCAAATTTTCTCAAAAGTTTTCTCAAAATTTTTCTCAAAAACCATATATACAGGTAAGTTTTGACTCTTTTACCTTGCGTCGTTCATCCCTGAGACCTAGTTTTTCGGATTCTATATTAAAATCTCATTAAAATCGGTCCAGTGGTTCCGGATATATGACCTTTTCAAATTTCAATTTCCGGTACAAAATGTTTCTTCCACAGAAGCCAAAGTAAATGAAAATATCACGTTAGTTAGTTCG
Source organism: Pseudolycoriella hygida (assembly GCA_029228625.1). NCBI lineage: Eukaryota > Metazoa > Arthropoda > Insecta > Diptera > Sciaridae > Pseudolycoriella > Pseudolycoriella hygida. Next base: position 168,636,921 of record CM055403.1, read on the forward strand.
TTCGTTCGTTCATTAGCTAGTTCCACGACCATTTGTTTGAAAAACTAATTTTGGTTTTTCCTAAATTTGGTATTTCCTGATTTTCGTATTTCCTGATTTTTGTTTTTCCTGATTTTTGGTTCCTGATTTTTTGATTCCTGATTTTAGCTTTCCTAACTTAGGTAGACATTCCGCGCGAGGTGCCGTGGCGCCAAAAAATTTTAAGAATGTGGGTTGTAGAGGAAGTGACTCTACTTCCAAAAGTACTGATATCACAACAAAAACCGTTTTTAAAAGGGAAACGCGACGCAAGTCTCTTTGTTTCTTCTTCCAGAACGACTGATATCAATTGGGGTGACGCTTAAAGATTCGATACGCAAAAAATCTTTTGAAAAGCTTTTACATTTGATTGGAAAAAGCGTCACAAGTGCTGGACCCCCAATGTCATATTTTTTCTTTCTTTCAGATTTAACTCCCAAAAATTTGGCTTTACTGTATGTATGTAATAATTTAACACCTGAAGCGAAATTTTTTAACATGAAATCTGAAAGCGTAGAGAAACTATTACGTTGGTGGGTCCAGCATTTGTGACGCTTTTTCCAATCAAATGTAAAAGTTTCTCAAAAGATTTTTTGCGTATCGAATATTTAAGCGCCACTCCAATTGATATGAGTCGTTTTGGAAGAAGAAAGAAAGAGACTTGCGTGATGTTTCCCTTTTAAAAAGAGTTTTTGTTAGAGATGAGCGGGTCGACAATTTTTCGAAACCCGACCCGGACCGAACCCGACCCGATAAAATTTTTCGAAACCCAAAACCCGAACTGTTTCAAAACCCGACCCGATTCAAATTTTCGAAACCCGAAACCCATGAACCCGAAAAAAACAATTCGGGTTCGGGCAAATCTCTCATCTCTAGTTTTTGTTGCGATTATTATTTTAACTGAAACTGATATTTCATATTATCAACTTTTAATAAATCCACTAAATGACCTTTTCGAAAATATTAGTTTTGCTTTGTCATTAAACGTTTACTCATTGAGAACATAATATTGTATTACTTGCCACGTAATTGTAAATAACATATATTATTTAGAATACAATGCTTTAAAGCTTCAACGCAGAACCATTGTCTAATCCAGTGCCTAAAGTAACATACATACTGGGGTGGAAAAGTGCACCAGACGCCCTCTGAGGTGCACCCCACGCCTCGACGGTGCTCCCCAGGCCCCCGGCTTACTTCCAGACGATGCTTCTCAGTTCTCCGGCCTTTTATGTATTCAAAATTCTCAACAAAAACATTTTTAAAAAACCAAACAAAGATGTAATAGACCAATGTTAAAAATGAGAAAAATAGTTCATCATTCGCAGATTGGTGAACGATGTCTGTGAACAGTTTCCGGTCATGAAAGACGTTCCTCAATTAGACACAGGTTAGGTGGCAGATATTCAACAAGGTTACGACAAATGTTCGTCAAATCAACAGGTGGGTTAAATACGACTCAAACTTCTATAGTCCGTTACGTTTTGTGAGTCCCTCTCCCATTCTAGATCGTGATTGCGAAGAGCCCCTAACATGGCTACGAAGGGGGTATGATCCGATAAAACGATGTGGAAAGGGGACATAATGCGTACGTATATGGGGGGGGTGCTAAAAGCGTACGCTTCATGTATTTCGAGATTTTTTCATACATTTTTGCGTAATGGGGGGAGGATGAGGGTCTAAAAATCAAATTTTGTTGTGTACGTAATGTGTGGACGTCCCCTGAGACGATGTTTTTACTTATGAAAAATATGCGCCTTTTTCTTACAAAAATACGCCCTTTTCGTTTCGAAACTGCGCCTCTGCGATGAAAATCCCCCCAGTGGAAAAAGCTTACTTTAGGCACTGGTCTAATCCGTTAATTGCCGTCGTAATACAAATACAATTTTTGCGCAAACTTTTTAAATTACTTGTAGAATTACAAAAACAATTTTTATACTCAAACGAATTGACCACTTTTTGAATTTTTTGTTTTTTGTTTTATTTGTGTGGTTTTGTTCGGTTTTGTTGTGATTCTGAGATTTTTGTGATTTTTTGGGATTTTTTGAGATTTTTGGGATTTTTCAGGGATTTTTTTGAAGTCGGTTACCCCTCGGTTGCCGGTATCATACTTCTACTAGTTTCGCTCCTATTACATCTCATAGATGGTACTTGGTTTGTCGCACATCTCACCACTCTCAGAAAGCAGAACTAAAAACAGCGAAACAATAATCTAGCCTCTAACTCTTCATGGGTTGTTAAGGCAGATTATTATTATTAATATCTTGTTGTGGAGTAAAATATATCAGAAAACGTTATGAATTGACTACAAAACAAAAAGTGAATCTTTTTTAAAGGTGAAAGTATTTTGTAGCGAAGTTTTTTCTGAAATTAAAAGGACTTTTGTTTCAAGTAAGGCCGCACGAGGACTTTCCAGCGACGTGTTATAAAAGCTTCGGTGTCGGCGGCGGGCGTGGTTTCATTACTCAGGCAAATTGTTGACAATATTGTAGAATTAGGTCATGACCATAATGTTGAATTGTACAGAGAATTTTCATACCAAGCCGACAGCTCCTTAAAAAAACTTAAAAGCTTCAAAATTTCAAAGAACAATGACGGTTCGGCCCAAGGCCTATTTTTGGAAATTTAAATTTCTAAAATTTCCAAAAAATTTCCAAAATTTCCAAAAAGTTTCCAAAATTTCCAAAAAATTTTTCCAAAAACTTTCCAATCCTTTTTTGACATTTTGGAAATTTTTTAGAAATTTTGGAAATTTTTAGAAAATTTTAGAAATTTAAATTTCCAAAAATAGGCCCTGGTTCGGCCAGTCTAGCAACAGTGAATGAAAATAGATTTTAAAGATAAATTTTATTGGCTTAATATTGGAATGTTGAAACTAACTGCAGAAAAATGAAGACTTAATCAGAATAAAGAAAACAACAAAAACCTCTTAAAAGGTAGAGTGTGACGCAGTCCGTAAGTCCACTTCCAAAATTAATGATATCGCTTGAGGTGACGCGGAAACCGGCAAAATCGCCAAGTGTATTTTCGTCTCAAATAGATAATATCATATCAGAAAACGATATTACCGTGTGAGAAGTGATATTATTGTTTCAAAGATGAATATCATGAGAAAAAAATTTCGTTTACGAAATTTTGTTTTACGATACTATGTGGGACCAACTGAAAGTCTCAAAATCAATTCGATTGCGCGACTTTTAGACGACCTTACCTGGTCTCATCTCCTCATTTCATCTCCTCATCTCATCTCCTCATCTTATCTTTTCATCCCATCTCCTCACCTGGTCGATAAAAAATGAAATGAAAAGCCACAAAAAACTAGGTGACTAACAAAACTAGTGAGATTTTCCTTTTACGAAATGTCACTAAAGCCTAGGTATATAGCGAAGCTAGGGACTTTTGCCTTTTACGAAACGTCGCCCCACGCACGTGTAATATAGCCAGCCGCAGGCGTAATCTAGCCCGCCGCTTCGTGTTCCCATACCCCTAAATATGAAAATGTCATTGCAACAATGATATTATTCTGTCCGAATACGATATTATTGTTTGGAAAACGATCGTAGCTGAGTTCGAGGAACAATATTATTAAGGCGTGTTTCAGGTGTGGTCAGAATAGAATTTCTATAAAGGAAAATTTGACTGCAATTGCGGTTCGTTTTTTTGTAGAATAGTGTTTGTGACCTGGCCTTAGACCCTGTTGAACGAATATAAAAAGTAAAATTAAAGAGTAAATTGATGCTTGGTTCGGTAGAATGTGATTTTAATACGATAAAATGATTGCAATCTGACGCTCTCTCAAAAAACGATATTATCGTCGAAAGTGAAAATACACTGGGCGATTTTGCCTTGCCCCGGTGACGCTATCGTTGATACTACCTGACACTACGCAAAAGTCTAGTGTTCAAAGTTTAAATTTTCTAAAAAAATTACAGCACTTTTTATTAAACAAAATTACGTTGTCTAAAATTGTCTCCGAAAAAAAGCTTTCTCCGAAAAAAAATTTTCTTTCAGAAAAAAATTTTTTTCCAAAAAAAATTTTCTTCTAAACAAATTTTTCACCTTCGGCTGCCTCCGGAACACTTCGTGGCACCTTCGGCCACATTCGGAACACTTTGTGGCACCTTCGGCTACTTCGTGTCAGTGATATATATAATTTCGCCGAATGCAAAATTTAGCAAAAAATCAAAGATGGCGTCATTTTAAAAGTTGGCAGCAATTTTCTTAAAATGCTAAAAACATTTCCTGACCAAACACTATAACTTTCTAGAAGAAACCATCTCTATAAGTAATGTCATTCCGGAGCTACAATTCGAAAACCGAAGAAGCATAAATGAAAATCCAAGATGGCGCTGCTATGACAGCTGGCAGCCATTTTCTTGTGATACCAAAAAATTCTCCTGATGAAACTATAACTTTCTAGAAGAAACCATCTCTCTAGGTAGTGTCATTCCGGAGCTAAAATTCGAAAACCGAAGAAGCATAAACGAAAATCCAAGATGGCGCCGCAATGACAGCTGGCAGCCATATTCTAATGATACCAGAGAATTCTCCTGATGAAACTCTATAACTTTCCCGAAGAAACCAACTCTCTAGCTGCTGTCTAGCTGAGATAAAATTCAAAAACTCCGAGCATTACCTGAAAAACCCTCAAAATTGACAATTTTTCCACATGCCACGGCTTTTCCAGAATTTTGCCGGAAAAGCGGCCGGTAAAATTTTTCATTTGGGGCCGAGACTGACGTTCAGGAAGAATTGGCTGTCTAGTTCTAGATAGATAGATAGACAGATAGAATATAGAAACCGACAGATCAGAAAAAAAGTTTTCATAATACGTAATCTCACCATAGAAAAATCCATTGGCCATAGAAAAATGTCATTTTCAAACCTCGATATCTCAGCCAATTTTCAACCGATTTTGATGAGTCTGGGCTCGTTGGAAAGCTTTTGGAGGGGAAGGGGGCGAGGGAAAAAACTCAAAAGTTTGCGTATATATGGCTCCTTGTCCCAAAGGTTTTTGTATGGAGTTTGGGTTTGTGGACGTTTTTTTTGGGGTGTGGGGACTGCGTCACGCTCTCCGCTACCGCTCCGGGCATGATGCAAAAGTTAGGGAACTATATTTATATCATTCGGGCATATAATTAGCCATTTATATACCTGAAAGCAAGGGTATAATGACCATATACCATATACAAACTGTGGGATGTATATAATAGGCATATTATGGTCTCGACTATAATTTTCATTATAGTCCGACTGTAATATCATGACGTCAAATCTCAAAGGAAATAAAAAAAAGCCACGAGTCAAATGGCGAATTATATGCCCAAATGATATAAACTATCGTATTAACCAAGGGATAAATAGCTTGATTATAGTCTCGGTACGTGAATATTCCTCGGGGCACCTCGACTATTATCGCGCCATTATATCCCTTGGTTAATGATATACTATTATTATCACCCAAAATTATTTTCCCTCAATTAAGGCAAATGTACGAAGTTTATTCTCCCAATTTTTTCTGGAAAAATTTCAAAAACGACACATTTTGTACTGGGGGATAATATATGTCTGTGTTCAGCTTTTTTTTTTTATTTTCTCCCCATAGAGCTTCGTACATTTGTTCGGTGGGGAAAATATGGTCGTTTCCATGGTCATTCATGGTAAACTCATGGTGAAAATTCGCCTGATTACTAGATCTGTACAACTTCTAAAGGAAGACGTCGCTAAGGAGCAGGAAAAATCAACCTCGATGAAAATGTTGAAAACTCGTTGGATTGTTTTTCAATTCATTATTGTCACGAGAAAAATGAATTGACACTTGAGTGTAACGGTGAAACCTTCAGCAGCGTGTATGTGAATCACACGCGCTTCATTCTTTCCTAATGCATGCCTCATGTGACTGTGTGCTATTTGAATCACGTAGTACGCAGTAATTGGTCAGGACCCTTTGCTATGACAATGTTGGATTATTATTAGTCGTATGGTTACACTTTCCGTTACAAATAGTCACAAATCACTGAATTTTATTTAGATCACAATCAGGTCAACAATGTAGCTGCAGTCTGTTGACCATTATTGCTGTTGGGATCCATATGACTTGATGTAGATTGTAGGCTCCCGGAAAATGTTGTCGCTGTGAGGTTCTTGCGAACAGGTACAGCGCCAAAGTGATGGTATTTTATGGCTCAAGGTCGCCAAAGTGATGGTATTTTATGGCTCAAGGTCATGACTTGAGACGTTATCAGACCGGGCCAGAGACGGCTACCACCTTCAAGCAGTTGGTGCATTTTTTTGTTTAATCGAAAATATCTTCCACGATGTTTTCTCTTTCATATGTTGATTTCATTGCTGTGCATGCCAACCATTCACTGGAAAGTAGGGTTGTGTTAGAAATGATGATCTATCTTCAGTCGAAAATGATAAATTATCGCCAGTAGTTTATTATCTTCACGAAATTTGGTTGTTAGACACCCGAAATAACAAAGACATTTACTTTTCAATCAATACAAATTAGGTGATATCGTCAAAAACTTGAAAATTACTTAGACCAACACGAAACGCAATACTTTTGTATCGACAGTTGACAGTTGACAATGTTGGATGGGGAAACGAAACGATTACGTAAATGTGAATCCGGTGTCGAATCGGTATACCAGGCTGCGTGCTTGAAAAGTATGAGTAACTTCATAGAAGGCAGCCTGGTACAGCCTATTTTCGAGAAAATTTCAAGAAAATCGAAAAATTTTTGAGAAATTCTAGAAAATTTCAAGAAAATCGAGAAAGTTTCGAGAAAATCGGTAAAATTTTAAGAAATTCGAGAAATTATGGTCTTAATTGTTGTACGACAGATGCGATTTCGTCTGGATTTTAAGCTTTCTTGTATGTCGGAAGATATTTACGCTGGGTGTAGCATTTCCTGTAAAGCAGGAGAGGCTTGTGCTGGGTCTGATGTGCTCCTCTACTGTACGACTGCTGCGTCTGATACTTCCTTACTTTGATTGTGAGTCATAGAAGAAAATTCTTCAGGTGAATCTGTCATAGATCAGTTGCCTTGTGACAATGTAGAAACTGAAGACGCGATGACATTTCAAGAAATGTTTTTGTACAGGAAATAGGTACAAGCCGAACAATTTCTGCTTTGATTCCAAACTGTTATCGCGTGCTGAAGAGTTTGAATAAATTTCAACTCTGGACCAGGCTGCGTACTTGATAAGTATAACTAGTATTGTAACGGCAGTATCGAATACTATACGTTAAATAAATCCAGGTGCGTGACAGTCTTTTGTTTTAATCTTTGCAACTAATATTCAACGTGAAGTTAGCTGCAGTTGCAAAAAAATCAGCTGATTTTTTAACTTTTCAATGAAGTCAGCTGATTTTGTTAAATTTATGAAAGAAATCAGCTGATTTTGTTGCAATGAAGTTAGTTTCGGTTGCAACTGCAGCTAACTCCACGCTAAGTATTGCTTGCAAATATCAAAACAAAAGACTGTCACGCCCCTGCATAAATCTCAACTCGGCACCAGGCTGCTGCTGCTCTCTATATTGACAATAGAAAATCTCAAGTACGCAGCCTGGTACCGAGTTGAAATTTATATGACGTATATGGTATTCGTTATTGCAGTTACGATGACACAGGGGCGTGACAGTCTTTTGTTTTGATCTTTGGATGTAACACTCAACGTGAAGTTGGCTGCAGTTGCGACCGAAGCTAAATTCATTGCAAAAAATTAGTTGATTTTTGAACTCTTCAATGAATTTATGAATGAAAACATAACCAAAGACCCGTACGTATCAGAATAGATGTGACAAACAGAATAGATGTGGCAAAGTGACTCGATTATACCTAAATATACAAATAAGCAAACAATCCAACTTTTTCTGTTCTTTTATAACAGTAAGAATTTCAAAGATCACGTGTTCGCTGAAATTTAATTCTCTATAACTTCGCCTTTGGAACCAACTTTCTAACTCTCATAGTTCTGGAGATCTGGGTCATCCTGCCCAATTATGGAAGTGGCCATATACCAGGATTGGGCCATACTTCCTCAAAACCCTGAAACACGTGTTCGCTTAAATTTAATTCTCTATAACTTCGCCTTTGGAACCAACTTTCTAACTCTCATAATTCTGGAGATCTGGGTCATCCTGCCCAATTATGGAAGTGGCCATATACCAGGATTGTGTCACATTTTCCCAAAACCCTGAAACACGTCTTCGCTAAAATTTGATTCTCTACACCTTTGCCTTTGAAAGTAAATCTCTGTATTGCGTATTTAAGCAAATACTGAAAAAAAACTATCTCTTATCATTTTGGGCAGAGAAATTTATTTTCCATGGATCCCAGTGCCCAGACCCCTGACCCGATTCCAACAAAAAAAAAATCCCCAGTTTTTTGGCATTAAATGCTTTCATTTGACACCAAATTGAGCAATTTCCGTGCTTTACTTGCTGAGATGTTTGCGAAAAAGTTTCACCGACCCTCGAAAAACCATGTCTTTGGTCACTTCCTCGACCATATCTCCGGAACCAATTCATTGATTTTGCTCATCTTCGAACTTGAATCATGGGAGGCATGTACCTTTCAGGGAAAAAAAAGTGGAGACGGACAGACGGACGGACAGACGGACAGACGGACGGACAGACGGACGAACAGACGGACGGACAGACGAACGGACAGACGGACGGACAGACGGACGGACAGACGGACGGACGGACATTTTTTTATTGCTGATTCGTCATCTCTAGACGATAATAGATGCATCTCCCCCACTCCCACCTCGATCTACCCCATGTTACAATAAAATTGTTTGTAGTAAACGTATAGGACCTCTTGTACTTCGTACGGGTCCAAACATTGCGATCGAGAAAGCAAGTCAAGCAATTTCTGCTTTGATTCCAAACTGTTATCGCGTGCTAAAGAACTTGAATAAATTTCAACTCGGGACCAGGCTGCGTACTTGAAAAGTATGACTAGTATTATAACAGCAGTAACAAATACTATACGTTACATAAATCTCAACTCGGCACCAGGCTGCTGCCGCCTTCTATACTGACAATAGAAAATCTCAAGTACGCAGTTACGATGACACAGGGGCGTGAAGGTCTTTTGTTTTGATCTTTGGAAGTAATACTCAATGTGAAGCTGGCTGCAATTGCGACCGAAGCTAAATTCATTGAAAAAAAATCAACTAAATTTTGGTAAAATTGGTAATGAATGAAATCAGCTGAGTTTGTTAGCTACGCTCGCAACTGCAGCTTACTTCATGTTGAGTATGATTTGCAAAGATCAAAACAAAAGACTATCACGCCCAAGCGATGACATTAACATATTTTTGGCGCCAGGCTGCATTCTTTATGGTTACTTAAACTTCTGAAGTAGGCAGCCAGGTACCAAGTTTGATAGAGTGCATGTACCCGTTCCCCACTCCAACATTGTCATAGAAATTTTTTTAGCAGCAGGCTGCCCAGCTTGAAATGTAGATATCTGTTTGTACTTCATGAACTTCTTATTTCATCATCATGTAGAACATTTTCATGGAGTCAAATTGCAACAAACGAACAAACAGAGGACTCTTTTACCCAACATACCCTTATGATAACTAGATGCTTTCAATTGTAGCTTGAATCTTTATAATGTTAGAAATATTTTGTTTTCCACTAATTTTGAAGTTATCTGTAAACTGAAACTCAATGCTAACAAAAGGTTCTTTAGACTGAACATTTTTTAAAGACCTGCAGTGGATCGGAAATCCATCCTAATTATAACTGTCTCAAAAGCACAACACAATATCAAGCGAAAAAAAAAAATAGAAAAGCAAACATTTTTGTTCAAATCTTTAGGGTGCATACCTACCACAAAATGTGCTGAATGTGGAAACTCTTTTCTTTCGCAAAATTAACATTGAATACAAATTATTTTCTCATAAAAAGTACGATAACTATATTTCTGTTGTTTATTTCTATAGATTTTTTATTCAATTCCAGGATTATGGAACACTTTCTTGTTGGGGTCAGAATGAAGTCGGACTTCAAAAACACCCTTGCATGTTTCAGATCGTTTTGGCTGGTAAGTTCAAAAATAATTAATATGATTATGAGAACCACTGAGTGCATGTTTGAATTACGAATTCGATTCTTAAATGAAAAAGCCACAGGGGAAAAAGAAATATTTCAAAATGAATTCACTGATTGGCTTAACTTAATGCAAATGAGTGATTTTTTAATTACACAATTCTTTTCAATGTGAACTGTTTAAAAAGCTTATGCTGAGTGAACCGTTCAACGAGCTGAACGAGAAAAAAAAAGATTTTTATTAAAATAGTAAGAAATCATTTTTTTAGATTTTAAATGCAAATTGAGAGTAAAAAAGTCATTTCTATTCGTGAGTCACTGAAAATATTCGCACCATTTTTCCTTGTCGTATTTGCTACATTTGGAAATTATTTTCAGTCGATTCAACTTATAAATGTTTCTTGTTTTTTCTGACGCAATGTTCTATATTAGCCCAGATAACAATTGACCCCACGAAATGTACATAAAGTGCCATCGGAAAATGTGCTGACCACATTTAATGTGCTCCAGTTCCAGGACATTTAAAGCGCCCTTACTGTTACATCTTTTCTTTGGAACGTGAAGTGCATTTAATGTACATTAAATGTGAATTACATGTACATCTAATGTACATTTAAAACACTTTGAATGCACAACTAATGTACTTTTTAGTGTGAATTACTAACACATTTCATGTACATATGTTATGTAAGAAAAGTAAGGAAAATTTACTTTAGTTTTCCGACTTTTCTATTTCGGTTTTTGTTATTCTGATGAAAAATTTATGCCATTTGCGGGGCTTGAACCCAAGACGCTCGGGATTATGAGTCGACTGCTTTACCAATTGTGCCGGATACTTATGTGTTGTTGTGTTAAATTTGTATAAAGTGTTAAATTATAGAAAGTACATCACAAGCACATTTTTGGTACATTAAATGTGATAGGAATAGTGTACACTTTATCACGCACATAAAATGTGCGAAAAATGTACTTGTGATCTAGTGCAATAATTTTATTGACATCGAAAAATGTACTACATTACAAGCACATTTTTGGTACATTAAATGTGATAGGAATAGTGTACACCTTACCACGCACATAAAATGTGCGAAAAATGTACTTGTGATCTAGTGCAATAATTTTATTGACATCGAAAAATGTACTACATCACAAGCACATTTTTGGTACGTTAAATGTGATAGGAATAGTGTACACCTTATCGAGCACATAAAATTTGCGAAAAATGTACCTGTAATCTAGTGCAATAATTTCGAGTTTTAATAGCACAAGAAATGTGCTTTTTATGTACATGGAAATATATTTTTTTTTCTTGAACATTTTTTTTTTGCGTTTTTTTCATATACAAATATAATACACTTACGGAAATATACTTTCGCATCAAATAGAATTTTGTACTTCTGCGCAACTTTTTAACACTGCAAAAACTTGCGCAGAAGTACAAAATTCCATTTGATGCAAAAATATATTTCCTTATATTGGAAAAAAATTAGATTACAAATTATTACGCGAAAACATTAAAATCTTGGTCGTCATAAGTATCTCGGATACATATAGCATTGCCCCTTTGAATAGCTATGGAAACATGCTGAAGGAGAAATTCCAGAGATCGAGTTTCGCCCGTGTTTTTCCTTATTAGTTTGCCCAGCTTCATCAGGAAGATCGATGTTTCAGGTCCAATAGCACCGAAGGTTTCAAACGCGAGTGGCGTGAAATTGTAATTATTCTTCAAGTCAATATATTGATTGTGTTTGGACCGTTCGGCATCATCTGCTGCTGACCCACTAGCACATGAAGTCGCGTTTAAGTAAGACGCCGTAATTAACCACAGTGACATCCCAGAGTAATGGTTTTCCACGATTCCAAGGCCGTGGTGTCCTTTGGGATCAACCATTTCGCCACAAACACAGCGGTGCGGCTCACAAATTTTGTTTCCTAATCGGAGAGCCACAGCAATCCTCGCTGAGTCGTTGTCCAGTCCAGGAGTCCTAATTGATGGGACGGAACTGCTTGGAGCCACTTTGATGATAATTTTGTGGATGACGCCAGCAGGCGAGCCCGATCAGTAGGACCACTCGAGGACAAAAGCTCGTCGAAAATTGACTTGGACCGTAACTCGTCCCTTGAACTTTGATACCTTTTCAGCTCTTCTTTGGGAGGGGTAACTTGCGCAGGATATTCACTGAGCAACGACAATACAAAACGGTCGAATATGCGGAACTTTGTGCCAGATAAAATTTGGTTTGAAAGTTATTCCGACTGGTATATATGTACCACTTTACAGGCACATTTTTTGTACATTTTATGTACATATTCTCAACAACATTGAATTTCGCACATTCAATGTACATTCAGTGTCCATATGTATCATTATCTGTGTTATCTGGGTAGGGTTTGTCAATAAGTACGTCCGCATGTAGAAGGTAGGTTCAAAACATAAAGCACATAGAGGCATGCGGTAGTGGGTTCCACGATTCCAGTTAAGAAACATAGAAAAATAGACAAACTGCGAAGAAACGTCAACACAAAAATCGCCAAAGAAGAGAAATCACGCTCAAAATGTTTTTGGCATTTCTTCTTGAGATGGAGAGGGCAGCCGCAGCAGTCGCTATGCTGGAGAATAGGAGATGGGAGGCCAGGATCTGTGGCGAAGCTATACAAATGGGAGTAACAAGAGGGTGTCCAGAGGGAGGCATTCTTTCACATATCTTATGGTGCATGGTAATAGATTCCTTGCTGGTCCGGCTCAATGAGCCAGCTTATCTACGCCCATACTCTGATGACCTATCAACTTTGACCTGTGAAGATTTTGAAGAAACGTGGGGGACCCAACGAGGACAGACATACAGCCATGCACAATAAGAATGACCCACTATTTGGAATATCACCCTATTCTCTATTTCTATGATTCTCCGACTTCTCCATTTCGTATGTAATTTCAAGTCGGAGAACCATAGAAATAGAGAACGCAGTGATATTACAAATAGCGGATCATTCTTATTGTGTATATCTGTACTGTCGATGTCACGGTTAAATCGTACAAACGAATTCCACCTTTTTCAGCTCACATCGGCTACATACTTTTCTTACATCCCAAAATTTTTTAAGAACCATACGAACTCAAAGGGGTTGATAGTTTTGGGAACACATTTGTAGTGGATAATGCTGCAGTGTAGAGGCTACATTGGGTCAATCAATACTTTATCAAATATGTTGTTGCTCATTAGACCAATAAGAATAGTTTCACACTTTTATTTGTTGTTGCTACATGCATGGAAAAAAAAGCTATTGAAATGGAATTTGATTTTTTGTGAAGGGAACCACCGGCTCACTACTCTTTCATAACTCTCTATAACTCTTTTATAGCTTTTTCATAACTCTTTATAACTCTCTGTAACTGTTTTCAGTGGTTTATCCTCGACTTTTTGTTATTTCTTTTTTTTTTTGGGCTACTAATTGTGTACGAAACAAACAAAACAAATATTATTAATGTGAAAATACTATTAATGTGAAGTTGTCTGAAGTTGGAAACGTGGTAAATGTCCCTCTTTCTGGGTATCAATTCTCATACCATTCGCAGCTTTACGAAACCGTACCTTGCAAAGAGTGATTACGTTAAGAACTGTGAAGTTACGAATTCGTAAAGCTACGAAAATTATGAGGATTGACGCCCTAAGCCCCGATTCTCGCAAATTCGTAACTTTACGAATTCTTAAAGTTACGATCAAAAACTTACGAAAATTTTGAAAATGCCATTTTCTTATGATAACAAAAAATTCTCCTGATGAAACTCTATAACTTTCTAGAAGAAACCAACTCTGCAAGTCGTATCATTCCGGAACTAAAATTCGAAAACCCAAAGAAGCATAATTTATACCTAACAAAAATCCAAGATGGTGTCACTTTGACAGATTTCTGAAATACCCAAAAAATTCTGCTGATCAAACTCTATAACTTTCCCGAAGAAACCAACTCTCTAAGTATTGTCATTCCGAAGCTAAAATTCGAAAACAAAAAAAAACCTAATTTATTGCTTGGGAAAATTCAAGATGGCGCCAGTTTGACTGCTGGCAGCCATTTTCTTAAGATCCCAAAAAATTCTCCTGACCAAACTTTATAACTTTCCCAAAGAAGCCAACTCTCTAGCTATTGTCACTCCGGAGCTAAAATTCGAAAACTCCGAGCATTACCTAAAAAACCCTCCAAATTGACCACTTTTTCCCATGCCACGGCTTTTCCAGAATTTTCCCGGAAAAGCGGCATATGAAATTTTTCATTTGGGGCCGAGACTGACGTTCCCTGAAAATTTTAAGGAAATCGTTCGGGCGGTTCTCGAGAAAAAAAAAGTAGATAGATACGTACATACATTAGATCGTTGACACACAACACAGGAATGAAATTGTGATTACTTTCAAAGATAATGTGGACGTTTTTTTTGGGGTGTGGGGACTGCGCTACCGCTCCGAGCATGATTAAAAAATAACCGAAACAAACTCACAATTCTTTTACTTCCAAATTGTTCAAACGAAATGACATGCATCCAATCGTAGGATCTGGATTGTATAAAAGGCGAGTTGACATAGTCTGAGTATCATTCTACGGCCATCGTTGCTGATATACACATGGTCTTAAGACAAGGTGTACTGATGAGTCGTAAACGATCAGCACTTTAAGTTTTTCGATTTTTGTTAAACAATTGGAAGTAGGATGGAGAATTGTGAGTGGCTTTTAAATGTTGATTCAAGCGGGTGGACTTTAATCTGCCGAAGGTACAGCAGCCATAGTAAAATATTACTTCTATGGGTGCAAAACGAGAATTCTCTCAATTTTTACCTTTTTTACCACCACATCCGTAAGCTGTTCATACGATATTACGCGTTGGCAGTATCTTGCAAAAGCTAGATAAACTTTCTTTCGGAACGATGACAATCGCTCTGGACTTATAGCAACATCCATCGGTGCTGGTTTCTCGTTTTTCACGCCGGCATCAACATCCATCGGTGCTGGTTCGTCGCAATTCAACGGTTTTATTTTTTCCTTGTCTTTTCGTTTTTTCCGACGTGAACGATCCATCGTCATCGTCAGTCAAATCATCGGTTGAATCCATCATTTCGATAGGTTTGGACGAGCGCCCGCCGGTGATCTTTAAAATTTTAATTTTTGTTTGTTATGCTAGAACGCTCACTGTACACACAAAATATGTTTACTTACTCAGTAGAAATGACATGTTGATTAGAATTTGTGCACTGTGGTATTACATGATCCCTGAACGAATGAACATACAATGTTTGTCGAGTATGTGAGAAATCACTTTCTTTAAATACCACGACAGAGATTTGTTTACGTTACGGTTTACGGTTATTTCAACAAGACTAGAAAGTTAGACGTAATTCGATTTGCACTGGTGTGATTCGAGCGTGTGCAAAAATTGATGTCCACGACAGGCGGACTATGTTCAAATTCTATTACGGAGATATTGTTTGTTTATTTGATTTTTTTTCGTTGTGTTCTTGAGTTTACTATTCTTTCTAAGCTAGACGCGTCACGACATTCCATTTCTTTTTTATAATACTAGGTCCCACCTTTTGGGTGGGTCAGGTCCCTTGACTGATTTTCTGGATTTCAAAAATTGCGTTTCATCAGTTCTTTTCTTTCAATATTTTTTCCCTTAATAACTCATTCACATTTGCACTAAGGAAATCGATCAGAAAAATTTTATCTAGAAAAAGACACCATGCCCAGTGTCACGTTGATTTTATAAATTGTAAACAGACATCAATTTTCTGGTGTCGGGCTTACCCATATTAGTTAATTTTCAACGTATCACTTAAATTAAAATGCTGTAAATTATATTTCTTCGGCAGTAGAAACATCTAGATTTCTGGTTATCACACCTTGAAAATATTTCGGGGTAGGAAAAGTCCGAGTCTATCAACCTACGGAATTTGTACAGCGTAGTTTTTAAGAGCTCTATTCTAAAATATCCTATTTGTGAATAACTCAAACTACGCACTAGTAGAAATCTGATATTTGCTAAACAACCTATATGCGCTTCCATTTTGGAAATTATCCACAGCAATTTTCAGTTCTGATTCAGAGACCGTATCTATGGCGAAATTGTTTGTATCCGCAAAATTGTTTGAGGTGACGCTATCGCTATCACTTTTTCTTAAAACATAATTACGTTGTGTCCAAAAAATTGCGACCCACCAGCGTAATAATTTTTCAAAACTTTCAGTTTTCACACGCAAAAATTTAAAAAACAAAACAATCTTCGCACAACGAAATAAAAGTTTAATTTTTGCAGCGTAAAAACTGAAAGTACAGAAAAATTATTGCGTCGTTAGGTCTGGCATTTGTGACGCAATTTTTTGAACACAACGTAATTATGTTTTAGAAAAAAGTGATGCAATTTTTTTCAAAAAATAAACTTTGACCACAAACTAACATTTAGTTCAAACAAATTTCTGCGCATTATCAGCGATAATGTCACCTCAAAATTATATCACTAATTTTGAAAGTGGGCATTAGGGACTGCGTCACACTTTACCTTTCAAGAGGTTTTTCTTGTGATATCGGTAGTTTTGGAAGTACGGACGAAATTTGGCGCTATGGTACTTCATACAGCTGCCATATATAACGGCGACGACCCCAACTTTCGTGATTTTCGGCGAAAAAAAATTTCTGACGAAAACAATTTTCCGACGAAAAAAAATTCGGCGAAAAAAAATCTTCAGCAAAAAAAAATTCCGGCTTCAGGCTAGAACTTCCTTTCACCAATCTCTATAAATTTCCAGAAAAAATCAACTACCTAGCTATTCTAATTCAGAAGATAGCAAAAAATCCAAGATGACGTTACATTGACAGCTGGCAGCCATTTTCTTAGGATCCTAAAAAATGTCTCCGCATCAATCTCTACAACTTTCGAGAAGAAATCAACTCTCTAAGTATTGTCATTCCGAAGCTAAAATTCGAAATGAAAAAAAAAACTAGTTTATTGCTTAGGAAAATTCAAAATGGCGAAACTTTGACTGCTGGCAGCCATTTTCTTAAGATCCCATAAAGTTTTTCTGACCAAACTCTAAAACTTTTCCGAAGAAACCAACTCTCTAAGTATTGTCATTCCGGAACCAACATTTGAAAACTCCGAGCACTACGTGAAAATCCCTCAAAATAGCTATCGAGGTACTTTTTTGAAATTACCACTTTTTTTACCAAAGCTTCACTGGAAAAACATCGTTTTTATCAGGCCTCCTCAAACAAAAATGAAACTCACTAATTCGAGTCAGTCTTTCAAATTAAGGACATTTGGGACTAACCCAACGAAATCTAGCGTTGAACTTTTTATCCCACACGCAATTTGTTGAGGGATGATAATAAACGACTCATTAAAAAAAAAACTAACTCTTTGCTCAACCTGTCCAACATATACTGTCTCGGTGGTACATTAAAGATGACCTCTGTGAACCACTAGCCATTGACTGAAGAGTATGTCGGTTCCCAAGGCTCTTAAATGATGAAACAGTTGTCTTCTTTTCGAGCTTGTTATGAGCTCATTTTTTCCTTTACGAAATACCCAGATAGGCTCTGTAAAGAGTACTTAAATAAACGAAAAATAGTCCAACTATAGCCACGATAGTTCAACTATCGCCACAATAGTTCAACTATCGCCACGATAGTTCAACTATCGTCACGATAGTTCAACTATCGCCACGATAGTTCAACTATCGTCACGATAGTTCAACTATCGTCACGATAGTTCAACTATCGTCACGATAGTTCCAACTATCGTCACTATAGTTCCAACTATCGTCACTATAGTTCCAACTATCGTCACGATAGTTCCAACTATCGTCACGATAGTTCCAACTATCGTCACGATAGTTCCAACTATCGTCACGATAGTTCCAACTATCGTCACGATAGTTCCA